>OZ010787.1:79901271-80301271 GCA_963932465.1 Maratus speciosus
TTATGTTTCGATTTTTTTCAACTTAATGAATTTCTGCCTTTTCTTTTATTTATGTCATTAAGAGAAAGGAAAAATGTAGTAAATAGGCTTCGTCTAGCTTCGGTTATAGAGAATGGGCCAAAACCTTTACACATTTTGAAATACAATTCAGTTCCTGGGTTTCAAAATCCGCGATATCCTGAAAATCAAATTTTGGGAAATCGCCAAAAACCTCCAACTGTTTCCATTGGTTTTCATTGTAAACCAAGATTTTCAATACCAGAAATACGAGATTAACCGTTTCAGGGGCAAAGCACTTCTGTTCCTAAAATGTTAAAATGTTTGATTGACTCCGGAATTACAAACAAATTTTTATGAAAGTAAGTAAAAGCTGTTCTTTGCGAACATAATAAAAAGCAAAACTCCGGTGCCAAAAACCGGTCCAAAATACCAATAATAAGTACCAATAAATAGTCCAAAATACCGGTGCCAAAGTGGTATATGGGAATTAAAATTAAGTCGTTATATATAATATACCGGTGCCCTTCAAGGGATTGAATTAGTTTTTTTTTAGATTGTGGTGTTTTTTAAGTGCAGGTTTCCCAATAGAATAGTTTGATAGAGAAAACACGATTTTTTAAATTTTGGATAAGGCAAGTTTTGAAAAAAAAAACTAATTGCCTTACGGGAGCGCGAAAGAGGTTTGCACGAAAATTCTTTTCATGATCGCAAGTTTTGTTTAAACAAGTGAAAAAAAATAGTTCCAAAAGTTGCTTATAGGTATCGCTGCACATTCAAATCTGAAAAAAAAATATATATATATTGAAGTTGAAGCAGTTACAGATAATTTATTTTGTAAAATGTACTACAATAATTAAACATGTGCGCTTTGTGTAGCTGGAATCACATTCATTCCACTGATGCAGATATATTAAATTGTTCAAATAAACCATCTGTAGCTGCATATCGTGGGATTTTTATGGTTTTTTGCAAATTTATATAGCGCCGCCTATGAACAAATTTGTGAACTTTTTTTTTTTTTTTTTTTTTTTTTTGCATACTCAGTAATTTCAATCATCAGAAGCATTTTAGTCCAAACCGCACGCTCGAATGGCAATTACTTAATTTTTTATTGAATATTAAAATGTATCAAGGTATTAGTATCCCTGATTTTCCATGAGTGGTAAGCACCTAACGTAAACAATTATGTGATAAGAATTTCGTAAATAAGTTACATATTTTAGTTAATGAAATTTATTTATTCGGTCACTTTTAAGCAAACGATCTTTGTTGAAACATACAAGAAGACAGCAACTAATTTAGGAAATAATAATAATTTTAAATTAAAACTTGGGAAAGGGTGAATTATTTAAGTAGAAAAGGGAGGGAACAAGAGAATTCGACATACTAGGTTATTACAACATACTATTCTTATTTTTTTCAGAAAAAACCAGGAATAATTTGGTAGAAAGGTAAAAAATGGTTTATTCAAAGCATGCGACATAGCCGTCTCTCTGGCAAGTTGTGGATGCCTTCCCAGAAAAAAAGTGCATCTTTTGAGGTGGTCCATTCACCAAGCTATTTTTTCGAAATCTCTGTAATTGTTAAAGTGCTTCATAGAGAATGCGTCAAACATCGATGGAAACAAGTGATAGTCGGAATGTGCCAAATCTGATGAATACAGCGGGTTGGGCAAATGTTCCCAGTCAAGTGTAGAAATGGTGTCTCTTACCACTTTCGCTGTATGTAATGAGGAATTGTCGTGTTTCAAAAATATTTTTCCGTCCCTTATCACCCATTCCTGTCGCTTTTCGATCAATGCACGGCTTAAATTGATCATTTGTTGACGGTAGCGAACGGTATTAACTGTTTCACCTGGTTTAAGAAACTTATGGTGTACGACACCCTTTTGATCCCACAAAATGCACAGAATTGTTTTCTTTCCAAAGCGATTCTGTCTTGTGGTCAATGTTGATGGTTATCCTGGGTCAACCCACGATTTTTTGCGTTTTGGGTTCTCAAAATATATTCATTTATCTTCTCCTGTCACGATCTGTCGCAAAAAAGTCTTCCTTTCATGATTAGAAAGCAAAACTTCGCACACCGTTTTTCGCTTTTTCATCCGTCTGTCGTTCATCTGATGTGATATCCATTTACCTGCTTTCCGAACTTTTCCCATAGCATGCAGACGATCCCAAATGGTTTGCTAACCAACATTTAACCTCTCTGCTATATTTTGTTGAGATTGCGTATCAGCTTTGTCCGCAAATGCTTGCAATTCAGCATCTTCATTTTTTTTTCACTTGACCTTGGTGTTCTTTACCTTTCAAGTCGAAATACCCGACTTTTAAATCGCGTAAACAAATGTACATAAGCTCTTGCATTGGGACATTGTCACAGTAATAATTTTTCACAAGTATACGACGTCTTTCACTCGCGTTTTTCGTTTGATTGAATAAGAAACGCAGTACATGCCGCACATGCTGTTACTTTGGCTCAAAACTCGACATGTTTACCAAACGAAAAAAATATGAAGCTAACTCGAAATCGTGTAATCACCAATGGCGTTTTGAAAGGTACTTCCTTAGTTCCAAAATGACATAAGAGATTAGATGTGAACCAACCCTTGTTTCCAGTGCCATCTCTTGAAAAAATAAGAAATATTAACCTCCACATCCGGTACATCTCTGGCAAGAGAGAGATATTGGTTGATGTCATTTAATAACTGAGGTCAAGCGAAAATAGAGGAAGAACATTCAAATATCAAGATTACTTTTATAATAATACTAGAAAGGTAGCCCGTCAAAAATGACGGAAATTTAGATATAAAGATATATACAACTCATGTGCAAGAATATGAGTTTTCTCGCTTGTTCCGCAGTGATAGATAAAAATAACACATTTTAAGAACGAAACACATTTATGAAAAACTGTGTACAGTAATCTGCACAGTTTGGTTCCAAGTGCTATGCAGATTTGAGGCTTTTTGCGGTCATGTCTATTCGATCTTCGTTTACATTTTTTTTAAATTCATATATTGGACAATTTAGATTGTTGAGCCTTAAAAATAAATAAATAGCACACTTGAAGTAAGGTTAAAAACTATTAAATTATCGTATACGATTTCATGAAATGGTATTATATGGTTATGGTATTATATGTATGTGCTTCACGATCTTGGTTACGACGTTGGCGAAATTGGCTGCAACTTGTCATAATCCTAATAGTGTGGGCCACTATAACAAAAAAGTAACCAGTTTTTAGTAAAATTTCTGATATAAAATAGCTTTCAAAAACTTGTGTAAAATTGCAGGCCGTTCTCGTGTTATGTGTTATGGAATAATATTTCTAACACTGAAGATTTTCCATGTATATATGGAATTTAGAAAAGCTTCTCCAAAAGAAAGGTCCTGAAATGACATTGTAATTCCTCTAACTTCAAAGTTTAATCGGGCACTGATGTTGAGTACTGAAATCTAATAAATTCAGTTATTTTGAATATCACAACAGAATTAAACAGTTTATTATTAAACTTATTATTAAACTTATTTAACTTAAACCCGCTGTTACTTCCCGATGTTATTTTTTAGTATTAAGAAAGAAAATTATTTAAAATTTTCAAATCATGCATTTATGATTTTTTTCCGTCTTTAATAACTAACTAATGAAAAAATAGGCTTTTGTTCTGAGCTCATAAATATGACAATAAAATAATGTAACTAAGCAGTGGTGGAAAATTGGCGCAGAGGAGGAGCCTATTGACACCACTAATATTTTATGGTATTCTTCATCTTAATAAAAACTGTCATTAGATAAGATGAAAAATTCTACTAACATTTAGTGGTGTCAATAGGCTCCTCCTCTGCGCCAATTTTCCACCACTGAACTAAGAGACATTGCAAAATTAAATCTTTGTGATTACAAACCATAAACAAACGATACCGCCACCATTTTACCTACTATGACGTCATTAGAATATTGCCCATTGATTGTTGGAGAACTTACTTTGTGAATGATTACCTCAATGATTTAATATTTTTGACGTTTCACGATGAATAAATCACTTGTGCATGTTTAGGTTTATGGAATGAGATATTAAGCTGTGAAAACTAATTTCAATTGAAGTTATCCAAGGATATATGTATTTTTAATCGAAATTAAAAACAATGCTTTGATCTCGAAATAAAAAGTTTTAGTTTGTATAAATTGTTATTTCTGTTAATTATTTATTTAAGTACTTTTCCATTATAGCGCATTTTTAAAAAAAGCTTGGGGCGATTCGGGAATCAGAAAGTGAGATATGTTGCGAAAATATATAAACAGCTATGAAAACAAATCTAATGAACTTTTATCTTTGTTTATATATGCCCTTATATGCATAAAAAAATCGTTTCTAAATATATAATTTTTTTATATACAAATTACGGCACAGATTTCAGATATGAACCGGGATACCTAACTGGCGCCAAAATGGTGTTATTTTGATGCTATGGTAACCTGGCTATTGTCTTTTATTTATTAATAAATTGTTTATTTACTTTTATTTTCTGTTTTTTAATTATATAAACTGCTTTGTTCTATAGTTATTATTCAAACTTTTATTTATTTATAGTTATTTCCTTTTCAAAATGATAGCAAATAATTGAAAAATATATAAGTAACTGGTATTTGAAAGCGAGATTTCTGCCAAATTGGCGTCATAGAAAAATCACGCCAACCCCCATGCGTATATGACATCTGTGCAAAAATTACTTCTGTTTCTTTATAAAAATGGGTAAATAGCTTTTTTTATATTAAATTGTCGGTACAAATGTCATATACGCCCATATTGGCGCGATTTTATTTTGTTTTATTTTATTTATTTATTTATTTTTTTTTTGGACGCCGATGTCATATACGCACCGTGTACTTAACTGGCGCCAAAGTGTTGTCATTTTGCTTGTAATGGTAACCCGAATGTTGTTTATGCTGTTGATGTTTTCGCCAAATTGGCGGCGGAAAAAAATCGCGCCAATAAGGGGCGCATATGACATCTGTGCAAAATTGTATACATATGGAAAAAATTGCTTGTGAGTATGAAGCAGTAAATAGGTTGCCAGAAAATATGTTGGCAAACTTCTTTCTCGCCAAGAAACTTTTTCCGAAATATTGTACATAAGCAATCATTGCTAGAAATGCATTTTTAGTTATGATATGCACTTTTATGTTTCACTTCATTTATGCATACTATACTGTGTGTATAAATGCTACAGTTCATATGCAGGGCTACACAAAAGAATTCGTAAGGGTTACTGAGTATGAGAGTAAATTGCTTAAAGGTGGTTTTTAAAAGAGTTATGCATTTTTACGCTGAACTGCATTTAGTTTCCTAAGAAATGTTTGTGGAATATAGATAAAATGATATACATGGTCACGCAAAGAATTGGATACATAACCGTCTATGGATCTGGAAATGTGATTTCAGTAGTTTTAGGAGTAGTTTAAATTAAATTTTAGCTAAATAGTGGCATGTAATAACAGTACTATTGGCTATGGACGGTAACTACTGAAATCAATTTTAAAATTTTTTTATGCGTTTTCTAAAATGTTTACTTAGTTATCTTGGTACTTCTTAGTTATCCCGTCGACCAAATTACTGTCGCCAAATTGTAAGATTAATTGCCAATAATGGTTGCCATTAATTAATTAAATGCCAATAATGGCCAATAAAACCATTAATTCGACGTTTTATTTGTATTTTTATTAATGTTTTACTATGGATTTGGCGATTTATATAATTTGGCGAAATTGGTCGACGGGATATCTAAGAAGTAACGTTATCTTATTTACCTTATTTCCCTAATAACGAAGTTTTGTTAAAGCATTCAGGATGTGTTGGAAAGTGTTTCATATTCTATGCTTAACGCATGATTTTTCTTTCTTCTTTAGTCTTATTTTGAATTTATTTTATTCTTAATTATATTGCTTATACTGCTTTATAGAAACTTATAGAAACCTTATAGAAACTTTGGCACAGTTGTCATATACGTTATCATATATTGGCGCGATATTTTTCCGACGCCAATTTGGCGAAAACATCAACAGCATAAACAACAACGTCCGGATTACCATATCAAGCAAAATTACGATACTTTGGCGCCAGTTAAGTACCCGTTGTGTATATGACATTGGCGTCAGAAAAAAATCGCGCCAATATGGGACGTATATGACATCTGTGCCGAAACTTTAATATCTAATGTTTAAACTCTTCGCTCCACTCCCCTTGCATATAGTACAAACTATAACATGGATAGCGCAAAATAATAGACAGTTTGGTACTTTTCCACTGTAGGGGCTTTGGCATTTTTAAAAAAAAGCTTGGTGTAATTTGGGCATCAGAAAGTGAGATTTGGGTACTTTTCCGTTATGCGGACACTATTGTCGCCAAGCGTAATAGTTGGCCCAAAATCGTGAATTGAAGCATTTGAAAAATAAAAGAAAAACCATTGTCGATACTAAAGTGAGCATTTAAAAAATATAACATTTGAAAATTCCAGACTTTTACGAACTATTTCATCAAATCACAAATATATACTTAAAATAAGTGAACAAATAACTGCTATAAAATAAAGCAATAAAATAAAACTCATATTAAAACTGCTGGCATAAAATTACAAATATCTTTTCGCATTTTGAAATAATTGGTGCATTAGCATACATTTTGGCATGGTGTCCGTATAAAGGAAAAATATCGAGATTTGTTGTCAAATCATATAAACAGCTATTAAAACAAATTTGATGAGCGTTTTTGTTCGTTTTATATGTATATTATTGATGTTTTTATGTACAAATTACATCTGTTTCTGTATAAAATTAGAGAAACGGCTTTTTTATGTTAAATAAATCGTATAAATATCGAAAAAAATGCGTTGGCATATAAAATGAAACAGTGAATAGGTTCCCGGAAATTATGTTACCAAATTTCCTTTTTCGCCAAGGCACCTATACTGGAAAAGTACCTAAAGCACATTAAAATCGTGCAGTTAGGAGCTCACACAGTATACCGTTGTCTATTGGCGGTTATTTTATTAGTAGCATCGGGAGGAAGATGTAAAGATGTACTTTAAATTCTCACCCATAGATTTCGAAAAAATATCTTAAAAGAGTGGAGTTTAAATTAAATTTCGGTGATCTCCATTATGAAAGATTAATGGTTTTAAATGGGAATTTCGCCAAATTAGCCAGCTATCGCCAAGTAGGCCAACATTTGGCGCTACTGTGGTAACCCTGCATTAATATTTTTCAACAATTACTCATTTCAATGAGGCGGTCCTACCGGAACAGTGAGGGACACACAGTGACTTGGATTTTATATAAATAGATTTCATTCCCTAAAAGAGGTTTCAGTCATCGTAACAAAAATTAAAGGATAAAAATATCTTGATTTAAATTTTTGTTTTGAGGTTTCCCTCAAGTGTAATTACATAGACACATTTATTAATATTTTGAGGGGGGAAAATCATAAAACTATTTTACACGTTTTTTTTAATATATTTATCACAAACAAATATTTAAAAGAAATAAAATATGGTCATAAATGCATTCTTCCAACATTCATAAAAACTCATCTAAAAATATTGTTTTTATAGCGATAGATTAACCCTCTCGCTGTGTAAGTAATTCTTCGTGATGAGCGTCTTTTACAGAATTTTTAATATTTTATCACCGGTTCTTTAAAGCAGAAATTTTTTACTATTGTAATCGGAAAAAGTGTCCTGATTAAATCAGACAAAGTTTTCGCTAAAAAATAAATGGAGGGAATAACCAAATAGTATTAATTAGACGGGAAAATGTATGTCCGAGTATTTCTCGGGTTGCACAGCGAGAGGGTTTTAATGATCTTTTTATGCTGTGAATATGCTTAAGATATGTATCACCCGATTAATCGCATATTTACTAAATTAAAAATACCAATGTACGTAATTATAAACATTTTTATATTTCACTATTTAACGTATTTTATACATTTACATCAAATCAAATATTAAAAAAAGCTATTTCATTTTTTTTTATTTTTTTACTGATCAATGAAATACATTTTATATAGAAAATGCAAATAAAGAAATGCATTATTTCATAATTGTGATAAATATATATATATACCTGTATGTGTGTGTGTGTGGGGGGGGGGGGGTAATTTAATATTTAACTGTTAATGATTTTAATTTTTATAGTTAATTGTTAAATTTTATTATGTACAGAATCTTTCGAAATTTTTAATGTTTTATAAATTTCATATTTTGATTCATCAGTCTTATCATCAGTTTTATGAGCTGCTTTTGCGCCTGTTGTACAATAATTTTCATTAATAATATTTGAAATATGGCTATATGTGACTTCTATAAGCTGCATTTTGCGCCTCTGTCCAGTGTTGCCAGTGGGCTACTTTTTTTATATTCAAAATTCTTGACTGGCACCACTTTTTTAAATATTAAAATTCACCTTGTTTTCGCCTTTATTAATATGTCATTAAACAAGGCGAATTTTACCATGTGAAATAAGTGGTGCCAGTCAAGAAATATGAATTTTAAAAAAGTAGCCTACTGGCAACACTGCCTCTGTCATACATAATTTTTCATCTTCATTGGGTCTTCAGAGTCGGTGTATATATACTTTTTTTTTAATAGCAATTACGTCTAAGTACTTACAAAAATGTATTTTTAAAAGTGCTTTAAATTTTCAAAGAAATATGAAATTTAACAAATGTAAATGAAAATTACGTAAGACTTGTGTTGTTGTTGTTCATATTGACAATCCCATTCAATGTAACAGATATACTCCTTTTTGCAAATATAATAATATTATATATACAATAGTTTGTCTAAATTGACAACAGAGTTATGTCGGTCAGACTGAAAGTGAATTACATATAAGAATTAATCAGGATCGTTCAAATGTCTATAATGAAAATAAGGAATGCTCCACGTTTAAAATTTCGCATTTTAGAACTCATTCATTTACCAATATAAGTTTTGAGATTTTAGAGAATGTGGGAAGATAAAAACTATAGATTAGCTTGGGAAAAGGATTTTATGTTTCAGTTTATAAGAATTTATTATTTATGGTTTAAATACAAATGGTTAAATCAGTAATAGAAAATCAAAGAAAATTTTCAATGTATATAATTTATTTTATAACTTTAATTATTCAATTACTGTAAATAGGGGAAAAAGGGGCTTGGATAAACTTACAAAAGATATTAATTATAATAATTCCTAATACTTTTATCAAAGATATGCAGATTAAATTTATATCTATATATAATGTTAAAACAGAGATTTTCAAATTGAGAATTGACATATTAAAGAAAATAAAAAAGAGTTTTGTTGCTTTTAAATTTAAAAATTTACAATTTAAAGATTTATTAAATGATTTAGTTAATTTTAGGTTGTTAAGTAAAGATAATGTTAATAAATATTTAATACACTTGAAAATAAAATTTCAGCTGAAATCCTTCGATAGTTTACATTTAAATAAGATTTTAAAGATATTTATGAACTTTTTCTTCTAAAGGATTATATAATTTCAGTTGCATATAATTGTTGTAAGCCATTAACACCTTGAAAGGCACCGGTATATTATATATATCACTTAAATTTAATTCCGAGGTGCCACATTGGCACCAATTTTTAGGAATTATGTTTTACTTTTCATAATGTACGAGAAGAAAAGCTTTTAGTTATTTCCATATACATCTGTTTATAAATTCCTGTGTCATTCAGTCATTTGAACAATTTAGCAACAGAGGTACTTTGCCCCTGAAAGGGTTAAGTACCAAGATTTTTAATTAAAAACAAACTGCTTTCTCAAATTTAAATACTTCTTTAACGTGTCTTTGTAATAGTTTTGAATATGTTGATTTTGTTAACTTTTGTTGAACGTTACTCCGTAAAACTGGAGGCAGCATTGCTGCCTCCAATCTTACGGTGATATTTAACTTATATAGCTGGTGTAACAATTCACAGCTGTTGTGCGAGGTTACACCATAATATTGTGAAACATTTCACAAGTTTCTGTGTAAGATTACACCACAATTGCCTGCAAGCTTTCACAGTAATTGTGTGTAAGATTTCACATAATTTTCCTGGAAGGTTACCCATTATTAGGTGTAAGTTTTTACCATAATTGTCTATGCATTACACAGTAATTTTGTGTAAGGTTACACATCAGTATTAGTGAGCTTTGATGGAATGGCTAAATTTTTCCTGCACCTATTAATAATCATCTGGTATTAAATATTATTTACCTAAAATAATTATTTTACAAATAGTAACAGCTTTTAAATGCAAAAAAAAAAAAAAAAAAATTATTAAAAACACATTTTACTGAAAATTAGTATATATTAATAAACAAGCCTTAAAAGCACACTTTTTATTTATTTTTCTTCAATATATATATATATATATATATATATATATATATATTTAAAATTTAACCTTACACAGTAATTGTGTGTAAGGTCATTAGGGGTAAGCTTCCCAGGAATGTTACACATTATTAGATGAACGTTTTCAACATCCATTATTTATTTGTCAACACTACCTAAAAACTGGGTTAAATTTACAATTTTTCAATATTTCTTTCTATAAATTTTCTTAGTAAAAAAACCACTAAATTGTTATTTCAAAATTAAAAAATATATATGTTTTTATTGAAGCAAAATAAATTAAAAGTGTGCTTTTAAAGGCTTGTTTATTAATATATACTAATTTTTAATAAAATGCGCTCTTAATATATTTTTTCTTTTAAAAGCAGTTACTATTTTGTAAAAAAAATTATTTTAGGTAAATAATATTTTAATACCGGATGATCATTAATAGGTGCAGTGAAAATTTAGCAATCAATATGAGAAATGTGTACTAAAATACACTTATAAGCATCTGGAATTAAAATCTTCCACAGAAAATCCCCCCACTCACTGCCCTAGCGGTATCTCACTTTTTTTTCTTTGTATTTCCCGAAGAGTTTTTGTGTTTATGAATACGTATTTTAATGTAGTTTTTGCATCAATCTGAAGAAAAAAAAAAAAAAAAAAAATACATCTCCACTCCCCCACCCCCCTTCTCCTCCCTTTTTTTTTTTTTTTTTTGAGTGCTTTGGTGTTTCTGAATCATTATCAAAAGTGGATGAATGCCACTCATTGTACAAATTATAAACTCACAAAGTACAATACGATAAGAAAACATATTATTAATTATTTAAAGTATTATATATATTCACTTTAATTAAAAGTATTACGTGTTTCCCTTTTTATACTTATTTTGTTATGTTTACAAAAAGGTAAAATTTTAAAAGATTAAAAAATTATATTGCTACCTCAATTAATAACAAATAATAATTTAAAAAGCTTACTTAGTTATCAATATTAATAAGCATACAATCTTAAATATTAATACACTAATAATTAAAATAAATACTGTATCATTTCTTTATTCAGAAATAAAAATATGCTATATTTTTTACAGAATATTCTACAACAATATATAATTCCCATGCATATTATATATATATTATTTCATATTTTATATTTTCTGTGTAAATATGAATTTCATAAAAGTTTATTTAATTTACCATACTAAAAAAAATGTATTCTTAAAAAATGATTTTTTAAAATAAGCTTCATTTAACTTGTAATGAAATGTTGTAATAAATGGGAACAACTAAAACACTCGAATATATAATATTAACAAAACGTAATAAACAAATTAGTTTCATTTAATTATTATTACTAATATTTAAAAAAATCTGCAACATACACTATTACAAAGTCTAATTTGCATATATAATTTCCTTATACCTTACATATTCTTTATAAACATGGATTGTATAAAAGGTTATTTTCTATTACTTCACTACATTACTAAAATAAAATAAAATGTGTTTTCATAAGAGAAAAAAAAACATTCTTTAAATGTTACTTCATTTAAACCGTAATGAAATAAAGCGATTAAAAGAAAAAATGAATATATAACACTTTAAATAATAAGAAATAATAATTAACCCTTTGTATGACCGTGTTGCAGATCTGCAACATACCCAAAACGTCATTGTTATTTCAACAGTAAATTTCAAAAAACGATTTTGTTGATTTTTGTTATTCTATTACACTACTATTAACATAATTATTTCATTAAATCCGCAACAAATGTCTATACTTTTTTTTTTTTTTTTTCACGCCAAAGTTTGATTTATCGCTTGATCAGCTACACGTGATTTTTGCCGAAGCTTTGAAATACAGGGGTTAAAAAAGTCTGCAGACGTCTACAAGTATATTGTTTTCAAAGGTGAGTTTAAATTCCTTATTTAAAGACCATTTTCGAGCTAAGAAATTTATAATATGTATAAGATAAACGTAAACTTCTGTTTGTTGCAGATCTGCAACAACGCGCCATATCTTCTCTTGTAATGGATTTTTTTAAATATCAAAAGAGCATCGAAAATATCTTCTAATGGTTATTTAAGTTGCATTTCTTTCAGAAGAGCAAAATTATTGAAAAGGGGAAACATTAGTCTGTTTTTATATTTAATTTCTATAGGGTACGTTAGGGATCTCCCCTACCCCCACCCCCCTCTGTAAATTTAACACCAAGTCCAAAGCTAGTAAAAAAGGAAAAGGTCTCGTAGTGAAAAAAAGAATTCAACAGAAAAAGCATAGAGCGCATACTCAACTTTTAATTTTTAAAATTTTTGGAAGCTTGCTTTTACTTTTACTTCTTTGACTACTCCTAGTGGAGATTCTAATAACTATCCCAAAAGATATGTATATGACAGAGCCAACTGGCCAACTTTTACTGCACTTGCAAACATTACAACGAACATGAAAGAGGATAATATTGACAAAGCACTTGATAATATAACTCAATGTATTATCAATGCTGCTCATACTAGCATCCCTAAAACTTTATCTGATCATAAACACAGAAAAACATGGTGGAACAGTGATTTCCAAGTAGCAAAAAAAAAATAAACAACAAAAGGCTTGGGGACTATTTCGTAGGTACCCAAATAAAAAAGCAAAGGCAGAAGCTAGAAAAGTGCGACGCAAAAGCCAACGTGAATCCTGGATTAATTATGTTTCGAGCATAAACTCTAACCTAAAGTAAAGAAATCTGGTAAAAAGTGAAAAAATGTATGGGCCTGTACTCTGAAAATCATATTTCCATTTCAAATCATAACGGTCAAACCATCACTTCTCCCAAAAACATAGCTGAGACCATAGGGCCCTAGCATCAATTTCAAAATCAGACGCATATCCAGAACCATTTTTAACTTACAAAAGACAAACTGAAATGACCAGGATTAATTTTAATACTCATAATTCATTTTCATTTAATCAGCCATTTATCGTATCAGAGCTTTTAAAGTGTTTGCGAGACAGTCATTTATTTGCCTCAGGTCACGCTGGCATTACATAGTTATGCTGAACCACCTCTCACCACTCTCTCTTAACAATATCCTTTCCTATAATAATAAGATATCCCTATAATAGCAATATTTGGGTGGAACATATTTTTTCCCCGTGCTTGGGGCAGAGCTATCGTTATTCCTTTTCCTAAATCAGGTAAAGATGCTAGCAATCCGGATAATTACAGGTCGATCGCACTTTCTAGCTGTCTTTGCAAACTTCTAGAAAAAAGGGTGAATTGCCGACTTTTGCATATTCTAGAGACTAACAATTGCCTTCAGCACCGTGCGAATAGAAAACTGCACCCGGGGCAAAGCTTGAATTTGGCGCCCCCCCCCCACACACACACACACATATATACATTTTTTCTTTGTCAGAGGTGTCACAAAACTGAAAAATGCGTAAACGGAAATAAATTCTATTGAATACATATTTCACGTTTATTTCGGAACTTTATGTTTAATTTTAAATCAGGAACTCTAAACAACTAAATAAATAAGAGGAAATTGCACTTGTATTTTGGCAAAGGGAATCTAGGAAATGGATGTAGAAAATATGTATCTAACAATACAGTATAACAGTTTGCAACCCTTTTGTATCCCAGAAGGAAACCCCATGCTATGTATTTTGAGAGTATATGTTTTTGTCACAAGCACAGAAAGAAAATTACAGACTAAGAAAATAGAAGGTTAGCGAAAGAGACTAAGACAAAATCAAGTTTTAAAAAGAAAGAAGCCCTTATTAATAAATTTGTATTTGGGTTCAGGGCAAGGGACAATGCAATAACTTTGAAACGTAAAATCAACGTACTTTCATTGGGAAAAAATTCCAATCTGTAAAAAAATTATAATTTTTTTAACGAAAAAATGAGGTTTGTAATATAAATTTGGCGCCCCCTCAATTTCCGCGCCCGGGGCTACCGCCCCCGCTTTGCACGGCTCTGATTGCCTTAACTGATTTCAAAGTAGGTTTCGACGTGGTAGGTCAGCCATCGATAATCTGATCCATCTAGAATATTATATTCGGACAACCTTTCTTAAACGCAACATTTTGGTGTCAGTATTTTTTGATATGGCAAAAGCTTATGACAGAACATGGCGTTATGGGATTCTTCGCGATCTTTTTAACCTGGAATTTCGTGGGAACCTCCGAATTTTTATTAAAAATTTTCGGAAGCATGCTTTGGAAGCTATGGAGATACGATAAAAAAAAAAATAAGCATTTCTTCAATGCAGAAAAGTAGCCGCGGATATAGCTTACTAGAGTGTACAGTAGAAAAAGACGCATTCTAAAAAAATGTAACTTTAACAGAAAGATGAATTTTCCAGATGGTATCTGGATATAATACGAAGACGACGATTAATATTTTAATTTGTTACCTAGATTTAAATTTGTGTATAGTATCCGTAACTATTTCGTTCTTCATAATACTATTTATTTCGTTAATCTCGACTAATTAAATATAATTATTTAGTAAGTTATGCACACTCGTGGAAAAATAAGTAAACACCCCCTGCTAACTCTGCAATAAAATATTGTAGAAGAAAGTTACAAGTACCAAACGATTGGAAATAAAGTCTACTTTTAAATTTTGTATATAAAGTTTGCTTAGGGTTCATCTACATATCAAAATGAACCCAAACTTTGTCTTTTTCAATAACTACACCCAAGTTTGACGCTATAAATATATTCTACACCCTTCAATTAGCCTAAATCCAACTTTGCATGAATTACGTACGGTTAGTTTCCGAGAGATAATTTATTTTAAAATGAGCATATATCAGGGCTGTATCCAAATTGAAGTTCGGTATTTGATTGTTGAAATGCTACAGAATGACTATGTCGCTTCTAATAATGTATTATTTCTTGCCAATATGACTATTTCATTTTCTTAATATGTTTCAACTATTGCCAGACCAAATATTTCAATAAAATGAGTAAAATATATTTTTTCAAATTTTTATATATTTTTATATAATTTTCATATATTTTTATATGCTTTTCTATACAGCATATACGGCCCCTTAAACCATCATTTTGACTTTTTTAAGCATAAATCGAAAACTAATTGAAAGAAAAATTTGAAATTGAGAATTCGCATAAAGCACCGCATAATAAATATAAATCTATCAAAATATTGTAGTTTGCAATTCCTGTTTTTTTTTTTTTTTCGAATATTAATTTCAGAATTCATAATTCATATTATAAAATTTTTTAAATTGCAAATTCAATGAACTTACATTTGGGATTTTTACTATTATAACCATACACAAAATTTTAACATTAGGATTATAATTTAAGGAGATATTAATAAAAATATGAAAGTGTAATTTAACATTAGAAGCTCTAAATTTTGAATGTTTATAATTCAAAAACATATCCTTTAAATCTCTAGAAATTTTGTTTCTAGGCATAGTTTGAACTGAAGTTTTAAAATATATTGTCAAAAAATTGTGTTGTCATTGAAAAAAAACAAATTTCGATCTATTTTTGATATTTAGATGCCTCCCTAAGCAAATTATATATATACATAATTTAAAAGTACACTTTATTTTCAATCGATTGGTACCATTAACATTCTTCTATTATAATTCGTTCCAGAGTTAGTAGAGGCTGTTTACTTTTTTTTTACCATGACTGTACCATTTAATCACTAAGAATTTACATAACTCATAAGAATTTACATAACATGTAAATACCTTAAATTATTCTTAAAGAGGGAAATTATTGTTAATATAACTTCCCAGTTAATAGATTATTATTCTTTAACAAAATAGCTATTTAGTTAACCCCTTGAGGGGCAAGCAATTACGTTTGTGAAATGCTGAATTCCCACCGGAAACTTTGAAAAATTCTATTTCAAAATAAGTAAAAGCAATTTTACGGCTTTTTTCCATCAAAGTTAGAAAAGTAAATTTTAATACATTTTTTCTGGTGTAAAATCATTAATCGTAGGTGGTATATAATATATACCGGTGCCCCTCATGGGGTTAAGTGGGTTCGACGGTACTGCAAACATTTCAAAGCGGCAAATAAATTCATTCAATTTGAGGGCGAAATTAAAAAAAAAAATTACTTAAAAAGCTGTGCGAATCAAATCAGTACTTGATGCGTTTTCAATTTATTTGAACTTTCTGACTTACAAGTTAAACGAATTTTAATCCCTGATGTTTGATGCATATACAAATTAAAGATGTATTTTTTTTCTTTTACCTTCTTTGAATTATTGACCCCTAAAATGGAATTATATTTCAAAAAGAAACCTAACTTTTACATTCCTTTGAATTTTAATCTGATAATCTTTGTTACTTATTCTCCGTTTTCTCTGTTAATCCAATGCATCACATCGTTTGTGCCAAATATTTAATCCATTGCTACAATGAAACCAACTTTTACAATTCCTTGGCCAAAGTTTTATGGCCTCATTTTCAGAGGACGTGGCCGGACAAGCTGTTCAAAGGTCACTCCTCCTTCTTGTTATACTCGGTGTGGGTGGATATTTTATTTCGGATGTTTTCCATCGTAAAAGGAAAGAGTCTTCTCCACGTGATCCTGGATTTTATTGATCAACCCCTGCATTCAAAATGTTTTTTCTTTTATAGCAAGAAAATATTATATCACTTGCTTTAATTTTACTCTTTTAATGGAGTTGCTTTAGAAAGTTCAGAAAACGATTAAAAATAATAATTTATTCTTTTTAAAAAAAAGGATTGGGTAACTAAAAGAAATAAGATTAAAAAAATCTGCGAAAGGTATTAAATACAGTACATTTACAAGTTTTGTAAAAAATCAAAATTGGAAGACAAGAAAGCTTTTAGAAATATAGACTTCTAAAACACTTTGTAAAACAACGCAAAAATTTAAAATTCACGGCGACCGTTTTGCACCGAAAAGTAGTCTCGTCCTTCTTCAAATGAGTAAAAAAAAAAACAAGTGCAACAACACATGTATAGCAGGAAGAAGAAAGAGAAGTAAGTGAGGAAAAAAGGTTAGTGCATGTGTAAAAGGGTAAACTATTACGAAGGTTAGGATGGAAGGAAGATAGGAAATATGATATCTGAAAAGGTAACATTACACAAAGATAAAAAACTACACTCAGAGAGACGAAAGGATAGAAGGGCAAAAAAGAGAGAAGCAAAATACTAAATCGAATACAAAAAATATATATGTACTTTAATGTAAGTAAAAAAATAGGATGATAATAAAAATTAATAATAACAGTTATTATTATTATTATTAATGTTAAAAAATTCTTACTAAGTTAGTTTTTAGCACTTTCCAACATAGTTGAAAATTGTTTATGACTTCGGATTGTCTGTCTCTCTCTGTCTGTCTGTATGGTCGTCTGTCTGCCAGGCCGTGCTCTAAATCGCGTAAATATACTCGTACTGCCCTGAAATTCATATACATTATTAATATTTACAGTGGAATGATTTCTATTGAAAAAATTAAGCTTACAGTTCGTTTACAGCCACATGTGCATAGCATTTATCGTTCACACAAAAGAATTCAGTTACATTACTGTCTGTGAGCGATAATTGCTGGAAGTGCGCTTTCAGTTGCGGTGTGCGGTTTTAAATTTAACTAATTTTTGAATACTACATCGTATGTATAAATTATCTGGATCAGATACAGGGTTCTACAAAAGAATTTAAGTATATTTCTGTTTATCGACGGAACTTGTTGAAGAGCAGTTTTAAAATATGTTATACGTTCCTAACTGAACTAAAAGTTGGCACACTATGTAGTATATATAAATCTGTAGGTCCTATACAGGGAGCGCAAAAGAATACGGTACTTTTCTAGCAATATAGGCTAATTGGTTTAATTTGATTTTTAAATGTGATATATTGTTTACTTAGCTATAATCTTTTATATTATTAAACGGTGAATTTTTACTACAATATTCTGAATATATTGGAAAGTGTTTCATAGTCTATGTTTGACGCATGATTTTCTCTTTTGTTATGTATATAAATCATCAACGTTCTTAATTCATGGTCTTCAATACATATTTCTACTAATTTCTATACATCGAAAAAATTCTATTTCTGATTCTGTTTTACTTGGCAAGTTCTAAAACTTTGAACACTCTAATTTCTTTTTTTTCTTTATTTTGGGGTGTGGGATACTAGTAAAAAATGTGGTTCTACACAGAACTACAAATTTCCAGGATTAAATTGGAAAATATTATATTTAAGAAAAGAAAATTCTTTCTATTTCTTCTAACTCTATAGAGACGTTGTTAAGTTTATAGAGCTTCTTGGTTTCTTCGTATAATATTTTTGTTCCTTTTTCCTAAAAGTTTTAATACATTTTAAGTAATAAGCTATGAGGTGAGACTTGACTAAGCTGAGAAAATTGGTGGAAAATCTTGAGAAAAAGCAGATGGTGAAGAATAGTTATATCTGTCTTCGCTAGAAAATGACTCAAGAATAAGTAATAAAGTGAAGGCGCTTTATCGTGTATCATACCAATTTGTGATTTTCAGAAATATCTGCAAAGTTTCATGTTAGACGGTTTCTTTCTGTGATAACCATTTGGGATTTAGTAATTTGCTAAGGTTTGCTTTATTTAATTAAGACATTTCACATATTTTATAGGTTAAACATGTTCAAGGCCGAAGTCCGACTTTCGCAGTTTGGGGCCCAATGTATAAAGTGAGTTTCGGGACTGATTGCTTAGTATGAATTTAAAACTAAGTATTAGTAACTCTTTAACATTTGTAAATAGTTCAGAAGATCATTAAACGTTATAAATAATTTTAATGTTTATTAAAAATATCCAGTGTGCAAATAAGCATTATCAAATCCTAATAAGAGTATTTATTTTTTTTAATTAGCTATTCGATTTGGGGCCCTCGAGATTCCGGAATCTATTGGAAAATTAGGCCCTGTTACAGACAATCAGATTTAGATATATTGTTAAGTAGTTCATTGGTATCAGCATTTCATTTGTGATACTGAATTAAATAGAAATATATGGCTTATTTAATAAATAATGCAATAAGTTGTTTATAATTCGAGAATATGTAAATAAACGAAAAATTATGTAAAAATTTAAGCATAAGAAATTCTTCAATTATAAAAATAATCCTTTTACATAATTCTTCTGATAACTGTCGTATTTATTGCGATTCTCAAATGCGTTTTTGTAATTGAATAAAAGCATATTTTTTCATTTTATTTTTTTTTTATTTACATGTACACCTTAGTTTAAAACAATATAATTACATTGTTTGGAAAAAGTGAAAACAAAATTGGCAGAAACTTGATTACACTCATCAGTTATCATTCAAAGCCACACGGTGGAATAAAAAAAAAACAGTTCTGAATCGTTTTCGAGATCATCTGTTGGAGAATCTGTAGGGCAATCACTCTAGAGGTCTGCACGGGCCCGGGCCAGGCCGGCGAAATGAAGGTGAATTTTCAAACGGGCCGGGCCGGAAGAATTAGGTCAATTTTTTCAACGGGCTGGGCGTATAAACAAAATAAATGGCCGGGCCGGCAAAGAGTTTAACATTCCGGGAGGGGCCGATAAAAAAAAAATTAGACGAAACGGATAAAATATGAGCTATTTTCAATGAATATGACTTTCGCTAGAAAAAGTACAAGATATGCGTCACGAGCCGATGCTCGTTTGACAAGTTCAATACAGAAATGTAACACGTCCAGCGTAGAGATCGGCATCGGACTGTTATGTTGTGTCTGACACGGGCTTAATTTTTTTTCAGCAGACTCATGCCGGGCAAAGATCAGGCTTGTATTATTTTTTAAATTGTCGAGCCGGGCCGGAACTGGACTTAATTATTATTCAGGATGTGTAGGGCAGGCAATATGTTTTGTAAAAATATTAATAGCGACAATGAACTTCTGTTAATGTAATCTTTAGAAATGCACCTTCAAGTGGTTCTCAAATTCACTACTCAACAACGCGAAACTTTGGCACATTTTCTGACTCATTTTTAACTGTAAAGGCCTAAAATTGACAAGCTGACTATTGAAGGGATTTGGAATAGAATAGCGTTTTCCATTTTTTATGAATAAATTATTTGTCGAGTTATAAGAGATTCTTGTTAAGTGACTGCAGGTTTTTCTCCTTTCTCGTGCTTTCGCTTCCGGAAATTCGATTCAAAATGCTAAATTTGACAGTATTTTCTCAAAGATATATTGCCTTTATCAAAAAATGGATAACGCCATTCGATTACATAGTTTCTGAATAAGAACTCCTGTCAAATTTATGCGTTTCCGAAAAGAAATGAATTCAGAAATCTATCAGAAAGTAGCTCCTTTGGATTTGAAAAAAGCCTTAATAAATGACAGAGAAATATTTTCACAAATCTACTTTTTATTATACAGCTTCAAAAGTTATGATGTCTTTAACCCTCCTTTTTTTCTTTTATTCTAAACTACATTAAATTTTTTAATGCATCCTTTTTTTAATGTTGAAGCGTCTAAGAATCTAAGTAATCATTAATGTTGCTATTGTGTATTTTCTGTCTTGCGAACACTTCATAATTTTAAAATATACAGTAAAATTATCCCATAAATTTGTATGCAGTATTCTTTAAAGGAATCTTAAGTATATGTTAAGAAAAATCTGAATTTTTTTTGTAGAAATTATGTCGGGCCGGGCCTGTTTTCACTGATTTCTTTACGTGACCTGTGAAATACAAGCGGGCCGGGCTCGGGCCGAACTTTTATTTTTTACAGCGGGCCGGGACCGGCAATTCCGGCCCGTGCACATCTCTAAATCACTCCCGGCTCCACAAATACATCTTTTCCAATTTTTTAGTACGAACCAAATCAAATAAACGCGTTTTGAACGAGAAAATTTATTTAATAAAATGTTTCTTGTGTCTACGTTTCTGTTCCTTTATAGGGTTCCGTACATAAAAAGTAAAAACGGAACCATTGTAAGATCACTCCTGTGTCTGTCTGTCCGTCTGTCACAGCCACTTTACTCGTAAACAATGGAACGTAGAAAGTTCAAGTTGGGGAAAGTAATAAAGACTATTGACCCACATATTTACAGATTATAAAACATTCACAAATATATTTAGCTTTTTTTTTTTTTTTTTTTTTTTTTTTTTTTTTTTTACAACGAGTGAGGTATTGTGTGAAAGCTTTCGTAACGCTGAACTCAAAATTATATTTCTTTTAATTTTAAGTATTATATTTTCAGAGATATCGTCGAAAATGCAGTGCAAAAATCTGCCCCCTCCCCCCATCTATTTCCGAAACTGCTAGAACTAAAATTATGAAAAAATTGGAGGTAGTAGACGTTAATTCAAACCTTACACGCAAATTATAGCGATTACCCTAGCTCACTTAGTTTTTGAGAAAAGCGCATTTTTCCGTTACATGCAAATTTCGATTTGCAAGCATTCAGCAAAGGTGTTGAGGAACGTTTTAGGTACCTATCGTAGCAGAAGTATGGAAGCTGATAATGATTTTTAAAAAAATCGTGGATAATTAGCCGAGATATTAACTTTTAAAGACACGGACGGTTTGGACATACATAATGGCAGGAATGGCGTACTCTATATGACATCGGCTTTTAAAGCCTAGATAACAACTTTTAACGATATATTTCTGTAATGCAATGCCCAGTAGCAGTATAAAAGGAGTAAATGTCAAATTGTTAAAAACAGACTAATTTAATTAGAATTAATCTCATACATGCAATGGGATTCGCGACTAGTTTGCATTGAGTGGATCTCTCAATACGCCTCTCGTGCCTTTAAAAGTTAATTCAAAACCTATCTGAAAAAACACGGCACGGACCAAGGTGGCGTTGCATTTTTGCGACCTCCTTTCGAAGCGCGCGTAACACAATGCCAATTTTAAACTTTTAACAAGGGGTTTGATTTAGCTACACTGTAAAAAGAAAGTGATATTAGAAAGAATGTAATATAGGTTTATTATTACTACGCTGAATTTAGTTTTATGATATGCCAAATGAAATTTAAATACTAGGTTGAGCAAAAAGTTCAGGGAAATTTGTGAAAGTTGCATTGTTATGGGCAAATTAACAACAAAAGCAACAAGGACTATTCTCAAAGTAGAGACCATCATAGTCCACCACTTTATGCCATCGTTCTGGCAGATTCCGGGTTTGCTGGAAGTACCAAGGCGGCTCCTTCGAATAAAAAAAATCTTGACATGCTTCTTCAACTTCATTAAAGGATTAAAATCAACGGCCCCTGAAAAAGTGTTGCATTGATCTAAAGAGGCCATAATCGAATTCCTGAACTCCTATTATAGATGTACCACTAGTACTCATATATAGGATACAAATTCTGGTAACTATTAGATTAAAAATTTCCCAGAACATTTTGCTCAACCTAATATACACTATTTTTATTGTCAGTACAGGAGTAAGTTCATCATAAACATATTAGGATAAGATTTAAAAAAGAGTTATACAGAATAGCAATATTTGATATTATTTAGGCTTCATACCTCTTTGAACTTTTATGGTATACCCATTTATACTTTTCTAGTATATACAGCTATATCCAATCCTAAGTTGTATTGTTTTTTTACGAAGTCTTATTATTCTTTCAGCAACGAATTTTTAATAATACAGTTAATAATTCATAGATATATTGTACGGAACCCTCTGAGCGTGAGTAATACTCGCACTGGACCGTTTATTAAGTTAAATTGCTGGTTAGAGATTTGTGTATTTGACTTGGGTCGAATTGATGATTTACATGATTTTTACATGAGATTGTTAGGTATGCCAGTAATATGTTCGTACACAACAGGAAATTATCAGAACAACTGTATCCACACAAAAAAAATGATCACATTAGCATTATAATTTCCGGAGATGTTACTCAAAATATGAAAATGTAATTTAACATCACAAGCTTTAAATTTTGAATGTTTATAATTCGAAAACATTTCCAAATTCGAAAACATTCATCCAAATGACTTGAAATTTCGTTTCTACGCATAGTTTGAACCGAAGGTTTAAAATATATTGTCAAAATTGGGTGTTGCCATTAAAAAAACAAAGTTTGGCCTGGTTTCGAATTGCAGAAGGGCCCCTAAGCAAATTTTATATACATCATCTCAAAGTAGACTTTATTTCCTATCATTTGGTACCAGTAAATGTCTTCTATTATAATTAATTGCAGAGTTAGTAGGGGTGTTTACTTTTTCCCGACTTACATCTGCACAAGTAACAAGAAAATTCTGAATAAGCTGATAAATGTGCACTTTGCATTTTATAGGAATATACTTTGCATATTTCTAGTAATTGGAATGCTTGAAATTTTCACTATATTTTTTCTTTATCACCCGCTCCACCCCAGCTTGAGAATAATTTTGTCGCAAACCACGTGAGAGTAAAACAAGTCCGTCACTTTTTATGAATTTTTATATGTTATCAAATTTATGCGACACCTGATACTGGAAAAAATATAAAACAATTCCGGTGATCTTTGAAAGGGGCCACTTTTATAGTCATATCGATCTTTCTCACTTTTGAATGCGAGTAGTATAACATTAAATGTCCAAGGGAAAAAAAAGATGCGTCTTCTGCAACAGAAACAATCTACTGACTCCCCTAAACCGAAGCATGTACTAGTGTAAAAATGCTACTCTTCTGAACGAGTGTTGCGAGATGTCTCAATTTACACGGGACATACCGATTTTCAGGAGCTACTAAACCACCCGGGACGCCAAAAGTCCTGATTTTTCATGATTCACAAATTCTTTTAAACTAATCATGCTATTTGTTTGTCTGCATCGAGTTAAATCTCTTAGAGTAAAAGTTTCGACACATAGCCTGAGTATAACGGAAAACTTTTATGAGCCCACCGAAAATAATACCATACAAATCTAACTATTAACGTAAGACGGATACCAATCTAAATCGGAGTATTTTTCCGAACGCTAGACATTCTGTTGTCACGGGTTTTACTATACTTTGTTTGGTAACACCTGTGTGAAACGGAACGCGCTTATAACGAAATCCTGCTTTAAAAGTAAATATTTCCTAGTACCTACGGAAGGAATACCACAAGTTTTAAAAGCTTAACCTTAAGTCTTAAGTCCACTAAGCTTAAGTCTTTAAAGATTTCCCTTTCATGTGTTCTACCATATAAATTTGTTGCGTTTGTTTAATACAATTATACCTGCTAAAACATAATCGCAAGATATCAGAAAAACACGTTTTAGACAGTTTCCCTTCTTAGAAGGTATAATTGTATGCTATTCCTGCTGTAGAGTTCATGAAATGTTTAAATTTAAAGCGGTAATCCGTTACAAACAGGTTTCTTTTTCATAGGATTTGCTGACGTCCCGATTTAAAAACCGCTATCACGCTTTTTTTTTTTTTTCGTCGCTCTGTCCCATTTTATTAACCGCTAGACCTGGCAACCCTTTTCGGACTCGCAATCTTTGTCAAAGTTCCGAATTCGTCTATCTCTACATATTGTTGAAAAAGTTACTACCAAAGTTTCACGATTGAGCACTAAATGTTGCTGTATGCGTCAAAAACAATGTTGTTGAATGACCGAATACCTCTATCCCACAAAAGTGGCATTTTCCGATACATATTCTTTGACAAAGTTCTATATTTGTGTATCTATGAATTTCGACAGAATAGTCAAGCGGTAAATAACACTTTACACTACAGAAACAATAATGCTGATTAGGTAGACAGCGTCGTGTAACCTCGAAACGTTCCTTTTTCTGATATACAATATTTTGTAAAAAGGAAAAAGTTTGATTCCTCTATCAACCTCAAAATTTTATCAGATATTTTCAGACTACCCTGTATAAATCTCAGACACCGCTACCACAGACATACGACTCTTTGTCTCTCCCTGATTCCTTTACAGCACATTGCGCTTTTCCATGTTCAAATTGAGTAAATTACATATGCATAAAACATTTTATTAAAAGTGACGTTAACCATAATTCATTATAACTGAATTTTACTCTAAAGAAAACAAGAACAAAAAATCATGCGTCAAGCATAGATTTTTAAACACTTTCCAACATTTCCAGACTAGTGTAACAAAACTCCTTCGCTTATTAAGGCGAAAAATGATGTTTAAGTAAAAATTTTAATGCATTTCAAAACCCAATTTCAGGAATTATTTACCATGAATAGTCTGAAAAATATCTGAATTATCCTGTACAGCCCTGTATATGATCTATAGATTTATATATACTCTACATAGTATGCTAAACTTTAGTTTAGTTAGGAAACGCATACACTGTCAGAAATGCTTTCTTCAATTCACGGAAATATTCCTGGCAGCACTGCTACCGGCATATATCCGAGGATGGAAGAAATTTTCGTTCTTTCTTCCGTTCTAGAACAAAAAATTTCCGTAATCTCAAAAAGGAGTTTAAAAAAAAAAAAAAAATACGTCTCTCGTTTTTCCGCGGATCCGCTTGGATTTGAACCCGGGTCCACGAGTCTGGAATATCTTATCCACTCGGCCAGCGAGCACTTGGCAGAAAGCGAGTTTAGAATGAAACTATAGGTTTCTTCAAATGGGGGATTGGTAAGGCTTGTTATATTTCTTAGTTCAGAAAGCTCGGAAATTTAAATTTAATTGCAGGAACATTTCGTGGTTATAAAATATTTGTCTCTGTTTTAACACTTATAGAATAATAGAGGATAAACATTATTACATATTAGTCATTTTTTTAATGAGACATAATTTGATTGTTAGATGTAAAACATAAATATTATATTTTTAACTAAATTCGAGAAGAAATGTTTGCTTTTTTGAATAAAATCGATTTTTTTAAACTTGAATGAAGTACTATATATATTTTTTTTAATGTGTGCGCTTAGAATATGTTTTACATGCAAATATTTTTTTAATACTTTAAATCATAAATTGCAAATAAGTTTAAATTAATGAGAAAATTGTTACTTTATTAAGCATTATTTTGGTTTGTTTGTTTTTAAATAAATTAGAAATTTTAATTTATTGAATTTTCGGTTTTTCATTAAAAAAAAAAAAAATTCGAACTTTGGTATTAATACAGCGAATACGCATGGGTGCAAGGAATAAACGGAATTTTTCCTCTTTTTTAAACTTCCGGGGAGAATTAACGGTAAAACCATGTTTTCTAGGAGTACGGAAATTATTTGTTTAAAAATGGAGCATAATTTAGTGTATAAAGACAAATTTTTCTGACAGTGTAGCACAGTCCAAAATTCCCCTTCAGCAAATTCCTCCAATAAAAGGAAATGTAGCCGACTTTTTTTCTACTGCCCTGTAGATGATCTATAGAATTGATGCACATAAAGTGCTAGAGAAAATATTATTTACATTTAAAAACGCATTTCACAACAGAAAACGCACTTCCAGCAATTATTGCTAATAAGCAGTACAATAACCGAATTATTTTGTGCGTCTCTGTAAATGAACGATTAATGCTATGCACTCTATATTATACAATAAGCCTCTTGCAGTGTACCTTAGTGATATATATCAATTTCAAAATATTTTAAATACTGTACCATTATTAAAATACACTGCAAACGATTTTTTCCCATAGACCGTAATGTAACGGAATTCTTTTGAGTGTCCCTGTAAATGAATTATAAATGCTACATACTTCATTTTAAATACCAAATATGCCAACAGTAAAGCTCAATAACATTTATCAACTGCATGGCAATCCGAGTATATTTACGCAAGTTAGAGCACAGACAGACTGACAGAGGAACCGAATTCATAAACACTTCCCAGTTACTTTCAAAAGTATTAAAAATATTTTCCCGAGTTTACAATTCAGAGAATAAAACATTTTTTTTTATCTATATTATAAAGGACAAACGCGTGTGCGTAACGCAGACGTGATTTTGATATTGGCAACAGCAGACTGTTGAATTTCGCTTTTACTGCATTTTTTTTCTTTTCTTTTCTTTTTTTTTTTTTTTTTTTTTTTTTTTTTTTTTTTTTTAATTTCTAAACATCGAACATTTTCAAAATCGAATGGAAAAAAAAATGATTTTATAAATGAAATTTGTTTCAAATCTGTGTCTCAATTTACTCATTTTAATGGTTTTAAAAATAATTTTCAAGCATGATTTTTTTTTTTAATCTAACTATCCTGTATGAAATATAAATCCGTTTTCACATAAATCAATATAAATATTTCAGCATTTGTCTCCGACTGATATTCCATAACAAAGTTAAAACTTAATCAAAAAAATAAAATAGTAAAATAACATAAATAAAACAGAAATTCAACAGCCATGTAATCGAACTATGCGCTTAAATAACTGAAATGTTCAGAATTAAAAAGGATTGCGGTAAGTGACAAAACCTTTGGGGATGTCTTCTGCTATTGACCAAAGTATCGCTTTTAATAAATTCCAAAATTTTATTTTAATGCAAAATTTATACTTCTAAAAAAATGAATTTTGTTATTGTTAGTGGGCAATCTAAAAAACAAGTATTAATATAAACTAGTTGGATGTGCCAATCCCAAAACTTTCTCCTATCTCATACATATTAATACTTCAAAATTCGCATTCACAGTGCGAAAAATAAATGGCAATCGACGCCCATCATGAGAATTCTAAAGATATGAAAGTTCCGTGCATTAATTCTTGAGATATGGCAATCGCTAAAATCGTGTAAATCCTGCAAAATGCAGTACAACAGCGCCATATGTTGGCTGATTTACACTAAAACCTAATCAGCAACAATTTATGTCAACTGAATCTGAATTTTAATGAATATCCGTTTATTAGTTTTTGAGATAGAGCTATTGCGAAAATCATGAAAAACTCAGCATAGCAGCGCCGCCTACAGGGCGATTCGCACCAAAACCTTATCAGCAACAACTTGCATCAACGTCTAACTGAATGGGAAGTTTAATGAAAATCCGTGCATTATTTCTTGAGTTAGAGCTATTACGAAAATCTTTAAAAATGCAGTATAGCAGCGCCACCTGTTGGACGATTTGCACCAAAACGTAATCAACAACAATATTTATCAAGATATACCTAAATCTAAAGTTTGATGAAAATTCGTGCATTAGTTATTGAGATGGAGCTATTGTGGTAACCGTGACAAAAGTAGCATAGTAGTGCCACCTGCAGGGAGATTTACATCAAAACGTAATCAGCACCAACTCATATCATGAATTAACTGAATCTGAAGTTTGATGAAAATCCGTGAATTATTTCTTGAGATAGAGCGATTGCAGAAATCGTAAAAAGTGCAGCATAGCAGCGCCAACTGTCGGCGATATACACCAAAAACTAACCAGCACCAGTTTATATCAAGGCCTAACTGAATCTAAAGTTTTGTGAAATTCCGTGCTTTAGTTCTTGAGATAGAGTGCCATCAAAATTTTTGTCACATACAGACAGGCAGACTCACAGACAGAGTGACAGACATACATTTTCTAAAAACCACCAAATCGTATTCAGGACCTTCTAAAACGCATAAATACATAGAAAACAGGAACTCGAAATTTTTCACGAATCCAATACATTCTTTTGTAAAGATTGAAGAAAGTAAAAATGGATTTCCTTATATTCTGTAGTCCGGAAGGTCCGGGTTGTAACCCCTAATTTTCTTAAATTTCATTCATGATTTTTTTATGGATTTAAGATGTGCTTAAAATGGTAAGATAATAATTATTTTTCTTTTTAACAGAACGAGTTTTTAATGAGTAATTTTTAAGAAAAAATAAAACCGACTGCAGAGAATGATGTTTGTTTCTTTACTGTTTTGTGACACTTTTATATTTATTCACATTAAAATCCTGTACAGGTCGGGTTATATTTGACCAAAACACGAAAATTCTATTTTAAGTCATCCCAAAAACTCGACCCGAACATGACCTTCAGCAAAAACAGAAAAGAAAGCGCGACCGGGACCTGTGAAATCGAGTTACCCAACCCAATGCAAGAATTTAATTCACATTCATTTTGAGCCCCATTGTTGCCTATATCGCACATTTTGACGCGGAGATAGATAATGATTTATTGCAAATTTTGAAGTGTAAAAAAACTATACACGATATGAGGACCATTTAAATAGTAATGTAATAAAGTGTACTTTAACACTGTATTGAGATTTTGGTACGGTTGATCAATTTTTAAATAAATTAAAGCCTATAATGTAAAAAAGAATAGAAAACAGACATAATTAAATTTAAAAAATCAAAAACCTGACTGCGTAAAAAGCGAACTAATTAAGTATTTCTCATCAATGTGAAACTATTTTTTTTCATATCCCTTACCTTTTTTTTTATTTACTTGTTTTGATGACTTTTAAGTTGTGTTTAAACGTCAGTTCCTATCTATAAACACTGTTTTGATGAGGTCTATAGATGTCTATGATGGTTAAAGTTGCAGTAAAGCTAGAGATTCTACCTACACAACTTCCAGGTTGTGTAATATTTAAATGGAGCTTCTGACTGTAAAATAGTCAATGAAACATCGGATTCATTTTGAAAGACAAATCCAATGATAGGTCGCTCAATAGGGTGCGTACAAATTTTTTTCGTCTCTACCAACATTTTGTATTTTATGTCCGCCATTTTGAATTTATAAAAACCAAAACTTAGCCTATAACCATCGGGCGGTTAAGATAAATCTATAGAGACCTCATTCATTAAAATCCATCCAGCCGTTGGGATATTTCGAGGTTATAAAGAAATCCACATACCCAGGTACGCGTGGAACACATAACCCTTCTTGGCAGTCGGGTAAAAATACATCATATTCATATCTTAATAAATTTTAAATGGGACAACCAGCAGAACGTGTCCTTTCCGACAAATTTAGTTATGAGAATCGGAACATGCGTTCCAAAGTTATGCATGCATAAACATATAGATAAAATATTTTTTTAGTTATTTTACAACTGGTTAAATTAACTGTTAACTATACAATCACTCCATGTGCTTATCAGTATCGTATGCAAGTTTATGGACTCTGCATAGCAATGGTTAGTACTGATTTTTTATTATTTTTCTGTCCGTTTAATATTTGTTCATTAAAATATTTTGTGATTTTGAAGATTCTATCGTAATTGTTATTGTATATCCAATGTTTTAATTTTAAGATTTTTCCATGTATATACCGTGTGTTTCAAAAGTTCGGTTCGAAAGTAAAACTCGATAAAAAAAAAAGATCTATGGGTCTGACAGACATGCGGTATGCAGATAAATATTCAGTGTGGTACGGGATTTTGTATCACACCAACAAAAAATTAGTTCAAAGTTTCGACACTAGATAGCACTACTAAAGTTAATTCTAAGTAATAATTCCATATTGCTCACACAACGCAAGATTTGGATACAAAAAAGTGGAGATGCAGTATTTTCTAATGTTTCTGAATCCAAATCTTGTATTGTGTGAGCTATATGGAATTATTCCATGGAAATATCTGCCGTAGCGCCTTCTATTGTCGAGATTTTAAACTAATATTTTTGTTGGTGCCAATAAAAATCCCATACCATGCTGAATATTTATCTGCAAACCGCATGTCTCTCCGACTCATAAATCTTTTTTTATTGCGTTTTATTTTCGCACCGACCTTTTGAAACACTCGGTATATAATTTTCTTTTACATTTTGTATCGGAGTTGGTAGTATTCAAGTAAAATAATTCAAGTAAAATAATTCAAGTAAACTAATTTATGCTACTTTTGCATGCTTTGCTCAAACAGAAATCAATTGCGATTTATTTAAATTGTGTGTTGGCGTTGATAACGTTTTTCACAATACGAGGGTTAATCTGAAATTATTGAGATACGCTCAGACGAGAATTTACAAAATAGAAATAACGATTTAATTTTAAAATACAAAGTATTTTAACACAGCAGACGATTTTTTACTGACTTACTTCAACTTGTTTAGCATAGAATAAATTTTAAACAGAACAGAAAATGAAGTTGACGCGAGAACATTTTCGCGCTATGATTTTCTACGATTTTAAAGCAGGATTAAATCAAGAAGAATGCATTCAACGGTTGAAATTAGCATTTGGTGATAAATCTCCAGCTCGTGCTACTGTATTCAGATGGTTTAAAGAATTTAGAAGAGGTCGCAATTTTCTTCAGGATGAAGAACACACAGGAAGGCCGCCGTCGGCAGTAATCCCGGATAATGTGTCTGCCATACGGAAAAATGTTAATGGATGATAATCGCTGTACCTATCAAATGATACAGAAGGAACTTAACACTGGATCCGCAAACATACACAAAATTATTCATGAAGAATTGCATATGAAAAAAGTAGTTTGCCGTTGGGTTCCCCATAATCCAACTGAGCACCAAAAAGAGGAGCGTGTCAGAATCAGTAAAGAAACCCTTAAATTGCTAAATGATGGTGGCCACCGCATCATTTCTAAAATTGCAACGGGTGATGAAACGTACATACCGTTTTTTGACGTTCCAACACGTCAAGAAAGCAAAGTATGGGTCTTTGAAGATGATCCCACGCCGACAATGGTGAAAAGACAACGCGCACTGAAAAAAGTGATGTATGCCGTTTTCTTCAGAAGTACGGGATTGGTCAAAGCCATCAAGTTGGAAGTACAGAAGACAGTAACAGCAAACTGGTATACTACTAAATGTCTTCCAGAAACTCTACAAGAAGTGAATGTTAGGGGACTAATGCTTCACCATGACAATGCATCGTCACATACAGCCGGATTAACAGTTGAGTTTCTTAAACAAAAACGAATTAAAGTGATAGAACATCCGCCGTATTCACCTGATCTAGCTATGTGTGACTTTTGGTTATTCTTTAATTGGAAAAAGAACTTACGTGGACGTCGTTTTCATTCAGAAGAAGAGATTGATGTGGCTATAAATGCATTATTTTCATCTATTCCAAGAAATGAATGGCTTGAGGCATTTAATCTGTGGAAAATTCGTCTACAAAAGTGCATTGATGCTGGAGGAGACTACTTTGAACACACCTAAAATTTTGTAAGTATAACTTTATAAACCTAGTTGTATCTCAAAAATTTCAGAGTGACCCTCGTATAAGGTCCCATCTTCTTCTTGTCATATTTTTACATTTCGTTTGTGGATATTTCCTCCTTTTATTTATTTATTTATTTATTATTATTTTTTTCAATTTATGGATTTTAGATTTTCAATTTTCTAGTGTGTTATAATTATTGGATCATTTATCTATGGTCGATTTTTCATGTGATTTATAGTTAATAATTACAAAAAGTTTTATTTTATATATATATATATATATATATATATATATCGTAAAGGACAAACGTGTCTGTGCGTAACGCTGACGTCATTTTGATGTTGGCAACAGCAGACGATTAAATGTCGCTTTTACTGCAATTTTTTAAACTTCTAAACATCGCGTATTTAAAATTTTTGCACCATCAGATAGAGAAAATTTTTTCTGCAATTTGTTTTAAAACTGTATTGCAATTTACTATTTTTTTATGGTTTTGAAAATAATTTTTGAGCATTAATTATTTTTTTTTTATTATTCTATCTCTATCGCGTGCAGACGATGATGAAAGAGGAAGTTGATATAAATAGCTCAGCATTTGTTTCCGGCTGATATTCCGTAATGAAGTTAAAACTTCATCAATGGACTAAAATAATATGAATAAAACAGAAATTTAAACGACATGTAATCGAACGACGCGCTTAAACAACTGAAATGATCAGAATTAGAAAGGAATACTGTAAGTAATGAAATATTTGGCGAATTCTTCGGCTGTTAAACCATACGAAAGTGTACATTTTAATGGATGTCAAAACTTTATTTGAATGCAAAACTGATATTTTTCAAATAAAAATGTTGTTTTGGTGTTGTTAGTGGGCAATTTAAAACACATGTATTAATATTTAAAAAATATCTTTTTCTTACAGTCTGTAACACAGGAGGTCTGGGTTTGATTCCCTAGTATATATAAAGAATTGTATAACCTCCTTTGATGGATATCTGTGAAAAACCTACTTTAATTGCATCATCTCTCTCTTGCTCTCTCTTTCTCGAATTCTTAGAATTTCTTTAAAGTTTAGCTAATTTCATTGTGAAGAACCCGAACTTCACTTAATTAAATTTTCGCTTTTTCTGTTTACGTAAATACCATTATATTTAACATTGTACGAGGAAAAAAAAAAAGGAAAAAAAATCTTACAAATAGCAGTTTTTAAATATATGCTTTTAATTCATTCCCTCTCTTTTTCATTCTATGAATCCGCTTAAATTGTGAGTAATATCGTCTTCAATTCTTTTGTATCGCGAATTAATCTGAACAAAAATTTTGCCTAATCTTTTAACGTAAATATCACAATAACGATAGAACTCGGATAGAACAAATCAGGTTAAATCGAAGTACCTAACAAATCTTTCTTTTTTTCTGAAATTCTCTGCAAATTGCAACATGTTGTACGAAAACCTGTTATAACGGAGTCTGCGTATAACGAACAATCTTTCCATTCCCTTCAACTTCGTTATAAGAGGTTTCCACTGTATTTTATACTTTTTAAAGACTAAGTTACTATTTTATTTATTGATGTGCCAATTACTTTTTATATTATTTTCTAAGGAAAAATCAAAAATCTTTCAAAAATTACTTTTCTTCACTCAAAAAAAAAAAATTGTATTTTTATACACAAAGTTGAAATGCAATCATATTCTTTAAAATAAAATAATTTTCTTAACTTATAATTAATTAAATAAAATTAATTAATAATAAATATTGCTCAAAATTCATTTTCATAATGTACAACCGCGTAAATTGTAACACATAAGTAACAGTATGCTACTCATCGCGAAGGTGAGATCGGCACAATTTCCCCAAGTCTGTATTTAGCGGCGAAATATATTTTTAGAATAATAATGAGGGATAATAACTTTTATCGAGCAAACTCTATACCAGGCGTGCTTTCGGTTACCCTTAACCGTACCTGCTCTGCCACATCCTTTGTTTCGCGCACTCGATCGAACAACGGCCGGCGCACCACGCGGGCATTATTCGGTAGTAGAGCCGAGCGTGTGTGAATCGATTCCGTCTGGTCGAAGAAAAAGGAAAAGCAAATCGGAGTGTTCCCCGCGTTTTCAAGGGCATGAGGTCCTAGACAGCAGAGCAGCGTCATAGGACGTCGGCCGGAGGGTGGAGGGAGGAAATGAACGTCTGTCCTATACGATCGATTCCAGACAACTCGATGTGAAGCATACGGACCAGGTGCTAGACGTTCTATCTCTGGTCAACCGTGATTTGATTCACATCGATTAGGACAGCACTCATAGTCATGTTTCAATGTCAACAGCTATTAAAATTATTGATTTTTTTTTTCTCTTTTTTGAAATTTCGAATAAAAATAATTGAAATTTGTTTCTAAAGTTGTCATTAAATTTACATTCCTGTTATTTGAGGAAGTACTGAGGACATTTCAGGAAGCATTTGATTGTTGTGAGGAAAATTAAAGAACAATTGTCTTGCAGTTTTGCAACTAACTTTCCAAGGGTGCGTTTAAAATATGCATTTCTAAATAATTCTAACGAGACAGTGACTGCTGGTAACAGGCAGGCTATTTTGTGCATTCACGGGATGTTGTATTCAAACCGAACCCAAGAATTCCATTTGAAGTCAATACGAAATTCGACCCGACATCGACACACTTCAGCCGGAACCCGAACTACTTAAATCTGAAACCTAAAATTAAGAAAAATTAATGCCATATTTTAATGCAATTATGGACAAATAGTCTACATTTAGGCCTATAGAATTATTCTTTTATTTTTTTTAATGAAGACATATGGATATTTACTTTTTCATAATAAAATGAATAGTAATATTTAACTGAAATAATTTTATAGCTTTTGTTTTAAAAATGGATATATGAAAACTCAACTGACACGAACTATATTCCAACCCGAAACCGACTCGAACCCGATCAAATTAGGCAACCCTACACGAACCCGACCCACAGAAATAAATTAGACCCAACTCGACCCAGCTCTACAACTGGATTTGCCTATATCATATTACAAATAATCAAAATTTAGATATCTTTTCAATTAAATTGAGAAATATTGATTTTCAGAGAAGCCATTGTGGAATTTTTTGAGAAGTTCAGTAATAAAAAATAAATGTGCCATATTGACACTATTTGTTTAAAATATTGACTATAAAAATCCTACAACAAAAACTTGAAATGTCAAGTAAACAACGAATATATTGCTATAGACCAGTATCACGGAACATTTTAAGAAAAATTTATAAATAGGTTAAATTCCAGTTCTAAACTCGTGAAATAAGAATTGACATTGTTGAACGTGCATTGCTCTAATATAAACATACAAACATTTACAGGATAATGGGATTAAAAACTCTTTGTATTTCCTTTATTATTTCTTTATTTCTTCATATTTATTTTTTACAACAAAAAAAAATTGTTCTTGTAAATGAGTTGTATACAACTTGTAAAAAATATAAGTTTATTATTTTAAGTGTGTATGTTGGATGTGGTAGCTTTGATTAAAATTATTGTGTCAGGTTCTGAGAAACATCTACTAATAGAACTATGGTTATATATTATTTTTATTGCTTGTATATTGTCTGCGTACAGGGAATTTTAAAGTAACACTCTTTTCGTATCTGAAACGTAATCCGGACTAGTGACTTGGAGAGGGGAGTTGAAGGAATGTGGTTTATGAATAGAGCGGGGTCTCTGCTATTCAAATGCATACCTGAGATAAGGCGGACAAAAGGATTTCACCAGATAGCGAAATAGCGGACCTTGGGGTCAGAAGGGAAACGCTGTTTATGTTTTTGCGAGAGGAATGATAGAGTGAAGTGAGATTAGTTAAGGGATAGATCTTTAAGTGTGTAGTCGCTTTCTCGCAGAGCAGAGTTGATGCCTGGAACTCAATATGAAAGTTCGTTGCAGAGTAGCTCGTGGATAGAGCTTGATTAGGAGTGAAGCTCTTAGAGTATAGAGCTAAGGTGTTGGGAGATTAACAGTGATCTCCGATAAAATGTAATTTAACTAGCATAGGGTGAGGAGGGATATAAAATAGTTAACAATACACAGCAAGTATTTACTATATTAAGTTTAATGTTGATCCGGACCATCTATATTCGAGTTCTTAAGTGTAAATAGTGTGTAAATAAACTGTTAATTAAGTTTAATTGAAAGAGTTGATTTTCTTTTCAACAATCCTCTCATACCGTGACCGATATCACATAATCATATCGGTGGTGACAGCATATAAATAGCAAAGGATTTCTTCAAAGTTATGTGGACTTCGGGGAAACCCGACAAATTGTTGGCAGCGACGGGATCGAATCGCCTGAGGCCAGTGACCAGCGAACCATGTTATAGTGTGTTAGTACCGGAACACCCAGTGAAATTTTTACGTGGTAATGCCGGATCGTCGAGCGGAATTTTAGAGAGCTAACAACCGAGCGTCGAGTGGAAGTACAGTGTGTGTATGCCCTATCGTCGTTATTGTGAACCGAACTAAAGTTTTTGTAACTTATCGTGGTTACAGTGAACCGAATTAAAGTGTTTGTGCCCTACGTCGTTACAGTGAACCGAACTGAAGTTTTTGTGCCCTGTCGCCGTTACAGTGAACCGAACTAAAGTGTTTGTGACCTATCGTCGTGTTGTTACCGAGTGTTGAATATTTATTTCATCAAAGTTACTCCAAAGTGCGAAATATTTAGTTCATCGTGGAACTAGTCAGCAGCGGAGTAACCCAGCAGATAAAGTATGATGTAAGGTGTTTTGATCATTACTTTCTGCTGACATTCTCGAACCAAATGTGTTTTTTTTGTGTGTAATTAAGAGTATGTTAAGATAAATTATATCTAAATTTTGATAATTTATGTGCAATCAAATAATTGTGTTGAGATAGGTATGAGACATTAACAGCCATAGTTACTACTGTTTTAAGAAAAGGTTATAATATCTTTGTGCTAAAATTGATCTTCTAAATTTTTTATTCTGATAATGGTAGTGAATAAAATTAATGCATTGTGTTAATAGTTGGAAGGAATAATTGAATTTACTTAAATTTAAATTATTATTAAAGTAATATTTAAATTAAACAATACTGTTTTAAGTTTGAAGAGTTGATAACAAACGAGCAAGGCACATTTGCTTAGAATTTTAATTGGCTGGAAATAAATTTCGAAAAAAAAAAAGAGACCACAGGAAAAAATAAAAGAGAGAGAGGGTTGTGAGTTTATTTGTTTTAAGTGTGAGGACCAGTATTGAAATTGGAAATATTTTATTGAGGATAATCTTAGGAATTTATGTGTGTATTTTATGCGATTTTTTATGTGGATATCTCTATTTAGCGATTTGTATCAATACTTTTATTCAATTTGCAAAATATCAGTATTATTATGTAAATTGCGTGTGATTATTTAATTGTATAAATTGGAATCAGTATTGCATAATAGTCAAATTGAAATTATTTTGCTTTTTTTATTGGAAGTAAATTGTGTGTTATCAATGTTTGAGGAAAATCAGATTATACAGTATGGTTAAATTAGAAATATAATATATCGATTAGTTGAAATATATTAATTAGTATAATAAGTGGGTGTAACTGTACTAAGGTAGAAATTTAGGAAATATTAATTTAGTAAGTTTAAGCATTATTGTAGAGTCGTAATAGTAATCGGTAGTGTTAGAAAAATTTGTGAGTCTAACAGTTTTTGGCGTGAATCCACACGCTCCTCACTAATTCATATACTATAAACGCAAACTGCGCGATGCCTCATCACAACAATAAAAGAATAATTAAAGGCCTTACCTTCTATGTATACATATCCGTTTTTCAGCTCGCGGTTAGTCAGGGCGTCTAAGAATTATGGAGTATCCCGTATCATCATATATTCGTTTATCCTTACTCCTTCAGGTCACAGTGCATCAGGCTTAAAAAAGGAAACATGTAACAGACGGTGTATTGTATGCGTGCTCCATTGAAACTACTCATATTGTAGGAAAGGCAAAAAGGAGAAGTTTAATTAGAGATACTAAGAAAGAGATTACATTTTGTACGTCTTCACTTGTGTGAAGACGTTTTAAAAGTGAATATTACATATGTTTTTCCGCGCGTGTTACATCATTAAAATTGATATCCATATGGATGTATTTTCGGCACTTTGAGGTAATCAACCAATTATACATAACTGGATATTTATGAAAGTTAAAGGAAGTAAAGTCTGATAAAATAGTGTTCAGTGTAACAATCAATTATAATGTTTATAAGTTTATAACGCGAACCAGAATAGAACATAAGTGCTTGCGAGTCTGGTTTAAAACATATCTCACATAAGGCGAAGAAAGATGAAGAGATGCAGTTTCTCTGGATTTTACATCTGTCGACTACTAAGTGTTTCTTTTTCACTATGAACTCTAATGATGTTTTCTGCAGTAGAAAGAGGGAGAAAATGGGTATCCAAAAATCTTGATAAGGGGATTATATGAATATATCTTCTATCATGTTCCCCCTTAAGCCCCTAATCAAGATTGTTCTGTAATTTTAATTTGTCTCTGTTTTCTTGAAATTCAGGCTTGGGTTCTGGCTTAGTCAAGATGTCTGCCAGCATTGATTTGCTCGGACAATAACGTATTTCTATGGTACCATTTTCTTTCATATACTTAATCATGTGATATTTTAGATCGATGTGTTTTGTCTTGTTGGTGTATTTTTCAGATTCTATCATTTTTATGCAGGAAATGTTATCTTCATATACAATTACGGGTAGGTTTTGTGGTAAATTCAAATGTTGTAAAAGTTTTATTATCCACATAAGTTCTTGTACAGCATTTGCTGCGGCTACGTATTCAGCTTCTGCTGACGATTGCGCAATGCAAGTTTAGCGTTTGGTTATCCATTGTATCGGATTTTTCCCAAGAAGGAATAAATTCCCTGATGTTGATCTTCGTGTTGGCGTATCATCGGCCCAATCGGCATCGGTGTACACTTCCAAAATTGGTGTACATTCAGTGCTGATTATGAGATTTAGGTCCTTTGTGTGATAGCGATACCTGATCAGTCGTTTGACACCTTTCCAGTCTTTTTCCGACGGATTTTCGTTCTTTCTGCTAAGAACATTTACAGCCAGTAGTATGTCTGGCCTAGTTATAGTTGCAATGTATAGTAACGCGCCTATCGCTATACGATAATTTATGTTGTTTGGCATTGGATTTTCATCCTTTTCTGATCTTAAGAAGCCCGTTTCCATGGGTGTTCCGTAAGGTTTTGATTCCTCTAAGTTAAACCTTTTAACGATTTCCATTATTTTTGTTGTTTGGTTAAGGTTAAAGCCGTTATGTGTTTTCTTAATTTTTATCCCAAGATAATTACTAATTTTCCCCAAATCTTCAAGTGTATATTGTGTTTTTAACTTATTTATTACTTCTTCAATTCGCGCATTGTTTCCCGCTATGAGAATGTCATCTACGTACACAACTACGTAGACTGTATTTTCCCGCTGTCCTTGTGTAAATAGGCAGGTGTCTGCCTTGCTTTGCATAAAATTTAGTTCTCTAAGAGATTCAGTAATTTTTGTGTACCAGGCCCCGGGCTGCTTGTTTAAGCCCGTATATGGCCTTTCGGAGTTTACAGACTTTATCGGGTTCGTTTGTGTTCACGTACCCTTCCGGTTGTGACATGTATACCTCTTCTTCTAGGTCACCGTGCAGGAACGCGGTTTTTATGTCGATATGCCTGACACTAAGGTTATGATAGGCTGCGGCAGTGAGGAAACATCTTAAGGTGGTGTGGGATACTACTGGGGCGTAAGTCTCGTCAAAGTCGACCCCGTATTTTTGTTTAAATCCCTGAGCTACTAATCTCGCCTTGTAACGCTTTACTTTCCCAATTTCATCATATTTAGCCTTGTAGGTCCATTTGGATCCAATTACTTTGGCTCCCTGTGGTGGTTTTACCAAAGACCATGTTTCATTTTTCATAAGCGAGTTTATTTCGTCGCGTGTCGCTTCAATCCAATTCATTTTTTCTTGTGGGTTTTCAATGTTTAGCATGTCGTGCCAACCTTTCGGTTCATATACCGGATCATGCCGGACTGCATAGGCAAACCTGTCTGGTGGCACGCCTCTATTATGCCTTTCTGATCTTCTCAATTGTTGTGTATGTCGAGACGCGAATGGTGTATCTGAAGAATTTTGGTTTTGTGTTAGATCAAATTCGATTACGCTTGTGTCGGTCTGTCGTGTGTGTTTGTTTGTTTCTGACATTAACTCATTCGTGTTTGAACTTTCATCAGCATTTATATTACCCATGTTATTTTCCGCGAATTTTACGGTTCTGGCTAAAATGACTCTTCCGTCACTAGTAAATATTCTGTACGCTTTCGATCGGTTGTCGTAACCTACGAAAATGCCTTTCTCTGCTTTATCATCTAGTTTGCCGCGTTTAGATTTGTGGATGTATGCGTACGCGGTACAGCCGAATACTTTAAGATATCTTAAATTTAGTTTTCTGTTTAGCCAAAGCTCATATGGCGTAGTGCTAATAGATTTGGAAGGCAAGCGATTCTGCAAATGATTTGCGGTGCAGATTGCTTCTCCCAATAATTTATGTGGGAGGTTAGCTTCGCTTAACATGCTTCTAATCATGTTTAACAGTGTCCTGTTTTCCTCTCAGCAATGCCATTTTGACTTGGACAGTATGGTACGGTGAGCTGGTGTTCGATTCCGTTACATTTAAGATAGTTTTCTAATTCATCGTTGACATATTCCCCGCCATTGTCGGATCTGATGGCGGTTGGGAATTTTCCGAACTTATTTTTGACTTAATTTGCCTAGATGGATATCTGTATTTGCTTAATTTACTAAATGAGACATTAAATCAGTCTCCATAATCAAAATATGTTAGAAAAATTTGTGAGTCTAACAGTTTTTGGCGTGAATCCACATGCTCCTCACTAATTCATATACTATAAACGCAAACTGCGCGATGCCTCATCACAACAATAAAAGAATAATTAAAGGCCTTACCTTCTATGTATAGATATCCGTTTTTCAGCTCGCGGTTAGTCAGGGCGTCTAAGAATTATGGAGTATCCCGTATCATCATATATTCATTTATCCTTACTCCTTCAGGTCACAGTGCATCAGGTTTAAAAAAGGAATCATGTAACAGACTGTGTATTGTGTGTGTGCTCCATTGAAACTACTCATATTGTAGGAAAGGAAAAAAGGAGAAGTTTAATTAGATATACTAAGAAAGAGATTACATTTTGTACGTCTTCACTTGTGTGAAGACGTTTTAAAAGTGAATATTACATATGTTTTTCCGAGCGTGTTACATCATTAAAATTGATAACCATATGGATGTATTTTCGGCACTTTGAGGTAATCAACCAATTATACATAATTGGATATTTATGAAAGTTACAAGGAAGTAAAGTCTGTTAAAATAGTGTCCAGTGTAACAGTCAATTATAATGTTTATAAGTTTATAACGCGAACCAGAATAGAACATAAGTGCTTGCGAGTCTGGTTTAAAACATATCTCACATAAGGCGAAGAAAGATGAAGAGATGCAGTTTCTATGGATTTTACATCTGTCGACTACTAAGTGTTTCTTTTTCACTATGAACTCTAATGATGTTTTTCTGCAGTAGAAAGAGGGAGAAAATGGGTATCCAAAAATCTTGATAAGGGGATTATATGAATATATCTTCTATCAGGTAGAAGGTATGGCATTCTTACTAAAATTAAAAAGGGCGGATCTTCAGATGATATCCGAAGAATTGGGGGATGAATTGACGGAAGATGATACCAGAATTCAGCTTAGGAAAAAGATAATGGAGAGCAATGACTATGATGAGGGGGGTGCTATGGAATTATCTAACACTATTGTTGCGGAACTACTAGAACGTGAAAAGTTAGAACAACAGGAAAAGATAGAGTGCGAAAATTTAGAAAAACAGGAAAAGTTAGAGCACGAAAAGTTAGAAAGAGAAGAAAGGCGGGAAAAGTTGGAAAGAGAAGACAGGGCGGAAAAATTGAGGATGCAACATGAATTAGAAATGGAGAGGCTAAAGATTCAAGGTGCGGCAAATAATTCTAATTGGACTAGGGAACCTAATAATGAAAGTAGCACAGAAAAATTTATCAAAAGTGTTAAAACTCTGTCTATCAAAGTACCGGAAGGGACTGAGGGGTGGAATTTATTTTTTAACAGTTTAAAAAAGGCATTCAAAATTAAAAATATACTGGAAAAACAGCAGGCTGAAATTTTATTGAATATGTTAGGAGATAAGGCGGATAATTTGTTAATTTATAATACTAGGGAACAAATTGAGAGTTATGAGGAATTAAAGGAATTAGTTCTAAGGGAACATGAGCCGACACCGAAGGCGTGTTTGGAAAATTTTAAGAAGGCTAGAAGAAACCAATATGAAACTCATGTGTTATTTGTATCGCGTTTAACAGCAAAGTGGGAAAATTACTGTAAGATTAGGGGTGCAGACTCATATGAAAATGTCAATCAGTTAATAATTACTGATATGTTATTAAATACGTTAGATGAGGAAACTGCGTCTTATATTAAGTTAACTAAGCAGACTAATTCGTTAGGAGCTTCTAAAATTGCTGACGAATGTGACAATTATTTTGACGCTAAACACAAATCTTATGCGGTTACGTATAAAAATTGTAAGGGTAAAGATAGATATGTAAACAGTAAAAAGGTGAGACCGAGGGAGGATAGTAAATTTAGTGGTAACTGAAGGCAAAACGGGAGTAATGAGATTAATTCTTTTTGGGGTAGGAAAACTGTTTCTAAGAAACCTAGTGATGATTCAGCTGCTAGAGATGCTTTAGATGTGGTTTAAGAGGTCATTACCAACATTTTTGTAATAAAGAGGGTAATGAGGGAAATAATAATACAAGTAAAGTGCGAGAACAGATATAGAATGTAAATAAGATTGTCGTGAAAGGAAACGGAGTGTTACCTAAAGGAGCTATTGTGGCGAGGATATCGGCAAAGGCCGAACAGAGAACTAATATTATTGGCGAGAAATTAAATAAGCTCGAGAAAATTGAAGCTAGTGTAAATGGGTAGAAAGCGAAAGGGTTGGTTGATTCTGGATGTGAAATAAGTATCGTTCATAAAGATTTGGTACCGAAGAGAAATTAAAAGAAGTGGGTGGTATTTATTCACAAGGACTATTTGGTGCAGCAGTTAAATCACCGTTGACTAAATTACCGCTAGCTATTCCGCATTTCGGACAAACTAATGTAATTCACCAGGAAGTACTTGGCGCGGTGACCGATAATATTAATGAGCAAGTAATTTTACATCCCGAAGTGATTAATGAGTTGTCAGGGGTGTATCACGATGAGTCATTGTGAAATCCCAAGAGTTAGAAAGTAAGGAAATTAGTATTGATAACTTGAGCGAAAAGGAAGGTATGAGTAGCGATAATTGTAATATTTACGCAATAGAAACAAGATCGGGAAATTTACGAAGTCAAAATGAAGAAAAGACGGAAGTAGTGGAAAATAGTAATGTTACGATCAGCAATTCAGATATATTTAAGAAATGCCAATTGGAATGTAAAGAGTTAGAGAGAGCTTGGGAATTAGCTAAAATTGATAAAGGGGGTTATTATATTGAAAATAACTTATTGTATCATAAAGAGAAATTTAAGTCAAAAGAGAAGAAATCTTAAAGTCAGCGCATGTTTCTAAGGAGGGAGAACATCACGCGACAAAGAAAACCTTAGAGAGGATTAGGCAATCTTTTTATTGGCAAGGTATGGCTAAAGAAGCTAAAAAGTTTCGTAAATCGTGTCTAGAATGTCAATTGTCTAGAAAAGTGAAAGTGAGTGATAGAGTCTTAGTTGAGATGGCGGATGGTAGAAAAAAGTATGTATATCAAAATAAAGGGGAAATTATTGCCAGGTATAACATAGTGAATATTGTTTTCGAAAGTGATGAAGAATTTGGAAAAGTTGGGGGGAAATTCCTATTTTAAACCGGGAACAAGAGGTAGAACGGGATATAGAAAGGTTTTAAATAAAATGGTTACCTAATAGTCAAGTCAAGTATATTAAGTCCATTTTGAGGGAAAATAAAGAGGTATTTATGGATCCGGTGCGACCAGCGGAAGTAGGGGAGCACCGTATTGATTTGAAACCGTGTGTAGTAAGGAAAAAGCCAAAATTATATAGTGTACTTGTTGCTTATAAAGAGGAAGTAGATAGACAGATCCAGGAGTTATTAGAATTAAATCTACTCGAAGTGGCAAATGCAGAAATTAGTCATTCAATGCGTGGTGGGTATGCGTGGCGAAAAAAGACGCAACTGTTAGACTTTGTATAGATTATAGTGTTTTTAATTCAGTAACGCAAGTTCCAACTTTTCTATGAAAGATTCGCAGGAAATCATGTATACTGCGGGGGCAGCTAAATATTTGCGTTCGATCAATTTATCGAGGGGTTATTGGCAGATTAAAATGTCTGAGGAATGTAAACTTTTGACAGCATTTACAACTCATACTGGGACTTACCAGTGGCATACTATGCCTTTTGGTTTATCAGGGGCGGCTGCTACTTTCCAAAAAGATATGAATGGGGTTCTTCAAACTCACCGGAGGTATGCACAAGCATATATTGATGATGTCATCATTTTTTCCGACACTTGGGAAGAGCATTGTGAGCATGTTAGAGCAGTCATAGAAGAACTTAAAAATAGAAATTTTACGATTAGACTGGATAAGTGCAAATTTTGAGAGAAGTTGACTAAGTTTTTAGGTCATGTAATTGGGGGTGAACGCATGCACCAGATGAGGAGAAAATAGGAGCAATAAGGGATTCAAAGAGATCAAAAACTGAAAAGGAAGTTAGATCGTTTTTGGGATATTAATTGGATTTTAGAGATCTTATATTCCAAATTATGCTGAAATTGTCATACCTTAAAGGTTAAAAATACTGTACCATGGTATGAAAGAGCAGAAGAAGCATTTAATACCCTTACTGATGAGTTGTGTAATGTGACGCGTTTGGCTTCACCTACGGTAGGCCTGGAATAACAGCTTCACGCCGATACTTCAGACTTGGCAGTAGGATGTTGTCTTACTCAAAAAGATGAAAAGGGTCAGTTTAAGCCGATAGCTTTTGCCAGCCAGAAATTATCAGGGGCTCAGCGTGCTTGGCCGAGTATAGAGAAAGAGGCTTGGGAGCGTTCTCTTCAAGTTGGGAAAGTTTGAAAAATGGACATATGGATCTCAGATTGAGATCACCACTGATCATAACCCATTAAAATTTCTCACTGAAACAACCCCAAGTTCCCCCAAACTCACTAGATGGGCTGTTGCCTTGCAACGCTGGAACCTAAGTATTTCTCATCGTCCAGGAGCACAACATTTGAGTGCTGACGCAATTTCTAGACTACATAGAAAGAGCTGAGAAGAACAGCCTGTATCTAGTCCATCGGCATCAATGACTAAATAATTGACAAACATTAAATGTGTATCATCACGTTGTAAATTTTTTTGTGTATGTGTAATTGTATGTGAATCTTGTGTTTATAAAAGTGCATTAACATGTGTAATTTTTCTGTAATAACCATATTAGTATACGGTTCATTAGAGACGTCAGTAGATAATGTTCAGACACCTTGAAATATGTATGTAATAATAACAATGAAGAAACCTGCAAAGGAACTGTTGAACTCTTCTGTGACTTTATGATATGTTCGGGGAAAATTAGCCCCTAAATGGCGCATTTCCGCCAAGGTGGGGGGTGTCAGGTTCTGAGAAACATCTACTAATAGAACTATGGTTCTATATTATTTTTCTTGCTTGTATATTGTCTGTGTACTGGGAATTTTAAAGTAACACTCTTTTCGTGTTTAAAACTTAACCCCTTAACGCTCGAATTAAATTACGGTTGAATAGTTCAAATTGCTTATTGGCACCACTTTTATGAAACAGAAATATTCACCTTATTTAATGACAGTAAAAACGATACTAAAATATAGCCAATTTCACTATTTTATAAAACTGGTGGGAATCAAACAATTTGAGTAAAAGACACAGCCCGAGAATATGACGGGAGCGAGAATTAAGGGGTTAATCCGGGCTAGTGACTTGAAGAGGAGAGTTGAAGGAATGTGGTTTCTGAATAGAGCGGGGTCCGTGCTATTCATGTGCATACATCAGATAAGGTGGACAAAAGGATTTCATCAGATAGCGAAATAGTGGACCTTGGAGTCAGAACGGAAACCCTGTTTATGTTTTTGTGGGAGGAATGATAGAGTGAAGTGAGATTACTTAAGGGATAGATCTGAAAGTGTGTAGTGGCTTTCTCGCAGAGCAGAGGTAATGCCTGGAACTCAATGTGCGAGTTCGTTGCAGAGTAGCTCGTGGATAGAGCTTGATTAGGAGTGAAGCTCTTAAAATATAGAGGTAAGGTGTTGGGAGATAAATAGTGATCTGCGATAAAATCTAATTTAACTAGCGTAGGGTGAGAGGGATATAAAATAGTTAACAATACACAGCAAGTATTTACTATATTTAATGTTTAACCGGATTATCTATATCCGAGTTCTTAAGTGTAAATAGTATTTTGTGATTTGTAAATACTGTGTAAATAAACTTCTAATTAAGTTTAATTGAAAGAGTTGATTTTCTTTTCAACAATCCTCTCATAGCGTGACCGATATCACGTAATCATATCGGTAGTGGCAGCGTATAAATAGCAAAGGATTTCTTCAAAGTTGTGTGGACTTCGAGGAAACCCGACATATAGTATGCCTTTGTCACAATAAATAAATATTTAATTAATTATAACATATTCATAATAATACGTCATAGTAATTAGCTTTGTTATATTTAATTACTTCCATAACACTTATGTAGATGCATATTTTTTAACTTAGATCAGAGTTCAAAAGTCCATTATTATGAGATACTTGCTCACACGAATATTTTATTGATATCAGACATAAACTGCAGAGTAAGGTTACGCGATTTATTATTCACGTTCCATGACACGTGTTTTCTTATTATGAATGTTCAATTTTGGATCTTGGAGAACATACATAGTACATACTTTAGCTGAATTGCAAATAATATATATATTTTGTTTCCTTAAGATTCAAATCCGAAAAGTGCCCGACGCAGAAACAATTAGAAGAGATTTGCCACCAAAAGGAGAACATTAAAATCTAATCAATTTACAAAAGTCTAAAGTACAAAATATGGTCAAATTATGTCGGGAGAGAAGACTGTACCGAATGTGCTTTTCACCAAAGACCAGGACTGCAGTCTTTACTATTCTCCAGAGATGCTGATTAGCTGTCAGATTGAATATGCTCTGAAAAACGACTTGTTACCGACGCGAAGCCTCTCAAAATCGTTATACTAGTTTTCAGATCAGTGTGTTTTTCAATATAATGACTGTATGGATTACCTTGCATTTATCACCGATTACATCATCGAGGACATCATCGATTACCAAGCCAATGCATAACAAACACTTTTGCCTTCCGTTTTTTCTTGCTCCTATTGTTTCTACTTCGTCTTAGTTGTAATGAATTGGTCCGTGTTCGTATTAAAATTCGGTCGTTACGACAGTATCGGAAGCACGACATTTTCTTATACATCTTCAGTTGCATTCAGTGTCAAATGTTTTGCAAGAAATTGATGAGTACAAATTTTGCACAGTTATTTGTAACATGCCATAACTGAAAAAAATTATTTTTGAAATATTAATATGAATAATGATAGTAATGAATGCAATATTAAAGAGATGGGAAATAAATCACACAAGCAATTTCCAACATCTCATTTAAAGTTCATGTAAATATCTTTCAAATTGGTCGAAATAGAACAACTATGTACTCTTTTTTCATTCGACTTTATAAAATCTTATTTTCAACAAACCTTTGGCAACAAAATGGTTCCAATTAAAATGAATTAATTACTTTTAGCTCTTTATATAAAAGTTTTCAATTAATTCTTGATACACTTTACATAAAAAATATTTTTTTTTATGCTTGAAAGCATCCATAAAAAGCTTCAAAAACTTTTTTTTTTTTTTCGTGAATTGCGTTACTTTACGTATAAGGTGCGATCCAGCACTAGGTCGGGATTTTGGTGCCCACAAATACTAAGAACACAGGACAAAATAATTAATCACTCTTGAGCGAAAGCACGATAGTTTCATTAAACTTACACATATGTCGTTGCAGGAGAGTCACAATGGGATACAAAGCTGGACTGCTGATCATAGCCGTAACATGGAGAGGGTAAGTCGTCGTGAAGAAAGCGATTAGTACATTCAGAAGATTAGATTCAGAGAAGTGCCAGAGTGGCAGAAGTGTACTATCATATTTAGGAGTGCCAACGACGACACAGCGAGAGAAGTTGCTCGATAATCTTTACGCTCGTAATCACGAATAACTTCAAACCACGGTTGAACCGTACAAGGAGTTTAAGACTCTTATTCACCGTTAATTTCGGTGAAAAGTTATCAAACTCGGTGTTCTTTGACTCCGGTTGAATGGGTTGGGTTTATTGGTTGAAAAAATCACATGCCCTGTTCGGTTTTGGTCGCGCCATTTCTTTAAATTATGGTAGAAATATGTATCAACGCCTTTTAAATATAATTTCGTATAACATTTCAATACTTTTTAAACAATTTATACAAATTTGATTTTTTTAATTGATAAATGAGTTACGGTCACCATTATGAAATATGTTAATTTCTAAAGTAAATATTATAAGTTTATCTTTCAAATAATATTTCTCGTAGTACCTAAACAATGCATCTTGATTTGGATTAAAAATAAAATTTTATTTCAAAAATAATTACTTTTATTTATATTATTAACATCTATAATTAGTAATTAAATAGGCAATTAAAGTAGTCTGTCTGTAGTGCTGTTTTTATTTTGACAAATAAATTTATACATACCATGCTATCCAGACATATTGATTATGGGTCATTCCATGTGAATTCAACCAAATTTTTTATGGTTTGTAACCCGACCCCCAGGGATTTGAATGAAACTCAGTGTATATACTAATTCTATCATGATATGAATACATCAGAAATTTTTCCTTCCTAGACGTCATAGTTTGTGAGATATGGGGGGTCCAATTTTTGGATTTTTCTCAAATCGCACATTTCTGAGTCTGTATTTTTAGACTGCAGTTCCATTTTCAAAAAATTGTTTCTCTGGATCTAAAATGCGAATCAACTTAAAAATATCACAGTAAGTACATCAAAAGATGCAGATTTCAATTAAAATGTATATATTATTCAATTAAAAAATATTTAAAAAATTAATTTTAAATATTTAGGGCCAAAAAATTAAACCAAAGTTGAAAGTTATGGTTATTTTTCCACATTTTTGTGATTTTACGAAAAAGGCTCTACACAAAAAAAGGCAAATTAAATTTCCAATTTCTTTTTGTTGTAAATAAAAGTTTACACTTTGGGCTTTCTAGTTATGAAATAAAAATGTCTTTCTCATGACTTATGCAAAATTTTGCCCTGTTTTGGTAAACTGCATCTATCAAGAAAAAAAAAATCTGCCTAATTTTAGCTGAGGTACCTAACTAACTACTGTGGTTCCTGTGACTTGTTGAATATATTATTCAATGTTTCTTTCTTCCTTTCTTTTGCAAAGTAAAGTTTTTACTTTTTTTTTCTTTCTTCTGAGCTAAAGGGGAAAAAAAGTATATGACTGCAGTCTATCCTCCCTCCATTAAATTTTGTGCATAATCCTTATGTTTCCATTATTTATTCATTCATATATTTTCTTTTATTATTAGAATTTTTTTTATTTAAACAATCCCTTAATTTTGTGTTTACAATATAACTGTAAACAAAAAATCTTTTGTTGATATAGAATAAGAAAATGCAATAATGACTTTTTACCCATCAAATTTTCAATATGTTTTTTTCTGTGTGTGTATGTGTGTTTGAATTAAAATATTTTATTTATATTTAACATTCTTTTAAAACTTTCTATCTTATTATCTTGGATAATTTTAATTATTTTAAATATTTTTTTTATATTTTAAGTACCTTATATTTAACAAAGCCTAGTTCATTTCTACAGTATGAAACATATTTTTACACCTGCCTTGTATAAACAAATTCTGACAAAGGCAGGATAAAATTATTTAGTTAAGGCAGGTGTTTTAGAATCTGTTAAACAAATTATTATTAATCTGCTGTTTCCATAATAGAAGGGGGGTCTATTTTTCCTTGTGCTGCAAATGAAAATAATAGATGAATTTGAAGTAACTAATTATGCTGCAGACCGTCATGACAACTTCTGAGAGAAAAGATAATCTTGTCTATCCCAGAAATAAGAAAGATTAAAGCCAGAGCTACAAATCCAGAAACAATTGAACTAATTGAAAAGTTTTATAATTGTAATGAATATTGAAGAATCATGACTGGAAAAAAAATGTAGTTAGCATTGCTAAGAATGTACTATGCACAAAAGCGATTGATATTATGTGTACCTATATGAGTCGTATTCTCTTTTTAAACAGGAATTTCCAGAAAACTTGAGAATTATAACTCTAGGTATTCAATCCAGTATTATCAGCACTGTTCATTTAATTGAATTTGTGACAAGCTAAGTAAAATATTTGGAAAATGCTATTTCACTCTTTTATAACGAAAGCTAAATCTAATTTCCCAAAAGAAACTAAAGCAAACTTTGGCCCTCAAAAAGCTATCGTTTTGTAGGATTTCAACAAAAATTTTACTTTTCTTATTCAAGATGAGGCTTAAAGTTACCATTGGACCAAAGAAGCTGCACTCTTGATCCAACTGTTATATACACTCTATCTCTCAGTATTAGATTATCAGCAAGGAATATACACATTTTATCTTATGATATGCCACATGATGTCACTCTTGTGTGTTTAACACAGAAGGAAGTGATATCATTTGTAAAAGAGATATTTCCTGATGTAAAGAAAGTCCTTGACTTTTGTGATGGGTGCTCTTGCAATATAAAAATTGCAAATTTTCATAAACCTTTACCAAAATGAAGATAATTTCCCCTTAAGATATTTAAATTCTTTTCTGAGGGTGGGGGGGGGAGGAGGGGAGATAGCCACCGATTTAATGTTTTAGATACTAAATCACGAAGATCTTCTAATATACCGATGTTTTGTTGTGTTACTATGTTTGGAGTTACAGTAAGATAGGAAAATTGACATATATATTAGAAGGTTCTCAATGTTGCTTATTCATAATAAATATAAATTTTAAATTGCACAAAAAAAGAATGTTGCAAAATAAATCTAAGTGATACTGCAAAAGTACGTCATTTATTTCTATATTTATATTTAGCTCAGTTATATTTTTGAATTTCAATCTTTTAAATATAATGTTTATTCTGATTTTTTAGCTTTAAAAATTTGCATATAATTTCACAAATTCTTTATTTGTTATATAAAAAGAAATACAACAATCTAAATCTTTAAATTATTTATAAGCACTTTTATTTAATGTATTAGATTTAATTAATGATTATTTCAATTTTAATAAAAATGAAGTTTTTCTCCTAGCTTATGTAAAAATTTTGCCCTGTTTTGGGAAATTGCACCATTCAAGAAAAAAAAAAATATCTCTAATATGTCTAATTTAAACTGTGGTACCTAAATAATTTCTGTGGTTCCTATGACTTGTTGAATTTATTTAATATAAGTGCTTCTTTTTTTTTATTTACAAAGTAAAGTTTTTGCTTTGTTTTTTCTGAGTAAAATGAGAAAAAAAAATCTATGATTTCAATATCTACACTCCCTCCATTAAATATTGTACATATTCTTTACATACTGCCTTTGTGAAAGTATTTATAGAAATGCTATACCACTGAATCCAATGATAGAGGTACATTTATGTGACAAACATATGCGATAAGATTGAGAACAACACAATGTCAGATAACGTGTGATATGTAATGTACCAATAACATACAAATTTACTACTGTTATAAAAATAAATAAATCAGTCTGATTTTAAGGGTTCATTTTAGGAAATAAATCAAAATGATTAATAAATTTATATTTAAAATGTGCAGCAATTATTTTGGTACCATAAGCAAAGTTAAAGATATTTATCTCTTGATACGTACAGCATCCCAAAATAAGTCAAAAATTTTGCATAAGCCATGAGAAAGACATCATTTTTATTTCATAAATAGAAAGCCGAAAGTGTAAACTGTTATTTAAAATAAAAAGAAATTGGAAATTTCATTTGCCTTTTTGTGTAGAGCCTTTTTCATAAAGTCACAAAAATTTGGAAAAATAACCATAACTTTCAACTTTGGTTTAAATTTTTGGCCCTAAATATTTAAAATTAATTTTTTAATATTTAGGGCCTTTTTTCCTTGTGCTGCAAATGAAAATAATAGATGAATTTGAAGTAACTAATTATGCTGCAGACCGTCATGACAACTTCTGAGAGAAAAGAGAATCTTGTCTATCCCAGAAATAAGAAAGATTAAAGCCACAGCTACAAATCCAGAAACAATTGAACTAATTGAAAAGTAAAATTATTTTTTTAAATATTTTTTATTAAAATCTGCGTCTTTGGATGTACTTACGGTGATATTTTTATGATGATTTGCATTTTAGATCCAGAGAAACAATTTTTTGAAAATGGAACTGCAGTCTAAAAATTCAGACTCAGAAATGTGCGATTTGAGAAAAATCCAAAAATTGGACCCCTCATATCTCACAAACTATGACGTCTAGGAAGGAAAAATTTCTGATGTATTCATATCATGATAGAATTAGTATATACACCGAGTTTCATCCAAATCCCTGGGGGTCGGGTTACAAGGTCTGGTTGAATTGGCATGGAATGACTCTTATTGACTAATTTCGAAAATAGGAGGAAGTTACCAATTCGACGCGTAAGCATTTTCTTTCTATGTATTTTCAATGATTACCCCGAAAATACGCGACCGATTCATGGGACTTTTTATTTAATTGAAAAATGATACTCTCGAACTGATTCCATTCAAATTTCATCGAAATTGGATGTGTACTTTTTTAGAAATTCAACAACAACCAATAAAAATTCCCGCCGGCTCGGCTTAGAGGCGCAGGTAGATTTCGAAATTAAGTACTGATTTCAACATCAAAAACTAAATCATGATTAGAGACTTTACCCACTTTAACAATTTTATCTGGCCGCTTTTGACGAGTTTTTAATTTATTTTTTATATGAGAGCTGATTTTATCAGAATCATGTTAAGACGGTATTAAAAAAAAATATTTTTCCATGCTCAACAACTCGAAATTTCCGATTCATTTTTAAAAGAAAAAAACATGAAACTTGTTGACGTGATTTTTGAAGAGATTTATAAGCGACCTGTTTTTTTTTTCTTCATTTTTCCTTCAATTAATTAGAACTTGATTTATAAACAATTATTTTCTCAGTAGGACAATATTTTTCGTTTCCAACACAATCGCTTCGGAAAATTCGGTTCAAACTGCCCAATTTGACATAATTTTTTGAAATATATTCTGCCTTTATCAAAAAATCGTCCATTACGGTACATTATATAGTTTCTGAATAAGAAAACCTACCAATTGGATGCATTTGAGAGCAAAAATGAATTTAAAAATGAGTAAGAAAATAAGCATTTTGGATTTGAGTACACCCTTATTACGATAATTTTTTCTTCAACCGCTATGTATTTTTAATTTGTTTTTGCTGTAAGAATTGGTCCTATCAAAAACTTGTCAAAATAAAAGTTGTAGATAATATTAAGAAGATATATAATAAATTCATGCGGATTTTATATCTTGTTGATTGACGAAGTTATGGATTTTTTTCTTCCTTTTTGTTTTCGTTTTATATTTTTATTTTTTTTGCGGTACGAATTGGTCCTATTAAAAACTTGTCAATATAAAAGTTGTAGATAATATTAAGAAGATTAATAATAAATCTAATTGGATGGGACATCTTGAGAATTGTCGAAGTTATGAACTTTTTTCTCTCCAAAACCGTATTTTTTTCGGTTCTTGAGAACATTTTTTATTTTATCAAAAATCTCTCATACATAAATTTTTGGCCCCTTTTTTAGAAGTAATAATAACTTTAAACTGATTCGATATTTATTATAATTAAGAAGTTATAGGGGTTTTTCGGTTTTCTCAAAACCCCTCCCTATCTCCACCCTCTTGGTCTGCTTTTGCCCATTAACGAACTTGGCCAAGATTTTATGCACCTTGATTTTATGTATCAGTTTGGAAGAGATTTGTGCAGAATTATGGGACTTATCGTGTTCATAAAAAAGTAATATATAATTTATATCGTTATAAGTGATATATATATATATATATATATATTTTTTTTTTGATGGTGGTAGGTTATGTTTAATTAATGGTTATATATATATATATATATACACACAGATAGATACATGCATACATAAAGTTTTCTACTGGGGGTGATTTTGGGTTCTAGGGATCATGATCGGTGTAGATCTCGAAAAATATTTCAGAAATTCCCAAGGGAGATTGCAATAGGTAATATTTCATACGAAATCTACCTAAAATCAATATTTTTCCTATTTACTTTGCTGTTCGCTAGTTGCTTACGAATTGTTAGGTCAGCTGGATGTGAAGTGCCCGTTGCTGCACGAACAGCCAATGTACAACAGAACTATAGAACTACGAAAACTCGTCTTTTTCATTTTTATTTTACATGCTTTCTTTTAACTTGCAATTATGTTTTTATGTGACAGTCAAATCTTGTTACTCATTTTTCACCCAATTCCGGTTGGGTTAGAGCTTTCAAATTTGAAATATACATATATTCCTGAGGGCAATAGATGACTTGGACATTGATTTTTTTTAAATTCGATTCCTAAGGGGCAACAGTTGATATCCTATAGATAAATCAGAATCAGCTTCATGAATGAGTATTCTTTGAAAAGTACTAATAACAGGGTTACTACAATAGCGCCAAATTTTGATCAACTAGGCGAAATATCGCCAAATAATTTGGTGACAAAAGTTAGTTGCCATATATGAAGCCAACATCGCGATAGCTGGCCAGTTTGGCGAAAATCCCATTTAAATCAATTAATCCATATTTCTATATTTTTTTAACTTAAATGAAAGCATGTTTTTTTTTTTTTAAAGTTTTACATTTATCATTATTATTCCATGTATGTTAACCCATTACTCCTAAACTATGTGACCAATTCGTGTGATTACTTTTTCAATTGAAAGAGGATACTCTCGAATTGGTCACGTTTAAATTTCATCAAAATTGGTTAAGCATTTTTTTAGAAATTCAACAAAACCAGAAAAAGGAAAAATAAATAAACATATTTAAAATATTCCCTTTTCAATGATTTTCACCAAGTGACGTAGACTTATCTGTTTGACGAGAAATTCACTACCCGGCGATTTTCTTCTTTTTTATACGGTTTTGTTTTTAGTATTGCTGCAGGGGAAAACCATCAAGTAATTGACGTCGATTTTTTTTTCTTTTTTTGGTTAAAAAAATTATAAATATATTTATATGATTTTCAGAAATATAACTGAAATGATAATTTCAAATTGAATTAGATAGTAATCAACATGCATACTGACGAAAATACGAAAATAAAAAAGAATAAAGAATATTTATAGAGATGAAGAAATGGAAGTTCTGGCGGCGCCCCGGCACCAGGCGCAATTCAAGGGCACAGTGAGTTATAACTACGAATCGGTTGATAAACTTTTTTTTTACTACTCTCTAAATATTAAACTCGAAACTTGTTTTAAATTTAAACTGTCTACCTTGGAGATATTTTTTTATCATATATAGTCCAGGCAATAGGGAATTTTACATAGCAAAATTAATGGTAGTTCTGGAAATTGTCTTCCTTTATGTTTTTTGGGTCGCTGAATCCGAATTTGTAATTTCCCACCAAATTTTCCCCCGGCAACCCCCCCCCCCAAATTTTGGTAAAAAGCCCCCCAAAAAAGGTTTTTATTAAAAAAAAATCAATTTTTTTATTGTTTTAGGGGAAAAGTATCTTGAAATTCAGAAAGTAGACAAAATTTGCAACAAATTAGATACATGACATAATGACTTAGGATGAAGGGGAGCGGGGATCTGCCTCGGAACATGCGCGCGGTGCTGCGTGGACTAAGTTGTGCAATTCCACTTAACGACTGACACGTTTACATTCGCCCTCCCATCTCCCATCCAAACTTTCCTTATAAGGTTTACAAGTTTTTTGGGTCACTGAATCCGAATTTTTAAATTACCCCCAAAATTTCCCCTCCCCCCAAAAAAAAACAGTTGTTATTAACTTAAATTTCTTATTGTTTTAGGGGAAAATCATTACGAAATTCAGAAACTAGATAAAATTTTCAACAAATAGGATACATTACATTATGACGTAGGATAAACGGGGAGAGAGGGGGCTGCCTCGGAACATTCCCCGCGCGCTTTTCTCAAAAACCAAGTTTTTTCAAAAAATCAATTTTTTGGAGTGTTGCCGGCAGAAATTTTGGTGGGAAATTACAAATTCGGATTCAGCGACCCAAAAAACATAAAGTGAGTCGAAATCCAGAACTAGTATTAATTTTTCCAGGTAAAATCCCCTATTGCCTGGACTTCAGAACTTAGTGCACGTAGCGCAGCAGTGCATGTTCAGAGGCAGCCCTCCCCCTCCCCGTTCATCCTACGTCATAATGTCATACATCCTATTTGTTGCAAATTTTGTCGAGTTTCTGAATTTCGTAATGCTTTTCCCCTAAAACATTAAGAAATTTAAGTTAAAAACAACTATTTGGGGGGCGTTTCGGGGGGGGGGATTAAAAATTAGGATTCAGCGACCCAAAAACTTAAAGTAAACCGTATACAGAAAGTTCGGAGGGAAGATGGGAGGGCGAATGTAAACGTGTGAGTGGTTAAGTGGAATTGCGCAACTTAGTTCACGCAGCATCGCGCGCATGTTCCGAGGCAGATCCCCCCTTCCCCTTCATCCTAATTCATAATGTCATATATCTAATTTGTTGCAAATTTTGTCTACTTTCTGCATTTCTAGATACTTTTTCCCTAAAACAATAAAAAAATTGATTTTTTTAATAAAAACCTTTTTGGAGGGGGGGGGGGGAGGATTTACCAAAATTTGAGGGGGTTGCCGGGGAAAATTTTGGTGGGAAGTTAAAAATTCGGATTCAGCGACTCAAAAAACATATAGTAAGCCTTTTTCCAGAACTACCATGAATTTTGCTGGGTAGAGCCTCTATACGGTCTCTATTGCCTGGACTAATATTAATTTAAGGAAAACTCTAGCATTTTAAACCGTTCAAGGCTTTATTAGACCGACCGTGTATAAATTTTCCTTGAACCCTTACAAGCGGGTAAGATCTTTTCAAAATCATGATAAATGAACTCTGTATACTAACTAGACATAAAAAAAATATAAAATATTACAGAAAATTCAATTTTATCGACCAGCTTTTAGAAAAGATCTCAGCCTTCTGTGTAAGATTTTTTTTCCATTATCAATTTACAAGATCAAGGCTATTCGCTTGATTGCCTTTGTCCTTTGTCTATTTTTTAATAAATTGTGCTAGTAATTAGAAAATATTTTATAATATTTTCTGCTTTATAATACTAGAATATTAGTTGTGATAAGGAGAATCGGGAAAGGAAGAGGTGTTTTGTCTCCTGAGGAATATTGGCTTTATACACTTTTACATAAAACGCTAAAATAATATTTTACTTTGAAAGGTTTCTACTCAAATTGTACAAAAAGAATAGTCGCTTCAGTAGCTTAAAGCCTGTAAATAATTGAGAATATTTGCTCTTCTCAGCACGGTATTCACATGATTTCCAAAATTCATATCATAATTCATTAGCAAAAGTAATATGTCAGCTTCTATAATTGAGAGAAGTGTTATTCAGGTTATAAATAACCATTCTATTTTTGAGGAAATTCCTCCAAAAGCCAAATCGTATTTTGCAATTTAGCAAAAAAATCTATACAAAACATTTTTTTTCTATTATTTTGGATTAGATTGGTCTAGCTGGGTGGCGCACCGGTCTTCGGGCCGATGGTCCGGCGAGTCAGACCGAGCCTGCTTGGATGGTGTCCAATTCTAGTACTTGTGTTATATTGGCGCATTTCAGACTAAACAAGATAAGTTTGTTGAAAAGTTCTCCAAATTAGTTCCATTATTAAACGAACGAAATTCTATGTTCAGATTAGAATGAAACGCCGTCCATTATTTACTTAATAAATAGATTTTGGTCCTAGTTTTCTTTGCAAAAAATGTTTGTCTTGAGGTATAATAATACTTCTATTAGTTTGTGGTAACATTAACTGAGCACCCTGTATTTTTTAATTACTGTTTGAAGTAAATTCCAGTAATATTGAAAATTTAGATTAAATACTGTGGAATTTATCGAACTTTTGAAAAATTGTTTTTTGAAGACTATGACTGTACGTTTAACTGCCTTTTGAAAACGATCACAATAACCCTATCTTTGTGATTATTTAACGCAAAATCTAATCAAAAGCGCTCACCATTTTCCGATAAAGTGAACAATGACGGACCATTGCTTTTTTTCATGAAGTTCGATACACTTTAATGAAACTTTATGTTGGAAATCTGGATAAAGTTTTGTCCCCCAAAAGTTGTCATGTGGTTTGTTCGGAAGTAATATCGTTCCGAACTGGTTTTTTTATGTCTCTATTTCGGTTGTAAAGGCACTCTCTTTTAACTGTAACTATATGCATATTTTTATTCTAGTTTGATGTACTGAGTAAGTATCTAGTCTGAAACAACTCCATGGTGTATGATGGAAGGAGGAATAAACGATGACGAGCTTTAGCTTAATCTTGGTATCAGTTATATTTTAGTTATGTTAGTAATATGTCATATTAACCAAGTTCTCAACAAATGCTGGAGGTACATGTATATGCCCTTATTATTTAAGTTTAACATTCAAGCTGAATTAATAAATGGAACTGTTATTTTAAATTGAACTGTTTTGTCAATGTGCTATATATTTGACGCCACACCAAAGAACTTAAACACTGCGGTTTAATACTCTGCTCTATTTCTATCATTTTAGCATTATCCTAAAATTATTTTTCAAACAGAAGCTAAACAGCGTGTCATTCACGGTAGCAGATACGTAATGTTGAAATGTATAAGATAATATAGGCACATCGCACATTTCTTTTAAATTGTAACTTAGTTATTTGAATAAACTGCACTTAAAATTATTACACTTATAAAATATGTTCCTCAACCGCTAACATTTTCAGAGATAAACTAAATAAAGCGAATAAAAATCTTAGAATCATGGCAAAACATTAAAAAAAAAAAAAAAAAAAAAAAAAAAAAAAAAAAAAAATCATTTGAGTTTTTGAAAAATAATGCGTGATAATATATTCCATATTTTTTTCCCCTAAATATTTATTTAAAAATTACAGATTACAGTACATTAAAATGCCCTATGTAAACTACTACAAAATTACATATTTTTTAAATTACCATTATAAAAAGTTTTATTAACAATTCATATTTTATGATTTAAATAATATTTACTTTAAGATGTATTTTCGCAAATCTACTAAAGTATGATATAAATAAGACAAGCATATAAACGGAGAGCATAGAAATGTTTTTCTGTATCGAATAAATATTCGCGTTTGATTATTTATTTAAGATTTTTTTTTTTTTTTTTTTTTTTTTTTTTTTTTAATGTTACTTCAACGTGAACTAAAAGCAATTACAGCGTTTTGCAAATTCGTACGTGATTTTAGATTTCCTTTAAAAGTCCACCTATTGCGATCACTTCGTTTATGCATTTATCTTCTGTGTCTTTAAAAAGGATTTCAGCTTGATTGTTTGTCTGTCTCTGTATGTCAACGTGCTATGTTCTGAAGAGGTCGCCGCTTCAGAGCTGCAAGATTTGGCAGGAAGGTACCTGTTCGTCTAAAATTATGCTCCCCGAAGCCACTTTTTAGATTTTTTATAATTAGAAGAACTATTAATTAAAAACCTTTATGAGCATCGCAAAAAGGATTCATTCATGCCGCTGATTATACCTGCTCTAGCCCATCTCGGGACATTTCGCGGATATTCACGTAGACGAAAGCGAAACACTCGGATTTTCCGGTATTTTGAAGTCGCGATCTCCAGGTCCCCCTTACAGTTTAAAAAAAAGGAAAAGTAATAGAAAAATACGAAGAATATTGCATTACTTTCACGGTTCAAACGATATCTTTCGTATAAAAGTATAGTAACATTTACTATTTCAAAAAATATTTTTACTGCACCTCTACTCGCGTTATTTTTCGCGTTTTTCGTTTTCCTACGATTTGAAAATATCACATCCGTATCCAGAACAAAAATACAAAATAAAAAATAAAACAAAATACTCTGTTATTCCGGGCACCTTCCGCTTTCAAAAGGTGTATTTAAAAAATATAATAATATTTAATTTTCTTTTCTTTTTTTTCGACTTTCGATTCCATATTGGTTTTCGTTTTTTTCCGGTTCTTTTTCAAGCTTTCTGTTATTTCTACATGAAAACTGCATTTTTCTGCTTTTCTGATGGGAAATTTTATTAAACAAATAATCACTTATTCAGCATACTTTTCCGGTACTTCAAAAATATTATTTCTTAGATGTCAATTCGCGTTCGTTTACTTCATATGTTCCGCGTTTTGTTTTTTGTTCTTTTTTTTCCAGTTTTAAAATTACTCTCCTTTTTGCCAACTAAAATACAAAAAAAAACAATAACAACAACAACAACAAGTAAACAGCAAATGTACATATTTCTTTCTGTACTTTTCCGATTCTAGCGATATATTTCGTTTGAAAAATATTAATATTTACTATTTCACAAAAAATTATTTTCTTCAAATCGTTTCAGGGATTCCCCAGAATTTTTTTGTCTGGCAATGCCTTTGAAGATATTGTTTCACGTTTTAATTGTGCTTTGCAAGATTTTTGGAGGGATTTTAGTTTCTGAGCATGTACGGGGAAACCTCTACATTTTCAATGCATATTTTCAATGCACTGGAATGGCATTTCGTGTTTTAAATGAGTGAGAGGCTAACGGGCATTTTATATTATATATGTTTTCTCAAGATATTTTGGTCAGGATTGAAAGGTTAATATATATAAATGTAAGATATCAAATCAGAAATCACTATAATGAGCGTCTCTTAGTTCATTTGGAATTAAGTCGTCAGTCACTATGTGTGTATCAGTTCATTTGAAAATAATTTTGTTTAATAAACATAAAAACAGGCAAATTCGAGGTTTGTTTACAAAAACAAACCGGAGCATGCTTAGCACCCCATTGTGCAACTTGCCGAAGGTAGTGGGCACCAAACTCTAGGTTTGTTTGAATAGAGTTTACTGTTACAAATTCGAGGTTTGCTTGCAAAAACAGACCGGAGCGTGCATTGCATGTCCGGGGTACGTTGCCGAGTGCAGTGCGCCTGCAAGTTTAGTTTCCTGTGGACAGATTTTCGTTTAACAATATAAAATCATACAAATTCGTGGGTGAACGCTGCCGAAGACCATGGAGTCCTCAGCATAAGATTAATTTAATAAGATTTTCTTTGAAAAATACTAAATCCTTCAATACTGATTTTAAGTATATTTAAGGTAATTAGGACAGGCCCAGGTCCATGATATATATATAATACATACACTGGCGGAAAAAAAATCCCAACACCAAGAAAGACTTGTGTTAGATAAACGAAATTTGGTAGGCGTGTTTATACATATGAAAGATGACATCGATTGAAATTTCGCGCTTCGCGCATAAGTGTGGCGCTAGTAGCGCCACTCAGAACTTGCAGATCAGGTTTACTTTAAATGCGTGCTGTAAAGTTCGTAGGCGTTATTTAGCTTCGAAATGTGGCGTATTGAGTTGATGTTAGCCAAGAATGTCTTTAACGAGACGAAGAAGCCACTGTCAACAGCTCATCGAGTTGGAACGAGGACGCATAATCGGGCTACGAGAAGCTTGATTTTCTTTCCACGATATTTCAGAAAGACTTGGGTGGAATTTATCCACTGTGCATGATTGTTGGAAGTAGTGGTCAAGGGATGGTACTACCTCAGGAAGACCAGGTTCCAGGCGGCCACGTGGCACTCCTGAGAGGGAAGATCGCCGTATTCGGCGTTCGACTGTGGCGAATGGTACTGCGTCTGCGGCAGAAATTCGAGCTGCAGTTGGTACCACAGTGACACAACGAACTGTTAGAAATCGGTTACTTCAAGGACAGCTCCGAGCCAGGCGCCCTGTAGCGTGCATTCTACTGACTCCAAGCAATTGCTGTTTGCGACGCCCTTGATGTCAGGCCAGAGCTCATTGGAGGACGGATTGGAGATGTGTTGTGTTTTCTGATAAAAAAGAAACACAACAGATCTCTACTCCGCCCACCAATGAGCTCTGGCTTGACACGAATGGCGTCGCAACCGGCAATGGTTTCGAGTCAGTAGAATGCACGCTACAGGGCGCCTGGCTCGGAGCTGTCCTTGAAGTAATCGATTTCTAACAGTTCGCTGTGTCACTGTGGTACCAAAGTATTTTTCCCATGATTTGTTTAAAAAAAGAAAGCCGAAAAACATTTTTAAATGATTTTTGAAAACTTAGGCATTTAAGGATTAACAGTTAAACTCCCATAAACTTTACAATTATGAAAGAAAATATAAACATGCTTGTTTAATGTTTTAAATATGAAATAAAATAATTTCAAAATAAATCTACAGAACCGATGTTTGATGCCTCTGATATTAAGATTTACTAGTTTCATCACTACTATAAATTTAATTAATATTACATTATATTTTTCTTTTGTCTGAGATGAATAAGCAAATATTAAGACAGAAAATAATTGATTTATTTTTAACAACTACTGTAACTTGATTGTTTTTATTTAAATGGTGTGTGTGGGGGGAGGGGGGTTTAGCCCTATGAGCACATCTTTCCCTATACCCTTAAGCAATATTCTCTGTTTCCTGATTTGTTTTATTGATTGCCAGATTATAAAATATGCAAGGCAGAGTTATAAAAATGAATTTTATTAAAATATTGAAAATTTTATTAACTACACGAAATTAATTAAAAAAGCAGCTAATTGTAAACATTTTTATGTTATTACATTCTGGTAAGTACAATTTAAAAATTAAATTTGATTACTTACGTTTTCCTATAAGTCAAAAGATTTTATGCTCTATAAACATTACTAAAATTGGATTTTTCGAAATGTACACATGGGGTGTCCATTACTGAAAATTAACTAATTAAGCATTTCAGGAATGGGCATAGGTCTTAAAACCTTAAAAATAAATGAAATTTTATAAGCGGCCATTTAATATATAAAATTCAAAGTTTTCTCTTAGTACCAAAACAAAAACATGCGAATTTTTCATAAAAATAAAGGATAGGGTAATTCCGGGATTTATGCCGCACATTTTTTTTTAATTTGTGTATAAAGACCCATGGTGGACATAAAATTAAAAAAAATCATGCTGTGCTATTTAATGTTAAATATACAACGCATGTACTGCGACAAAAAAATTCAAAACAAATTATTAATATTTTTTAACAATTTTTTTCTAAAACATGACACTGTACATTCGTCACCCGTCGCGTCACCCGTACATTCAGGCTGAGACGTCGCACTTGTGTGGTAGTTAGGCCGCGCTTGTAATAAGAACAGAATGAAATTATAAATAAAAATATTTAAAAAAAATTATTCATATCTGGACGCTATAATTAACGATGTAATAACAAAATGAAACTAAATGAGTACAATGAAACGTATTAGTAGATTCAAATTAATAATTGTTGCCTACTTTCACTATTAAAATTATAGACTTATTTTTTTACATTAAATTTTAATTGTTATTTCAGCAACAACGTAACATCAATGTATTAGAAAGGGAAAAGAAAAAAGTAAAATTGTGTTTAAATAATCTATTTGTTAACCCATTCGGGACCGGTGGCTCTTATACAAATTTTATTCGGTTGGTACCACTTTTTTAAAAGAAGTTACGTTTACTTAAATAATCATGAAAATGCTCTAATTAAACAAAACAAATATTACTTTTCTTTTTTACTGGTGCCAGAAACAAATTTTGTAAGTTCTTTATGAAGGTGCTTATGTGCACCTATGGTCAATAATGGGTTAAGAGACCTATTTTTTCGACTACAATCTACAGAAAAAAGTGTCGAAAAAGTACAGTCTTTATGTAACTACATTTAAACACATGATGCAACGAATCCAATTACACTTCCACTTTTTTAGAGTAGTTTGCAAAGAATGTCTGCGTTACGCGTAATCAGATTTTTCCTTATTATCTTGATTTGCATCTTTCTTGCACTTCTTACTTTTTATTTTCCCCTTTTTCTCCTTTGGTTTTACTAAACTTGATAACATGCCTAACATGGTTAGTCTGTGGAAAAGGAAAAGTTAATAACACTTAATCATCCCGTACAAAAGACTCTGCGGCATGTATACCGAAATAGCAGTGCGGCATGTATCACATTTTTCATGGTGCAGACGTCGGCCATCACAGTTACCTGCAATCGCTAAGGGGAATGGCATAACCATACACACAGTACTCTATACAAACGCTACACTTAGTTTTGACTTCGAAATCATGCATGCATTTAGTAATTAGTGTATGAAAAGTATTTAAACATAACGTGTTTAAAAGTTTGGACAGTGAAATCATGCACTTACGTCAAATTAAGGATTGTACTTCTACAAGTAAACATCGAAATGGGATTCACGCTATACACTGGTTAAAATAATCTCAGTGCGCACCTATACTGTGCGTTTGACGACCATCTACCGATAATTACAAGAAATACAAGGGGTGCGACATCTATCCCATATGCGGCGACTCTCCCGGAGTTACCCTATATAAATTTATTAAGTGAAGCATGTTCATTAAGATCTTCACTGAAAAACAGTGAAACTTCGTAACATTATTTTCTGCTTTCTGATTGGTTTGATGCACAGTGTCAACAATAACCCAGATTATAAAATATGCAAAGGGGAGTTATGAAAAAAATAATTAAAGCTAAATTTTTATTGGTTATTTTTTTATAAACTAAAAAATTTGAAGGGTATTCATTACTGGAAGGGTGTCCATTGCTGGCACACCTACCCTATATTAAAATTCCTTCACGTTTTCAGGTGCACAAAGCTCAGTTTTCTAAAATTAGGATCTAAAGTTTTTATTTATTATTATATTACTATTCATTTCAACCCATGGTATTCTGTAAAGTTTTCAAAAAGTCGAAAAAAGTGGCCAAAATTTTTTAAGTAACTGTATTTAAATATTCATTGTATTATGTGCCTCTCTTAATTTCTCTATGAAATTTGTAATGTGTATATGAATATTGGAAGCAAACACAGGGCATTTTCTTGCAGGTTACTTTTCTTAAATTTTCAATGGCCTCGGTTATATCACACTTATTTAATTGCATCCCGGCAGACGCGATATAATGAAAAGTCACTGTATCATTTGATACGTGTCTGCAATCTCGAGCGTAAATTGTATTCTTTGACGCAATCTGAAAGTGATGAAGATGTGACTACTTTTGAAAATTATAGTTTACAGCCGCAACTTTTCAAAACAAGTAGTTGTATTTAACCACATTTCCTATAAAGTGTTTTTAGTTAACCACGTTTTCTATAAAGCAGTTGTAGTTAACCATATTTTCTGTAAAGTAGTTGTAGTTGCAGTTCAATAAAAAAGTAGTTTTTTTCCGATACCTACTCTCAGAGGAAGAGACTTTGGCTCCAATCAGGAAGTGAAGAATAGCTGTGAAGCAGTTCTTCCTTATGCAGGACCCCTTTTCTTTATCAGCAGGGGATTTAGGACCTTTATTTGCCTTATAATAAATACATTAATATCCTTTGTTTCGGGTACCTAATTTTGGGTAAGCATACCCCTGATGATAGCTGGGGTTACGCGGCGGACTGGTTAGGGGTACCCGAAAATAATATTGATAATAGTGAAAAACACATAAAATAAAAGATTAAAATGAAAACAATACGCTTAACAATCACTAATTTCAATGGACTAATATATATAATTTTATTCACGATAGCAAGAAGGCATTGCTCAGGGCTATCTCTCGCCACAGATCAAGCAGGACGGTCGTTCTGCCAAGCCAAGCTGAAAAAAAATGAAAACCCCGCCAAACAAACGCCAAGAATAACGGCAAGACACCGTAACTGCTTATTATACTGCAGACAACTTCTCCATGTTAAATGGACGAAATATGCCAGCGTAAAATTTCCCATATCAAAAGAAGCAATCATCGCAGAAAAATAAAACGAACACCAGAAGGACCCAATAAAGAAGATCTTCAATTTGAGATAAATGCATCCTCATAAATTAATTATAAACAGAGATATAGACTTTTTAAAATAACGTCGAGATACTGAAAATGACAAATTTATTTTCTTCGTCACAACTTATGTTTAAATCGAGGTAGAGACTTAAATAATGGACAGAAAAAAGTAAGGATGGAATTTTTGGATAGATATTTACTCAATCTACGTGCTTTTATAAAATTCAGCTTTAAAAACATTAATTTTCTATACATAATTAAACGTAACACTGTTAATTAGTTCAAAAGTTTACAAATTATGCCAAATAGCGATAAGCCCGCCAAAATATTTTAGAAATCTTATACTTTTCTTTTATATTATCCTTTTGCATTGATTTAATCGAAGATAACTATGGCTGAGATTCAGATAGATTTTTCGCTGTTAGCGAAATGAGTTTGACCAATCAGAAGCCTGCATGTTTGAGAATATTTGCTGTTTCTGGATCCCGGCCTATGTCATGAAAGTTTTGAGTCATTTTTTTAGTGCCGTGGATGAAGTGCAATGTTTTTAGAAATGTAAGCTAGGATCCAGATAGATTTTTCGCTGTTAGCGAAACAAGAATCACCAATCAATACCTTGAATTTCTGCAAACAGCGAAGAGTTCACAAAAATGCAGGCTTCTGATTGATGAATCTCGTTTCTCTAACAGCCAAAAATCTATCTAGATTGCGCCCAATGGAGGATATTCCAAATATGGGTTCGAGGCTGAAAAAAGTCACGTTATACCGGTAATTTATCCAAGGAACTTCTAACTGATAAGAAGGGAAGATACTACTACTTTGCCTCATGAACCGTTTCATTGGCTAGCGGGGATTTACATTACACGTCTACGGAGCCTTCCCTTCTTTACGATAGAAGTTTTTACCTTGACCACGTGATCACAATGTAGATGGAATATCCTCCATTATGTTGAACACAATTTTGCATTTCCACATCCAGGAAGGGTATTGATTGTCATAACAACAATACATATTCGAAACTATTTAAGGCACTGATTCTGAACTCCTTTGCTATACATTTCGATATTAAAGAAGTTGTTGTTTCCATAGTAACAGTACTTTTCTGTATTGCTTTCTCTAAAACACAAATATAGAAATTTAAGAAAGAGCGCTCAGAATCAACACCATAACAGAGAGCCTTTATACATAAAAGTGGTGATATATGCACAGGAAGCATGCTCATTTCAAGTTTTTGCCGAAAGTATGGCTAGAGCGTCTAGAATACCTTGTGTGGAAATATGCTATCCAAACAACGCTAAAAATTTGTATCCCTATGTGCGACGATACTGCTAAAATCCCAAGTATCGATCACAGCGACATCTGCGGGATTTAGTATTACATTGTATAGACTAGCAATATCTTGCAGTTTGGGAAAATATCCTGCAGATGTCGCTGTGATCTGTATATTTCAGCAGCATCGTTGCACAGTTAAGGGATACAATATTTTAGCACTTTTTTAAGTATTACAGGGATAGCCAATTTCTACACTATATATTCTAGGTGCTATAGTACGGCAATCCACTTTCTTGAATAGAGGCTATTCTATCTACGTTATGTTCACGTGGTCAAGGCAAAAACGTCTAACGTAAAGAAGGGAAAGCTCCGTTGACGTAATGTAAATCCCCGCTAGCCAATGAAACAGTTCACGGGAGAAAGCAGTAGTAGTTTCCTGTTTCCCTTCTCATCAGTTAGAAGTTCTTTAGGTAAATTGCCGGTACCACGTGACTTTTTCAGCCTTGAACCCATATTTGGAATATCCTTCATTAGACGATACGCGCATGGACGAGCTTTATTAGACTAGGGAAATAATTCAATATGCATTAGCTTGACGATAATGACACGCTCGCAAAGACCTTTAATGATTTGTTTTAATCACTTTTACCAAAAAAACCTTTATTGGCCATATGTCGCTACTTCGTTATAGCGACACACTTGTTTCTAATTGGATCCCGGCCTTAATGTATCAAAATACGGAGTTTGCTTTCTGTACTATTCCTGAGCTCAGTTATAACGTCTAGAAATATAGGTCGAGATCCAGGTACATTTTTTCAAACAGTGAAAAGTTAGCAATAATTCTGGCTTCTAATTGGTCAATCTCGCACAAAGAAAAATCTACCTAGATCATGATCATGGTCATGGTGTGGAAACCGGCTATTCCAGTAATACTTTAAAAATTGCTAAAAATTGAATCCCATAAATGTTGAAAAATACTGAATGACAAATGTCGATAGCAGGAACATTTTCTAGATCTTTTCTGAGCGAAACGTTTTCTCATTTGATGTCTTTTGAAATAGTTACGTTGGAATGGAGGATATTCCAAATATGGGTTCGAGGCTGAAAAAAGTCACGTGATACCGGTAATTTACCCGAGGAACTTCTAACTGATAAGAAGGGAAGATGCTGCTGCTTTGCCTGATGAACTGTTTCATTGGCTAGCGGGGATTTACATTACACGTCTACGGAGTCTTCCCTTCTTTACGCTAGACGTTTTTACCTTGATCACGTGATCAAAACGCAGATGGAATATCCTCCATTACCATATGGCGCTGTGATCGACATTCATCGTTCAGCCTCGTTCAACATTTATGGGATACAATTTTTTAGCGCCTTTTTAATAAGCCGATTTTTAAACTATATCTTCTAGATACTATAGCTCCGTTATAGGCCTAGATTATATGTTGTAGAAATCGACTATCCCAGCAATAGTTAAAAAAGCGCGGAAATAGTGAATCCCTTAAATATACAACGGTGTTGAATTCCAAACAGTCATTTCCAGCGGCATCTGCAGGATATTTTTTAAAGAAGAAAGAGACACGTGTAATGCACCGCTATAGCGTCTAGAATACATAATGTGGAAATTTGCTATCCAAGCAGCGCTAAAAAGTTGTATCCCTTAAATGTTCACTGACGCTGAAATCCAGGGAGCTGATCGCAGCGACATCTGTGATATACTTTCAAAGTAAACATCGTATTATTACAGCGGGCTTGACGCCAAGCACACAGGTCAGATGTATGTTAATAAAATGTAAAAAAAAAAAAAAATACTACAGCGTCTAAACCTAATTATAGCGCCTAGAATATATAGTGTGGAAATTGGCTATCCCTGTAACACTTAAAAAATGCTAAAATATTGTATCCTTAAATGTGCAACGATACTGTTGAAATATACAGATCGCAGCGACATCTGCAGGATATTTTCTATAATTGCAAGATATTGCTAGTCTATACAATGTAATACGAAAATCCCGCAGATTTCGCAGCGATCCACACTTGGGATTTTAGCAGTATCGTCGATCATTTATGGGATACAAATTTTTAGCGTTGCTTAATAAAATATTTCTACACTGGGTATTCTAGACGCTGTTACCAAATCGTCATGAAGTTTTAGGAAATATCCTGCAGATATCGCTGTGATCGATTCATTGGATTTCAGCATCATTTGAAATTTAAGAGATCCAATATTTTAGCACTTTTTAAAGTATTACTGGGATAGCCGATTTCCACACTATATATTCTAGGCGCTGTAGCACCGCGGTAGCCTGTCTTTTTCGTTTACCTCGGAGTAGATATAGATGAAGTCATTTGTAGCTGTTCCTAAACTGTGGCCAACAACACATAAGGCCAGTTCATAACGTCACACGGAATTGATTATCTGTACACGGCAATGGACACAAAAAAAAAATCGGCGCGCAGCTTTGTACTAATCATCGTGTAAAGATGATCCAACTCTGAGGCTAACGAAAAAGACAGGCTACCGTGGTGGGTTCGATTCTTCTTTTTTTACAGACCGCTGGAGTCACGTGATGCTCGGATGCACCAAAGAAGGTGCGTGAAAAGAGCATCACGTGACTCCAGTGGTTTGTAAAAAAAAGAATCGGACCCACCGCGGTAGCCTGTCTTTTTCGTTAGCCTCGATCCAACTCCGTGTGACTTTTAAACATCATGAACTGGCCTATTATGTCATTGGTCGCGCTAACACCCTCCCTCCTGCGTCCACCGTATATAGCGGCATCTTGTACTGGAGACTGCTAAATGGGCTGCTTTCGGTCAAAATCAAGAGAGAAAAGGGCAGAAGAGAGGGAAAGAACTCGTTTTTTTTTTTAACTAGTTTTTCACACGGGAAGATTGGCATGTCTGTTCCTCTCCTTTTATAACTTCATGGTGGTGAAATAAGCCAAAGCCTCCTAAATATTTGAGAAATTCTTGACTCGCGTCACGAAAACATCACACAAAGCAGGCAAAGCAAAGAAACAAAATCATTCATTGGCTCGTGAATATGAACGAGCCAATGAATGATTTTTCTTCTTTGTTTTGCCTGCTTTGTGTGACGTTTTCCTGACACGCGTCAAGGCTTTCTCCAATATTTAAAGGGCGTTGAATAGGCCGGGATCAAGATAGACTTTTCGCTATTAGCGGGGTGAGATTGATCAATCAGACGTCTGCATTTTTCCGAACTTTTTGATGTTTGCAGTAAATACAGAAAAGCCTGCAAGGATGGAGGCTACTGATTGGTCAATGTAATTTTACTAACAGAGAAAAATTTATCTGGATCCTGGTCATTAACTTTGGTTGGTTAAAACAATTTTGAATAAAATCAAATCAGGAAGCCAATGTTTGTTAACTTTTCTGGTTAGTTTAATTGAAATCTTCCTCGTCTATTACTGAAAACTGAGTTACCGTACTTTGGACAAAAAATTGAATATGAGTACACGACTTGTGCATATGTCACCACTCTAACACAGTGTTGCCATGTGGGCTACTTTTTTTAATTCAGATACTTGATTGGCACCACTTTTTTGAAATTGTAAAATGTGCCTTATTTAATGACATATTAATTAAGGCGAAAACAAAAGGAATTTTACCGTTTATAATAAGTGCTGGCAATCAAGAAATCTGAATTTAAAAAAAGTAGCCGACTGGCAACACTGCTCTAACATATAAATGTTCTCTTTTATGACCATGATTCTAAGTGCAGTTGGTTAAATTTGAGTATCTGGGCATTAGAGAAAGCAATAGTGGTCCACCGTGGCTGAGTGAATAAGACACCATGCCGCTAATCGCTTGAGAGCGTAGGTGGAAGCAGATTCGAATCCCGCCGTGATCCGCATGTGATATGATGTATGTGTTCAATAAATCAAACAAACACACAAGCAAACAATAGTGAAAGGTACAGTTGGCATGGAAACATAGACTTCTTTAATTCGTACAGAAAATTAATGAATAGTAGTAAATAACTCAAGTTTAAAATGTAAGCAAATGGTCTGGAAATATCAATGGCTCCCATCTAGTATTTCACAAAATTAATTTAATAGATTCACATGATGTATAACTTGATGCAACTCTTAGCTAATGAAAATTCTGCAACAAGACTTATGTAGGTAGATCTTTTGAATGAATAATTCAGAATTCTGAGAACAAAACGATGTTCTTAAGGGCTCTTCCTCACCCCCCCCCCCCTTAAAAAAGGAAATACGATAGAAAGATATAGGAATTTGAATAGCTTCAATATGTCTGTGAATTTTGTCAGAGTTCAGAAAAAGAGTCTGGGCATAAAAAAAAACAAATTTGACGAACGATAAGACTATAGATTTCAGGCTAATTTTAACCGAAAAATATTTAATTCTAATGCATATGCGGCTTTAATAATAGACTATTAAAGATAACCAATTTAGGGGAAATTTTATAGTAAATTAATATCCTCACATTTATGCAAATAGGTATGGATAAACAGACTTGAGTAAAATTACATATTTATTCTTTCTTCTATATAACACAATCTAAATGAAGATGAAGTTATATGTACAGTTTATATCTTTAAATTTTTAGATTTTTTTTTATCAAATATGTTCCTTTATTATGTCTAGAATTGCTAGATTTACAGATCTTCGATTCTTTAGATGCCTGCGGGGTTTCATTCTCGGATTAACCGTAGATATTTGTAAAGGTAAATTTATTTTGCAAAACCGTCAGCAAAAAAAAAGTTAGAAAAAATAATTAACTGACAGACTAACTGTAAATATATATTTTATTTCGACTCTGTTTTTGACTAAATTTTCATCTTTCGTAGAAAATTTTAAGGAGATATAAATTGAGAAAGACTGATACTTTGAAAGAAGAAATTGACTTTCCTTACTTTTAAATTATTAATCACTATAAAAAATGAATGATAGGTAAGCAAAATGTATAATATTGTGTTTGCTCCCTGCTTATAAAGACTATACAAGGACTAATTTTAATTTGAGCTAGTAGAATTATTTCAATAATATATCATTTGTTTTAAAAAAAGAACTGATATCTACTAAAAAACAACTTTTCAAAAGTAAAAAAAAGCCAAGCAAAAAAAAAAGAAAAGAAAAAAGGTGAAAGTTGTGGCTAAAAAATAGTGTGATATCAAATTTCCAAGCTTATATTACGGTTTTTATTTAACATTTTTTGATAAAAATTTACCATATGTAAGTCGAGTACCTAAGTATGCGTTGATAGAAAGCCTTTTCTCCTTCTCTAAATACATCATAACGTGTTTCTGAAAATTAAAATTTTTTTAATTATGCATGATGGGCTTGGCGGCCATCTTTCCATATTTTACACAAATTTCTAAGCACTCAAGCTCGTAACACATTTGCATTATTAAGAATTTCGAACTTCTAGTTTTAGCTAAAGACAGATAAATTAAAGTTTTTTATTTTGAAAAAACAAATTAATTTTTACTGCTTTAACTAATTAATTAACCCCCCTCCGAAAAAAGAGAATCATAAGATGAAACCTGAAGTTACTTCAGCTTTATTTTTAGACATAAATTTTTAGGCACTCATTTCCATAAATTAAAAAAATAAAATGTTTGCTTTAGTAACAATTTCGGAACTTCCAATCTTAACAATGAACTTGTGTGCTTAGAAATTTGTGTAAAATATGGAAAGATGGCCGCCAAGCCCATCATGCATAATTTAAAAAAATTTAATTTTCAGAAACACGTTATGATGTATTTAGTAAAGGAGAAAAGGCTTTCTATCAACGCATACTTAGGTACTCGACTTACATATGGTAGATTTTTATCAAAAAATGTTAAATAAGTACCGTAATATAAGCTTGGAAATTTGATATCACACTATTTTTTAGCCACAACTTTCACCTTTTTTCTTTTCTTTTTTTTTTTTTTTTTTTTTTTTTTTTTGCTTGACTTTTTTTTACTTTTGAAAAGTTGTTTTTTAGTAGATCCATATTACAACTGCGCCAAAGCCAAAATATAACGCAGGCGATAAAACACATTACTAAAGCACATAAGGGTTTTATGACGAAAAGGTGCTTCTTACGGTCCTGAAGGGCTATTTATTAGGAAATGTAGCAAGTTTCCTAATATTTTCATTCATATATATTTTTAAGTTTTAAATAATTTATAAATACATTTCTGACAAAATAGTTTTAATATTTAACTTTAATCTTTAAATGGATACAAGTCGTTGACAAGGTTATGACAGTCATTACATCGCTTACAAATGTGTGCTAAATGCAAAATTCTGTTTTGGGATTAGATAATCGCTCTGCGTACTCTTGTACATCGCGCACTCTTGCAAAAAAATATATACAGTAATCATATTTATATACTAAATGAACTATGGATACAAATGCGTGTATCAGAATCGTTACTATTATCATGCGCATACATTTATGGTATACGCAAAAATGGAGGCAATAACATACTTTCTAAAAAATGTATGGAACGTGTAAGTCTATGTAAACGTAAAACCTATGAACAGAGCTATGTTGTATAGTTGGTATAGTGCATTTGTTAAAGGTCTAAGGAATAAAATTCTATTCGACAACTTTCCCAGTTTGTAAGATTTCTGTTATAGCAAAGTATTTTGAAATTTTAATAAGAGTAATGCGGTTCTCAATCTGAATTTCACGTCTAATAAAGCGGTACAGAGTGAATAAAACCTTATTTAATAAGAGGGAGAAAACGTAATATTTTGATGATTCATTTGAAATATCATTTATTTTCCATTAAAATAATAAAAACAGAAATTAATTGATATTCACACTATTACAGCTTATAGCCCGCGAACTGGCTAATAATTTAAAGCAGGCACTTGATAAAAGGTGAAAGTTAGTAGTATTGTACCTTACCAGATTATAAAATCACTGACTTACCTGCTAGCTGGCGTCGGAATATGAATGTTGTGACTTATGAATTATGCGACTTACATTTTTTTAAAATTAAAAATAAAGTTTCTCGAGAAAAGCTGCATTTTATATACATTAAACTGTATGTTTTTTAATCTAAACTATAATTGGCAAGTTGATCTCGCGTAACCAAATACAAGGCTAGCATACTGATAATCTACTGTAAATTATTAAACTTCTAAACATCGCACATTTTCAATTTTTACACTGCCGTATAGAGCAAAATATACTCTTAAATGCAATTTCCTTTTAAAACTGCATCTCAATTTAATTTTGAAATATTAATTTTTTTTGCAGTTTTTAATGCCATTCCGTTGTGTTTTCCTGCACCAAAAGGTATGAAAACATGGGGAACTGGGAGCAGGAAAACACAATGGTAAACCTACGGGTCAGCCGCTAAAATAGGGTTTTCAGGTGTTTTCCACCAAGATATCACTTGGCAGACCGATTACGTTTAAATATGCGAATCAAGATTTAACTAATCCTAGAATTTCATCCGTGAACTCGATGAGGTGATTGTCTGTGCTACCGGCTCCCGGTCTATTAGTTTATTGTAAACTTAATTTACAAATAATACAATACTCTTTACAAAAATGTATTTTAAAGAATTTTTATGTGACTTATTTCCTCCGTATTTTCTAAATTCCATCAAAATTCTGAAAGAATGCGATTTTATTAATCCGTGTGTAATGACATTTTCCAAATTAAAATAATATATATAAATTAATGATTTCTGATAAAACATGCAGCTATTATAAACTAGATTTATTTTTCAGTATCCATATTAATGTTGCGAATCAATGAACACATATGAACCATTAGAAACCCGATTTTTTTGTCGAGTTTCTTGAATGGCAACATCGCTTTTTGCTGGGTTTGTGTATTATTCCGCGATAGTGACGTCATATGCATACTTTTCTACAGATGTTGTTTTAGACTGCGTCGTAAATGTGGAATTCTTCAGCGGATGCAAATGACGTAATTTCATATAAAATAAAAGCGTGTATTTTAATTCTTAAAAATGAAATATGTTTTGTACTATCTCTCTATATTTTTTTGTCATCGGAGTGACACTGAAATCTGAAAAAGCAGAATTCCTGCTTCCTACTTGTTTACATTTTTTATTTTCAAAAAGGAATAAATTGAAGATTTAATAATCCGATGTCCTATAATTTTTTAACAGATTTTTATAATTTAGAATAAGTAGTTTCAGGAGATACGAGTATGACGTCACGTTTTTTGGCTTGACTCTTTGTAACGTCTGCAAGTATAAGTAACAGCAGACTCGACTGTCAATATTTTTTTTCAGATAAAAAAGGCATAAGGCAAACTAATTATGCTAATGCTACATAATGCATAGTTATATATATAAGTTGTAGCTTTTATCAAAAACCCTTTTTATCATTAAAAAATTGCAAGTTGCAAAATTCGTAAGTCATGAATTCACCACCAGCTAGCTGGCAGGTCAATGATTTCATAATCAGGTAAGGTTGAAATATTATACTACTAACTTTTAGCTTCTATAAAGATCCTGCCAGCTCTCCGGCTATTACATAAAAAGATAATGGAGACGTGAAAAGCAATATAATCAAAAGCTTAAGTCAGGCATAAAAAATGGCAGTTGATTTGGTGAATTTCTAAAGCAAAAGAAATAAAATTAGATATCATAAAACGTTGAAGGAGAAGGAGACTGTGTATGAAATAGATGAAAAACTGAAAGGAGACCAGAATAAAATGATGTTCAATTCTCGGAATAAATCTCAAAAGCAAACATAAAATACATCTTTAAATTTATATGAAAACTAGCTGTCCCGCCCGGCTTTGCCCGAGTCCATGATAATACACTTAATTATACCTAAAATAAGTGTTGAATGATTTTATATTTTTAAACGAAAATCTATTAACAAAGGCTTAGAAGAAGCATTCTTTTATTTCTTTATGGATTAACATCGAATAAATTTAAGCTTTAAAAACATTTTCGTATTGTCCAAACACTTTAAAATTTTTATGAATTATAAATATGTTCCCGAAGTCTCTGTATAATTTTTGTAGTAAAATGTGGATATTTATTTGTAAAAAGCAGTATCTTTATTCTTAATATTTTTTTCACGTCAAAATACCATAGAAAAAATCGAAATTTGCCGACAGTGATTTTCGAAAATGAATTTTTTTCAAAGGGTTAATATTCGTACTCTTTGAAATAGATGCACCATTGTAAAGAGATATGTACGTATATTTATTTTGGTATTTTTTTTTCTTACATTAACTGTAAAAAAAATAATCAGTATTCTCCAAACTCTTTGAAATTTTTATGAGTTAAAAATGTAATATTTGAGTATCCTGCGTAAAAAATCGTGAAATAATATTGATATCTAGTGGTAAAAACACCTGTAAGAAGACGTTTTTTTTTTAGATCGGGACATTTAATAGTTCAAAAAATATTTTCTTATTGTTTAAATTCTTTGAAACTTTTATCGGTTATAAATATAACAGTTTTGAAGTATGTGTAAAAAGTTAGAGAAAAAATATTTATATTTAGTTGTAAAAGTCAGACTGCGAACTGGACAAGGTTCATTCAACCTTTCATCCCTTCGGGGTCCCTTAAAATGAGTAGCAGGCTTCCTTGGGAACTAAAGACTGAGAGTCACGTGTTAGGCTGACCACCTGGCCGGACCACATTATGAAAAGCACCACGGTGTCCATGATTAGAAAGACAGAGCTGGGGACCGTAGCCCCGGATACTGATTGGATTTTAGCACCGCAGGTTTATATTCTTTTTAGTTGTAAAATCTGTGTGTTATTTACGCTTTTGCACGTCGGGACCTTTAACATTAAAATAATAGTTCTTATCTTCCAAACATTTAAAAATTGTTATCAATTACCAATAGAAAGGTTTTCAAGCCTGTGTAAAAAATTCGTCTAAAAATATTGATATTTAGTTGCAAACGTCCTTTTTTCATATCGGCTAATTTAATATTAAAAACAAAATAGTTCTTACAGTCTGAATTCTTTCAATTTTTTATGAGTTATAACTATAATGTGTCAGAAGCATATGTAAAAATTTTGTGAAAAAATATGGATATTTAGTTGTAAAACATGAGCCTCCGTGTTTACGTTCTGGGCAAAAATTTTGCAGATTTTTTTTTCTTTTAGTACTTCTAATTGTCCGAATGTTTAGAGATTTTTATAGGTGATGTAAATTCAATGTACTAAGAATATGTAAAAAAGATTGTGTTAAAATACTGCCGTTTACTTACTTTTACCGTACAAAAAATGGTATCCCTGGGAGGCAAAAAGTGACCTACAGTCGCAAATATTTTTTAAAGGGTTAACATTCTTTTTTTTTAAAAAAACTTTATTGCACCACGTAGAGAGAATGTGCCTGATTTAAGTGAATAATTTTAATTTATCTGTAACTTTGAAATTCAGTCCGATGCGAGGTTCAATATAATGTAGAAAAACTAAACGCGAAATCGAAGTTTTTTTTGCAAAGAGTTAACAGTAATATTGTTTCAAACGGAGTTAGGCGATAGAAAGTGAAAAGTACATCTATGTGGTTTGGTGTCTTCCGCTTTTACATATTTCAAATAAATGAGAATTCATTATGGTTTATTATTTGAGGACGTGAATTTCAAAACTCGCCTTATCCAAAATTTAAATAATCCAGTTTTCTCTACCAATCTATTCTACTGGTAAAACTGCACCGAATAAACACTATAATCTGTAAAAAAAAAAAAAAAAAAATATATATATATACTTTATTTCTGGGTTTTTTAAATATTGATTTAGTTTCAAAACTCGCCTTATTCACTAGGGAGTTGGCAACAAATCTAGCTTTATCCCATGCGCATGCGTAGACCAACGGACGACTAGCTTATCAGCTACTATCGAAGTAATTTATCTTCATTTCTCTGCGACCTGTTGCTATTTTCGTTTAAAATTTTTACCAGTTCTATTCATACAAATTAAATAAATAAGTTTTACCACGTGTCTTAAGTATAATGGGCGGTAAATCAACTCTTGCATTTTGTCAGGGAAGGGGGAATAGGAGAAAAAGAAAGTTGAACACTTGGGTTAGTACGCAAAAAAGTTTCAATAGTATCAACTTCAAAATGGAGTATCACTTTCTACATTTCTTACTGTCAGAAGGTGTTAAAATATTTAATTTTTATTCTCAGGCATAAACCTAAGGCGTTTCCGGAACACCTCAATGTGCATCACTCACAAGAAAAATAACCTGGAACGTTCAACTCTCTCAATGCCCGATGTATGACGCTTCCATCAAGCTTTTCATACAATCAGAGACAAAACTGCAGAATATAACTTTATTTTGAAGTTTAAACCTGAAACACCTCCTTCAAGAAACCGTCCAGGCGTGTTTACTTTCGATGAAACATCCAGAAAAATAAAATTTTCACCTTAAGTGTTTTTTTTAACCATTTGGAAAAATGGTTATTGTTCTCGTCAGGATGGGAAATGAAAAGCATATCAGAAGGTTTTCATTGGTTTAATCTGCAATTTATTCGTTTTCTGATTGGTCTGTATAGTAATCTGCATTTCCCTTTAATTTCAACAACGATGGATACTTTCTGTTGCCACTATGACAAAAAAGTAATAAAAACTACAAAAAATATATATAACTCAGAAACAAATTGAGATACAGCTTTCAAATAAATTGCATTTAAAAGTAGATTTTTTTCTTTTTGCAGCTCAGTGCGTTATCAACAACATTGCCAAAAGGTACTGTATAAAGGCTAAGAACCATGGCCATCTTCAAATTTCTGGAAGTGTATTTCGATAGATTCTTGGAATATCAATTAGATTCTATGTCTTATTGGGAAAGCCCCAGATTTCTTCACAAGCATTTTCTTTTTTCACCACTCATGCTGCCTAATCTGCCTTTTATTCATCATGAATAAATGAGTTTTGATTGGACTCTACCAATCTTATCATCGCTCCACAGCTGCTAAATTTTCACAGAGTTGACACCTCCACTAGCGATGCTTGTGCTAAGTGGTACGCCTGCTATGCAACCTCACCAACGGCTGATTAAAAGGTGGTAGGAATCCAGTAATATGTCGTAAAAAGCACGACGTGATTGTTCGACTTAACCCATTAAATTGTTTCGTAATATATATATATATATATATATATATATATAATATTACATCTTATATAAATTATATTATGTTGCATTCTTTAAAAAAATGAGCTATCCTAATCATAAGCTGTTTTTACCCGACTGCAAAGAAGGGTTATGTGTTTCACGCGTATCTGGGTAAGTGGATTTCTTTATACCCATCCCAACGGCTGGATTGATTTTAATGAATGAGGTCTCTATCGATTTGTCTTAACTGTCCAATGGTTATAGGCTAGGTTTTGTTTTTATACATTCAAAATGACGGCCGTAAAATACAAAATGGCGGTAGAGACGAAAAAAAATTTTTACGCACCCTATTGAGTGGCATATCGTTGGATAGGTCTTTCAAAATGAAGACGATGTTTCATTGACTATTTTACAGTCAGTAGCTCCTTTTAAATATTATATAACCTGGAAGATGTGTAGGTAGAATCTCTAGCTTTATACTGTAACTCTAACCATCATAGAAATCTATAGGCCTCACCAAAACAGTGTTTATAGATAGGAACTAACAATTAAATACAACTTAAAAGTCATCAATACAAGTAATTAAAAAATAGGTAAGAAATATAAAAAATAGTTTCACATTGATGAGAAATATTTAATTAGTTCGGGGTTTTTAGGTAGATTTCGTATGAAATACTACCTATTGTGATCGTTCCTATATTGGAATTTCTGAAAAATTTTTGCAGATCTACACCGATCATGACCCCTAGAACCCAAAACCACCATCAGTAAAAAGCTTTATATATCTATCTATCTATCTATCTATCTATGTATGTATCTATCTATGTATGTATCTATCTATCTATATATATCACTTTCTTCTGGACACGATAACTTTCGTAATTCTGCACCAATCTCTTCCAAACTGATACATAAAATCAATGGGCATAAAATCTCGGTCAAGTTCGTTAATGGGCAAAATCGGACCAAGGGGATGGAAATAGGGAGGGGTTTTGCGAAAACCGAAAACCCCCATTACTTTTAAATTTTTATACATATCAAATCAGTTTAAAGTTTTTATAACTTATAAAAATAGGGCCAAAATTTTATGTATCACAGATTTTTGATAAAGTTAAAAATGGGCTCAAGGGGCGCAAAAACTAGGGGGTTTTTTTGAGAAAAAAATTCATAACTTCGTCAATTCTCAAGATATCGAATCCAATTAATTTTATTATAAATCTTCTTAACATTATCTACAACTTTTATATTCACAAGTTTTTGATAGGACCAATTCGTACAGAAAAAAAAATTAAAAACGAAAACAAAAAGGAGGTTTGGAGAAGAAAAAAAATCCATAACTCCGTCAATTCAAAAGATATAAAATCCGCATGAATTTATCATATATCTTCTTAATATTGTCTACAACATCTATATAGACAAGTTTTGGATAGGACCAATTCTTACAAGAAAAACAAATTTAAAATACATAGCGGTTGAAGAAAAAAATCATCTATGTAAGGGTGTATTCAAAACCAAACTGCTTATTTTCTTACTCATTTTTAAATTTATTTTTGCCCTTAATGGCTTCCAATTGGTACGTTTTCTTACTCAGAAACTATATAATGTACCGTAATGGTCGATTTTTTGATAGAGGCAGAATATATTTTTAAAATGCTGTTAAAAAGGGCATTTTGAACCGAATTTACCGAAGCGGATTGTATTGGAAAAATCATTGTATTATGGATGCACTCAAATCCAAACTGCTTATTTTCTGACTCATTTTTAAATTCATTTTTGCTCTCTAACGCATTTAATTGGTATATTCGCTTATTCAGAAACTATATAATGTACCGTAATGATCGATTTTTTGATAGAGGCAGAATATATTTCGAAAAATGATGTCAAAGTGGGCATTTTGAACGGAATTTTCCGAAGCGATTGTGTTAGAAACGAAAAATATTGTCCTTCTGAAAAAATAATTGTTTATATATCAGGTTTTAATTAATTGAACAAAAAATAAAAACACAGGTTGCTTATAAATCTCTTCAAAAATCACATCAGTAAGTTTCAATTTTTTTTTTTTTTTTTATTAAAAATGTATCTGGAATTATGCCAGAAAATTTCTAATTGTTGAGCATGGAAAAGTATTTTTTTTTTTTTTTTTTTAATACCGCCCTAACATGATTCTGATAAAACCAGCTATTATATAAAAATGAAATAAAAACTCGTCAAAAGCGGCCAGATAAAATTGTTAAAGTGGATTTATCTCTAATCATGATTTAGTTTTTGTTTGTGAAATTAGTATATTTGACTTCGAAATCTACCTCTGCCTGTAGGCCGGGCAGACAGGGATTTTTTGATATTTTAAATTTGATGTTTTAAAAAAACTTTATTGATAAAGTATAATTTGGTTGTTGATAAGTTTGCTTTTTCAGATTAAAACGCAATACTAAATTTTAATCATAATTATTGAATTATATATATACCAAAATATTATGAAATCCCGATTAATAAAAACAGAAACTATTAATTTCTTTCAGCAACTAAGATGAACGATATATTTTTAAAAAAAAATCGATATCAAAGCTTTTCTTATTGATAGGTTGGCAACAAAACTCTTCTTATCCATAAGCTGGCAACAAAACTCTTCTAATCCGGAAAATTTTCCAATTTTTTAATTACGTTATTTTAAGTAGATTTTCCAAATTAAGACAATGGTATCATAGAGCAACTAGTTAAAATACAAAATAAATTTGGTAGTATTCGAAGCACGGTGTCGCAGTTAGAGGTTTTTAGCGATTTCCCAAAATTTGATTTTTTGGATAAGGCGAGTTTTGAAACTCACGTCCTCATTTATATCTCGGCTAATTATCAAAAAAGGAAAAATCGGAGCATCATGTGCGTCAGGACTTCCTTGCACTATCCTCATCTAAATTTTTAGACTTAGCCATTATAGACAGACACACACACAAATATGTTTATTTTATTATTATAGATATTCATTGACAGTCATGCTAAGTTAAAATTTTATAAGAACGTGCCGAAAATGAACATTGTTGGAGTAAAACCAAAAAAATAGGAGGGTGGCGAGTGTAAGGTTTGGATTCACGACAAAACAAAGTCAATAATTAAGTCATTAAATCTTATTTCGAATCCCGGATTTTGACAGGCATTTCAAAGTGTTAATAATTATATTCAGAGATTAACATTATCTACAGAGTTGATCAATTTTCAAGATATGGTAGTCGAAAGAGATAGAAGATTTAAAACAAAAACTACTCTAGAAGAATCGGTTAAACTGATCAAAAAATAAACTAGATTACGGAAAATGATACGCATTTCACTTTAAATTAATTAATAAATAAAAAACTTATACTTTTCTGCCATATTTATACAAAGCGTCCACTGATTGGGAGTCATGGGAAGTTTAAATGAATAATGATCGAAATTTTCTGCACACATATTCAAAATTAAGATTTTTTTTTCTACGGCAATAAAATAATTCCCTGCAAAAATTTAAATTGTGCTTACTCTAAAAAAAGAAGCGTCCAAACTTGGAACGGAATAAAATACAATGACCCCTAGATTTATTATATAAGAATATGAATCCTTTTTTTAATATAAAAAATGTAATATCATAAGTCTCTTGCATCACAAATATTACGCAGTGGCATAAATAAGTCCTTCTTGTGTCATAAAAATGCCGTTCTTTGCGGATTCACTTTCTGACAGAAAGCGAATTAGTTTGGATGAAAAGAGATTATAGCTTATATAGACAGTGAAAATAATCATTCAGAATTAGCATTTGATGTCAGATGCATCTTATATTATATCTGCATTTCATCTGAATAATTGAATGTTATTTTGGGAGCCTGAAAGAAACCCATGGGATTTTATTTTTAGAGATATTAAATCAGAAACAAAGGGTTTTTAATAAATGCAGATTTCTTTCTCAATTCATCCGAATATAGAAAAACTATCAATTAATCAATATTTTTGCAAGACGAAATCTTCTATGAGTCGTATCTTATGTTTATCTAACTTTAGAAATAATTATTATGTTTGTCCATTATTCTATCGGTTAGCTGTATTCCGATAAGATTGAATTTATATTAAATACTAGCTGAACTGCCCGACGTTGCCCGGGCCCGTTATAATAACCATAAATGTACTTAAAATCAGTGTTCAATGATTTAATATTTTCAAACTCTTTCCAAATAAAACTACACTGCTCAAAACAATTAGGGGAGCGCATGATTTTAACCAAATTACGTAAATATTTACACCGATAAATAACGTAAAATAAAACATCCATAATTTAAAGCGTAGTAGAAAACTTCACATGCAAATCAAAGTTTATGACGTCAGAAACTAAAAAAACGAGATAAGTGCAGAAATAGACGATTTCAGCCGTGATGTCAATCATGACGTTTTAGTTGGAAACTCATTCCAAACAAACGGTTGCTATGTTGTATTTTCTATTTTGTTTGTATATTACAGCTATATCTTATATCTACATCTCACACCTAAGTTTTTTAATACTTGATATGTAATGGTAACATTTTCTACTATTTATATTTAAAAAGAAATGACGCATAGCAACTATTTGTTTGGAGTCAGTTTCCAACCAAAACATTATGACTGACGTCACACTGAAAGTATCTATTGGGATTTTGCAGAAATGTGACACTGTTTCAGTGTTTCAGTTGTAGAATTCAATTGTTCAGCTTGTGTTTTGAGAAAAGGTTACTTGAAAATGTCACAACGATGTGATTTATCAGAATCCATGACTATGCCTATTATCAGGACAGTTGAATCTGGGCAAACACAACGAAGTGTAGCGGACGCTGTTGAAGTTGTAAAAAGTGTCAATGCAAGGCAGTGGAATCGACCCCAAGGCACAGGGAATGTTAGACGTCGACCAGGGCAAGCTCGGTCATGTGCTATCACAGAAACTGATGACCGATATATCCTGTTAACAGCTCGTCGAAACGGAGCAGGCAATGCTACACTCTAAAGAATAAATGTGTAAATTAACCAATTTTACACATATATATGTGTAAATTTCTAAAATTACACATTTGTTATAAAAATTACACATTTTTTTGCAAAAATTTACCTGCTTTTATGTGTTTTTAGCATATGAAACTAAGTTTGTATATTCTTATCACTTGAAAAACTCATATAAGGGTAAAAAAAATGTCTGAATTTACACGAATTGATGAGTTATTGCAATTTACACATAATTATGTATACACAGATGAGTGTGTTACTTTCTAAAATCACCCACTTGGCATAAAAATTACACATTTCATACAAAAAATTACATGTTTATTAGTGTATTTAGTTTATGGCATTTAGTCTTAAGTTGTTATCGGTTGATAAACTCGGCGAAGTGTGTAAATGAAGAGAAATACTTTGATTTACACGAATTGGAGTGTTACACATAGTTATAAATGTGTAAATTTTAAAGTGTATAGATATTAAAAAACGGATGGGGAGGGAGGGCTTTTACGTAGTTCCGGGGGTGCATTTTTACTTTCTTCTATCTTTACAAGAAAAACGTTTTGGATTCGTGAAAATTTTCAACTTCCGGTTTTCGACGGATTTACACGTTTAGAGGCCAGAGATCCCCAAAAACATGTTTTTGCAAAATATCTGTCACTCTGTGAGTCTCTGTGACACAAATGTGAAACAAATTTTGTGGGCGCTCTACCTTAAGGGCTAATGAACAAAATTTAATAAAACTTTAGATTCAGATAGTCTCTGATATAAATTGGTGCTGATTACTTTTTGGGGTAAATCGCTCAACAGGTGGCGCTGCTATGTTGCATTTTTCACAATTTTTGCAATAGATCTCAATTTTTGCAAATCTCAAGATCTAATACACGGATTTTTATAAAACTTCAGATTCAGTTAACTCTTGTTATAATTTGGTACTGATTACTTTTTGGTGTAAATCGTCTGATAGGTGGGGCTGCTATGGTGCATTTTTCACGATTATCTCAATATCTCTATCTCAAGATCTAATGCATGAATTTTCAGCACACTTCAAATTCAGCTATTCCCTGGTAGCGCCCTTAAAAATTTCTCACCAGAACCGATTGCCCACCTGGTATATCACTCTTAAGGCTGTTCTCAACTGCTCTGCAAAACAAACGCAAAATTTTTTGACACATTTACAAATTCATTTTTTAACGGAGAGATATAAAATTGGAAGGGTTGACTGTGGAAGTGATTTGGAATCGAACGGCGTTTTCCATTTTTCGATCAATAAATTACCTATTGAGTTATAAGAGTTTTTGATCACGTGACAAACAAGTTTTTCGACCTTTCTTGACTGGTTATTCTTCTTTCGCGCGTAAATTTGGTTCAAACTGCCCACTTTGACACTATTTTCTGAAATATCTATTGCACTTGCAAAAAAAAACCCGGAAAAAAACAGTTCTATTACATAGTCTATGAAAAACAACACCTGTTAGTTTCATGCATTTCCGAACAAAAATAAATTAAAACTTATGTCATAAAGTTACCCCCTTAAATTTGAGAACACCCTTAAAGGATCCGTCAATCTCAATTCTAATAGATTACTCTACCCTAAATGTTGCTCTATTTAATGTCATTATTATTCGATATTGTATACGAAAAATAGAAACCTTATTTCGATATATCTAAAGCTTTTCTTTTTATTTAAGGATTAGATTTAAATATAATATTGTAATATCCCTTGATATTTTAAAATGTATAATGATCTAGGTTCAAGAAAATATTTTATTTACTCATTTCTTAAAAATAAAAAAAAATCTGTTGAGAAAATTTAATTAGACTACCAAATCGTTTGCTCTGGTTAAACCACAAGTAATCTGTGAACAATGGAAATAAAAAGACCTGCTTGCTGACAAAAAGTCGCCATTTTTTGACAGATGTCCGGCAGACAAGTCTCAGCTCACCAGACAAAATTATAAGGAAATATATTTTTTAATGTGATAGTAGTACAATGTTGATTGGATAGTTTTGCTGATGGTTTTAAATAATACTGTAGCTTGTGTGTTCCGCTTGTGTGACCGTGTTCTGACTTCGAATTTTATAAAAAAGAATGGATTACGATAACAAAGGTATGTAAGTGCTAAGATCGAATAATAATAATAATAATAGCATTCGCATGATGTTTAGAAGTATTAAACTTATTTATTTAAAAGTAATAAGATATTATTTCATATTTAGTTTTATAAAACTAACTGCTTTTGTATGTGAATATATACTTTTTTTTCTAGTGGAGATTTGTTTCGAATACAAAAATTTGAGAAAAATAAAGCTTTATTCTTACGTAACCAATGATTAAAAAGATTTATCACAAAAAAGTTTAAAAAGTGGTTTTCTTTATTTTCCGCGGAAGATTTCTATTAGTTGACGTTTTTGCCTCCAATCTTTATGAATTTATTAATTAAAACTGAACCGAAATTTGTGTCTATGTTAAAATTTCTATTTAAAAAATAAAGTTGGTCGGAATGAATTTTTTTTCGGAGTTTATTTATGTTTTTTTTTTTTTTTTCTGTATCTGTAATTACAAACAAATTTAACCCAAGTCTATGTAATAACACTAAACCTTCGAAAAATGGCTGCTTTTAAATTTTTATGTGGTTAATAAAATTTCAATATTTTATTCTTTTTATGTATATATATATATACGAGGCATGTTTTTTAAGTAAGTACCGTTTTGCGATTCCGCCGCCGCAGCGCTACGGTCGGCGTTCCGCGCATGCGCGCTGGTTACCTACATCTCTTGTCTACGCACTGACGCCATTACAGTCTGATTCTTCATTGTATATGTTGTTTACTGAGTGTTTAAGATGCCTCCGACAATCGTGAGTCCCGCTGATTGTGAAGTACGGGCTGTTATACGATTTCTTAGTGCTAAAGGCGTAAAACCGATCGATATTCATCGTGAGATCTATGAAGTTTACGGACAAAACATTATGAGTGATGGAATGGTAAGGAAATGGGTGAGAGCATTTAAAGATGGCCGCACAAATGTGCATGATGAAGAACGGAGTGGGCGTCCTTCGGTCGTTAAAGAAGATTTGGTGCAGAAAGTGGACAAAAAGGTGAGAGAAAACAGACGCTTTGCAATTTCATCATTGTGCGACTGCTTTCCTCAATATTCTCGTAGTGTTTTGTATCGCATTGTGACCGAGAACTTGAATTACCGGAAATTGTGTTCACGTTGGGTTTCAAAAATGTTGACGGATTTGCACAAAACCCAACGTTTAGGCAGTGCATTGACTTTCCTTGAGCGGTACCACAATGAAGGTGAAGATTTTTTAGACCAAATTGTTACTGGTGACGAAACATGGGTGGCCTATGTCACACCAGAATCTAAACAACAATCCATGGAATGGCGACATTCATCATCACCCAAAAAAGTGAAGTTTAAGCAAACAATTTCTGCCCAGAAAATCATGTGCACAGTTTTTTGGGACAAAAAAGGAGTATTGCTAGTGGAGTTTCTGCCTCGTAATGAGACAATCAATGCAGCGTCTTATTGTGAGACATTGAACAATCTGTGTCGTGCAATCCAGAACAAAAGACGTGGCAAGTTGAGTAAGGGTATCGTTTTGCTGCATGGCAATGCCCGTCCACATGTCTCTAATCGGACCAAAGATCTCATCAAATCTTTTAAATGGGAAACTCTAGATAATCCTCCATACAGCCCTGATCTGGCACCCAGCGACTACCATTTTTTCCTGCACTTGAAGAAACACCAGGGTGGTCAGCGTCTTCAAGACGATAACGAAGTCAAAACATTTGTGATACAGTGGTTAAAAAGTCAGGCGGCAGAATTTTATGAGGAGGGTATTCAAAAACTGGTGCCACGTTATGACAAGTGCCTCAATAATCACGGAAATTATGTAGAAAAGTAGATGAAGGTACAGGCTTTCATGTAAAAATAAAATTATTGCGATATCTTTGCACGTCTTTTTTTAATTCCAAAACGGTACTTACTTAAAAAACATGCCTCGTATATATATATATATATATATATATTATATGTATATACCTTGCATATTTATTAATCTGGCAATCAAACAATCGAGGAAGTAGAAAATATTGTTTAAGGCCATAATCAAAGAGGGGCTCATAGGGCTTAATCCCTCCCCATTTAAATAAAAAACCCAACATTCTTCATTAGGTAGAAATTGCCGAGCTAGGATATCGGCCAGGGTGGCTTAGTGGTTAGAGCAACAGCACAGTACGCTCTGAACCCAGGTTCGAGTCCTGGCCTTGGCTAATTTCCCCCTCCAGTTGGGTTTATTTCATTAATTGTGTTTAAGCCTGTCTTAATATATTTGTGCCTTCAATAAGGAAAAACAATTAAGTTACAGAAGTTATTAAAAATCTATTTTCTGTCTCAAATGTTTCCTTCCCTCATAGCATGCACGGTCACAGTGACGTCACTGTAAGTCACTGTGGTCACGTCACAACTGTGACCAAAATGCCACCACTGAGCGATGTCACATTGTGACTGATATGTGAACGTTTTTAGAAAACTTTTAAAAATTACAAAAATTCTTCAAAACATGTTATTTACTGTAAAAAATATTTTTCAGGCAATTAAAAAAAAGTTGTGACGTCACTGTTATGTCAATACATGTAACGTGCGTCTCATTATGTGACAAAAAACCCTGCCATATTGTAAACTCGCAGTGTGACAAAACATATATTAAGATTAAAACTTTCCACTTCAAACAATAAAAATAATTCAGTGTTTGTTTCCGGCTAATATTTCACAACAAAATTAAAAACTTCATCAAAAAAATGTACATAAATAAAACACAAATTTAATAGACATGTAATCGAACTGCTCGCTTAGCCTACTACTAAAACTATTTGAATTAAAAAAAAAAAACTGTTGTAGATAATAAAATATTTGGCGAATTTTTCGACTATTAACTCTTGGAATGTTGCTAATATGAAAGTGTCGCTATTAAATTTTAAAATTTTATTTGAATACATAATTGATATTTTTTAATATAAAAATGTTTTTTGGTGTTATTAGTTGTCAATCTAGAAAAATGTATTAACTGTAGAGGTTTCAATAATAAGAAAATGTTTTCCTCCTGTATTCTATAATCCGGGAAATTGGTTATTTATAAATTATTCTTATCAGCGGAAATGGCAGAATAGTTAATATACAGGTGGAGAAAGCAAAGATTTGTTTGTGTCTGGGCATGGGAAGGGACGGAGTTTTGTAGTAAAGCAATGTTTTATTATAATAAATAAAAACACTTGCACATTTTCAGTAATAATTTTTTCTGCTAGTGTTTAATTATTTTAAGTAATTCTTAAAAAATAAATTTGGCTACTTGTATCACACTTTTTAATTAAATTTAATTTTTTCCGAATATAAAATAAAATATACAAAATACATGTAAAATGCATTGCGTAATTGAATATTCTTTTTTTTTTTCGTTTAAAGAAATTTATTTTGAAAAATACTGTTATTTTACAAGCTGTTTTACTCTACAGGAAATTAAAATTGAAAGAAAAATGACAATTTCCTGATCCCCCCCCCCACACACACACAGACACACACTCCCCCACTAAAAACATTATTTCGCCTGTTATTTTATTTCATTTTTATGAACATATTTTGCATTTTTTGCGTATAATATAAACTTTACTTTTCTATTTTCAAAAGATCTCGCATTACTGCATATTAAAAAGAATTTTAAATACACTAAAATTCATAGGAATAATCATGCCAAGATAGTACTTTAGATAATAATATCAGTTCGAAATAATTACAGTAGATTTGGTGTGGTTTAAAATGATTCCCATCATTGCTATTGTAGTTATAATTGAACATATATTCTACTTCTAAAATTTGTTCTTCCTTAAACATGGATTACATCGGAATTTAAAGAACCACGTTAAGGGAAAAAAAAGAGATAAGTAAACATATTTTATTCCAGAGTTTGCTTTTCTTTAAATTAAAACGATTTCTGCATTTTCTTATAAATATTTCATTAACCTAATAAAGTTCAGTAGATTTATTATTTAATTTATTGAAATAAATAACTGCCTATAAACAATTGTAATCAGATAATTAAAATCAATTATATAAATTTATTTTAATCAGATTTGTTTTCTTTTAAAATATTATAGGTTAAAATCACATTTTTCTCAAACTTTAAAATGACGTATAAAAATATTATAATCAAAGTTTAACATAAATAGCAAATATTTAAATGTATTTAATGTACTAAATAAAAAGGCTTTTTATAGAATAAAATTTTTTGATGGTCTGAAACAATTTGCGTTGCACATTTTTATTTAAAAATTAATATCTGTTCAGAAGAAAAGAAGATAGTTTATTCTATTTAGAAGAAATAATAATTTTTTAACATAATGGAGAAGTACTATTTAAAGGATATCATGCATATGCAGTATTAAGGGGGGGGGGGGAAATCAGTGTCAATGAGTATTATTCGATGTGAGAAAAGTTATAAAAATTTATAAAGAGATATCCTTAGCTGGTAAGAACTTTTCAGTTTAACATTATGAAAGAAAAGTTTTCAAAGTAAACCAGTGTCTCAATTTGTTGACAAATATAGAAATTATGCAACCCTGTGAGAATTCAAGTATGGTTTGATTGGAAGATTTTAATTATTAAAAAATATATCCATGTACTTGAATGAATGAAAGTAAAATGTAAAATATATTTCGTTATTTTTTTTCTGTATACTTTTAATATTTTATTTCCTGAATGGTTTTATACGCATAAACTTCGAAATATCTATACTATACACTCTATTAGAAAACAGACTGATTAAAGGGGGCTTGTTATTTATAATTATCATCTAATCCTGTAAATAAAATAATAATAGTAATAATGAACCAATGTGTGTTTCTATTTTGTGCTTATGGTTTGGATTTTTATACTTTATTCACATAAAAATGGCTAACTATTTTATATTATTTTCATTATTTTTATTTCACTGTGTCATATAAAAGTAAATATGATTACCTGCATTTGTAACAGACTGTATATATAAAATGTTCACCACACGTTATTCTAAAACCTCTATAGTAAATTAAAAACTTCATCAAAAAATGAACATAAATAAAACACAAATAAATTTAATAAACATGCAATCGAACTGCTCGCTTAAACTACTAAAACTATTAGAATAAAAAAAAAAAAAACTGCTGTTGGTAGTAAAATCTTTGGCGATTTCTTTGACTATTAACTCTTGGAATGTTGCTAATATGAAAGTATCGCTATTGAATTTCAAAACTTTATTTGAATAAATAATTCATATTTTTCATATAAAAAAGGCTTTTTGGTGTTATTTGTCAAATTTATTAAAAAGAGGTGCTAGTTCAATAAAAACAGAGCATAATGACAGAGCTTCATGAGTAAATGTATTAGTAATGTGTTTAGTAATGCTATAAGAAAAAAGTATATATTTTGTTAATTTGATAAATAAAGTGACATTAATTTTTAAGGATTTTATGAACTACAAATTGAAAAATACAATTAAATAACGACATGATTTAACAATATCTTGTATTTTCTAAAGAAATAAAGTTCTATAATTTTTGCAAGGTCTTGGGCACACTGATTTAGAAATACAGTGATATGGGGAAGCTTTTTATAAGAAATCTCTGATTGCAACTAAAGGTGAATTTCCCTTTTTTTTCTTTTTAAAGGGTGCATTTCGCCAATTTTAAAAAGAGCAGGGTGCTTCAACTTTTAAAAAATTGCCTGGAGGGAACAGTAAGTAATTGCAGAATTAATAAAAACAGCTAATAAATATAATTTAGCTAGTGGCACAAATAACAAAACAAGTAAATGTGGTTTGCAGCCCATCTTGCATTTGTACAAAGAAATATAACTATTAATTACCAACATCTAAACTTACACACATGTATACATATTAACCAGATATATGTGTATATATTTGTATTTATTTATATGGAAATTAGTGACACGTACAGAGTAAATATAAGAATAACCAATTATATCGAAAATTCTCAAAATATCAGAGCAACATTGTTACAACTCAGTGATGATTATTAACATACAGTGCTAAAAAAAAACTGTCTTTTCAATCTTTAACTAATTTCTTTATTTGGTGTATATTAGTTTAAAGGTAAAGAAAACAAAAACATTTATTCAACCTCCACTTAAGAAGGTCTTTCTGAGCTTAACATTTTTATACCAATTAATTCTTTTTCTCTTTCCATTCTTTATAATACGGTGTTTAGTCGCGTAATAGTCCCCCCCCCCCCCCCGAATTGAAGCAGAAAAAAATGATCACAATATTTTCTTCGCATAAATTGAATGGATGAAAAAATGATGAAAGATTGGGTTCACAATATTTGGAAGAAAAGGTCTACAGCATTGCTCAAAAATCCAGCCATGTTGGTACTCGATAATTTCCGGGGACATCTTGTTGATGATTTAAAGAAGGAACATTCAAAAGCAATACAAATCTTGTGATAATTTCTGGAAGACTCACATCGATTTTGCAACCGTTCGTCATATCGGTTAACAAACCGTTTAAGGGCAATATAAAACGAGTATAAGGATATAGAGAACAAAGAAAAAACTCCGAATGAAAAAGTAACACATCAATCCCTGGAACAAATATGTAGTTGGATATTACAAAGCTTGACTTTAATAACAAGCGATATAATTTCAAAAAGTTTTAAGAAGAGGAGTATCTCCGACGCTTTGGACGGAAGCGAAGATGACATTTTATGGAATGACAGAGATTCTTCAGACACTGATTCACATTACAATAGTGATACTGATATCTTCATTGAAAGTTATTTATTATGAGAATTTTTTGTCAAAATTTTCACAAAGATTATTTGTAAATTTTACGCCTATAAAAATATTACCTTAAAAAGAAAAAATGGTCTTTAATAAACAGCACATTATTAGGAAACATTTAATAAGTTACTAATTTTATTATAATTTGTTTACCAGTAATGTTTTAGCATTAGAGTGTATAATATTGTGTACTAGATTTCTCCGCATAATAGTCGCACTTAGGCTTTCACAATGAAAATTTGGCAAAAAAAGTGCGATTATTACGCGAGTAAATACGGTAGTTGTTGAGCAGATATCATTCTTTCATTCTTCTTTAGCTCCAATTTGCTGTAAATTTATTATTTCAAAAGTAGAATGAGAAAATAACATATTACATAATTATTCTTTTACTCCCAAAAATTTATTATATTTGCTATGTTGTTTATAGAAAAGAAAGAATAACTTAATTGGTTAAAGGTGAATTTCGTCAAAGGATCGCGAAAAAATGCAAATTTCGTCAAAAGATCGTGGAAAAAACGAATTTCATCTAAGAATAGCAATCTTTGTCAAATGATTGTAGACAAAAACGCGAATTTTGTTAATGGACCGCAAAAAAGCAAAATTTTGTAAATAAATCGCGCAAATAAGGCGAATTTTTTCAAACGATCGCGAAAAAAATCTAAATTTCTTCAAAAGATCGTGGAAAAAAAAGTGAATTTCATCTAAGACACGCAATTTCGTCAAGAGATTGAAGAAAAACGTGAATTTCTTCAAAGGATCGCGAAAAAAAGCTAATTTTGTCAAAACATAACGAAAAAAAGCGAATTTCGTCAAAGCATAGCGAAAAAACGTGGAATTTTGTCAATAAATCGTGCAAATAAAGCGGATTTCGCCAAAGGATCGCGAAAAAAACGCAAATTTCGACAAAGTATCGTGAAAAAATTTGTGAAAATTTTCTGTGAACTTCAGAATTTTCTTTTACTCATAATCACTCCTGCCTCCATTGTCTAGGTTCATTGATTGGCCTCGAATAGCGATTTCATTTTTCAATAAATATCTTGCATCATAACGCTGTCACAACATTGTCATTGTAATCACATATTCGTCACAAAGTTAATGACAAAATCGTCACAAATTACACAATTTTCACAAAATTGTCACAATGTGACTTCACAACATTGTCACTGTCGTCACAGAATCATCACAATGTTAATGACAATTTCGCCACAAATGACACATATTTCACAATTTGGTCTCACCGTGACTTCACAGATTGGTCACAATGTGACGTCACAAACGGGCTCTAAAACGGCCATAACGTCTTCACATTCTAGTCACAATGACTTCACATCGACGTCACGTGACGTCATATCGACGGTCACAAAGTCACAGTGTGACTTCACAACGACGTCGCTGTAACGTCACCATGCCTTACGGGTTATTCATATGTGATAAAGAAACAGTATTGTAATATTAATGAAAGTTATAGTAATCATGAAAGTAGTAAATCTGCGTATCAGTGGCCTCAAACATTAGTTCTACAGTTATATTTAATTTAGCATTTAAAATATCCAAGTCACAGTATCATTTCTTTCATATTTGTAATATTATTACAAGCAATATATCAAGTAGTCTCTGGAAGTTTAATTGTTAAAAATAGTGAGACGAAACTATACACTAATACTCCAAAACTTTTTTAAAATTATTATTATCTTTTAACCCCTCCCTCCCCCCCCCCCCCCCACACACACACACTGTCTCAATAATTTGATATCTCTGTAATTGCATAATATTTAGTATTTTAAACGAGTAAATCTGCAGATCAGGGGCCTCAACGTCAGATCTGCAATTCATTGTTTTTTGACACACTCTTGTAATATTCAATTTCCTGCAAACCGCAATTTAAAGTTTTCAAATTACGTAATTATTTATAAGTATAAAAAATACGAAGTTTTCAGACATTAGAAGCGTTAAATTAAAAACGTTGTTATGGAAGGATATTTTGAATTTTCATGAGTTACTAATTCTGGTATTTTTTGTAAATAATAAAGTATTCAGGGGGGCGGAGCCCCCCTGAACACCCGTGGTCTCATTAATTTACATATGTAACTTTTTATTGATTGCGCTAATGATTATGGTAAATCTTTTTACACTTCCGAGCCTTATTCTTCAATACTGGTGGGCAGAAAAGGATTTACATTGACGCAATTATGTTAAAAGTTTAGGTTTTACGAAAGAAAATGTAATTTCCTTTTAAAGATAAAAAAAAAATTCATTCATATTTTCTGAAATGAGGCGGCATTAAGAACTAACACTCGTCAAAAAATATTTTTTCAGGCAATCTAGTTAATGTTTGTTTTTAAGAATGAAAATATTTATTTCCCGATACAATGACGTCCTTTTCGACAGCGATAATTTTGCGGTGCATAATTTTGACATTTACTATCAATTTGCTTTTCAAAAGTTTTTTTTTTTTTTTCTCATTGAAATTTTCGATTAAAAATTAAATATTTCTGTTAGCTGCGTCCAGACGATAAACCGTGAGATATTAGTAACGTTTTTTTTTTTAATAATAAGAATTAATATCATAACATAAGCCCCTTTTATTTCAACCTCAAAGCGTATTTGTTTTGTTTTTGATATATGAGATCAAATTCACCTTTCCGTTGCTAGGAAACAGTTAAAAGAAAATTAAGACAATGAAATATGTGATTGAAAAAAAGTAAATTAAAAAAAGAAAATATTTTATATTATTGGAACACATATATAAAATCCCTCCATAAGATATACACCGAATTTAAAAACTCTCACAAATGTATACACAAAATTTCAAACTAATATGAATAATGTATGGTTCTAATTAGGAAATTCCATCATCCATAATTTATCATTTAAATCTTTCAATCATATGAGCTATTTCCTTTCAACAAATAAAAATGGAAAAATCGTCTGAATTGCTATAGGAAAGCATTAAGGCGGAAAATAAAATGTTCTATATATTCCGAACGAATGAACCAAATTTAACCAAAAACTATACAGCTAAATCCGGTGACCTCACCAACATGCATATTTAATTTTAAGCTAATCGGACGCTTTTTACGGCAGTTATCGCAGGACAGACAGACTAACAAACAGACAGACGGAAACCAAAACTTTTCGGGTCTCCACAGTAAGCCTTCACTGACGTTTCGGCAAATATACATCTAAAATAATTAAAATATCGATCATGTGATAATTACAATAATTGATGCAAACAGTGAATGATTATACAATTTTTTATTAATTACTAGTATCCAAATTGTTGATTTTTTTAAAATAATTATTTTGTTTCATTGGTTTGCTTTCATTAAATTCAGGTTCTAAATACAGTCATAAAGACAATTATTTATTACTTTTTATGGGGGTGTCCATTACTGGAACAGACAGTGTCCATTACTGGAACGAAGGGTGTCCATTGCAAATTTAATCTTAATTTGTAAATAAAAAAATATTGATATTAATACTTTTAATAAGGATGTCAACGATTTTAATCAGATGATTCAATCAGATGATTTAATCAGATCTTCCAAAATTTAAGTTAATGCTTTAAGGGGCAAAGTACTTCCATTGCTAAAACGTTGAAATGAATCAATAACACCGGAATTTATGCACAAATTTATTTGGAAATAACAAGCAGTTATTTTTAATATACATAATAAACGGGGGAAAATTACCAAAATTCTGGTGCCATTGTGGTATTTAGAAATTAAAATTAAGTGGTTTCGTAAACATACCACCGCCCCTGACATAGTTAAAAAGACGCAGCTTTACAACTGTAATAGCTCGTGTCATTTTTAATATTTTAAAGAATATTTTTCAGAAATATTAATGCATTTTTCCCCACATACTGAAAATTGCCTAGTTTAAGCTTTGTTTACAACTGACACTAAATATTGTGTAGGAAAAGAATTTTTTTTCAGAGGTATTTGAAAAATTTCCTCCATTTGATAGAAATGCTTCTAAAACTCAGAATAACTTTCTTTTTCTGTTTGATGCTACAACAAATATCTCTTAATTTGAAACTTTTTTAAGGGCCTGTACATATATAACTTTATCACTTTAGGGGCCAGGGGTGGTCTGCAATGGATATCGTAAGATATTTCTTGGGGGAGAGGGGGGTTGTCTTTTGGAATCGTTATCATTTTTGATCCAACCAAAATTTTCTTTTTTTGGTATTTTTTTCTTTACATCAATATAATCTATTATCTTATTTTTCTTTTAGTCTATAACTTATTTGTATGAAAATAGAAAGTTATTATTTAAACCTTTAAATGATTATAAAATTGTTTCATTCCAAAATATGGAATACTTTCCCAACGTTCGCGATTCCTGTTCTTCTGCTAGTATATAATTCGTTGTTAGAGAAATCAGGTTCGAAATGATACTTATTATGTTTACTAGAAAATATGGGGAAGAATATCGTCCACCTGTTTCTTTATAAGTAGTTATGCTTACCCCCGTGCAAGGGAAAGGGCAAGAAGATATTATTACTGTTGAATGCATTATGTTACAAAAATATATTATTAAATAATTTTAAGTAGTACGTATTTCTAAGTGTTATTTGATATAAAAATATTTCAGATATAATAGATATATTTTATTAACTTCTTTTTTTTCATTTAAGTAAAAAAATATATATGGGGCTGTTCATAAATGATGTCACACTTTTTTCAATATTTTTTACCCCTCCCCCCTTATGATATTATACGTCATCATTCTACCAGTCCCCTTTCCCTAATGATATCGTCATCAGTGTCTTAAAATTATTTTTATTTTTACAATTTCTGAGCACTATTCCCCCTTACCTATAACAAGAGCCCAACTAAGTTATTCTTGTTCTGAACTCATGCTATTTAAACAACCAAAATTAAAGTCACTTATTGACGAAATGACAGCTATTTTCAGTCTGTTCATCGAAACAAATATAATTTTTTTCGGGCAATTTTTCTAGATAATACTGTGAATACTGTCACTGACATTCTGTGTTTTACCCGATGCACATCTGATTAGTAATTCACCACTAGCAAGTCGCTGATATACTGGCAATATTTTTGATAGTATGTCCTCTGACAATCTGGTTTTCATTACCTTGTGAGATTTTTGTGTTTCACCGTTAGCTAATGCTCGCTCATAAAAACTCAATGCAGATGAACCTATCGGGTATTTATTGTGTTTTGGTAATTTATCTGTTGAGGATCAATGAAATAAGGATGAATAAATTGCGGTTTTCATTTTATTTATATCTGGAATATTATCCTTTATGGCTTTCTTATAAAAGTTAGTAAATTTCAATATGGTGCCTTTCTTCAAACTCCCATCTTTGCAACCATCGATCGTAAAACCTCTGCTCCGCCTTTCTACAACTTTATTCCTAAGTCCTTCCCCTAACCTTTTTCAGACATGGGTGATGCATTATTTCTTAGTTATTTTTACTTTACTACCAAATATATTTAAGGATAATAAATGTCGGTAAGTTTTAGCATTACCATCGGAGAGAGTGCTGATATATCGCATGCCACAACTAATGGATCGTTTACATAGTATTTCTGCAACTTTCATTTCCATAGCATTTCAAGATCTCAAATAATTTTCAACACATTCTGCCTTATGAACTTAAAACGTATGGAATAGTCTGCACTAGTATCACCGACATCTCTTTTAGCTGCTGTGCATTCAGAACAGTACTTTGAGAAAATTTCAAAATCAATAATGAGCCTGGTCAAAACATCAACAACAATACTAATACCATTCAAAGATGTATGACCACATTTTTGCCTCGTTCCATCATAAGAAACTACGATATCAGTTATAGTGTCATGTAAATTTGGTTTATCTAAATCTTGGTGTAGTTTTCTAACGATATTGCGTGTCGTTTCTACAGAATTTATTGATTTTTTTTTTCTTCACAAAGACTCGATAAGAATTTTGAAAAAAAAAATTTGTCGATAGTTTGGATTCCATTGGTTATGGAGAAAATTTCCAGTACTGCATGGTCCTTCCCAATTTCCAAAAATGCTACCACAAGTTTTTTACTTGCTTTGAAGCATTTTGGTGCACTTTTACGAGCACTCGAAAAAAGTGAATTTGCTACTTTATTGCAATTCTTGCATCAATTTTTGTTGAAAAAACAAATGTATTTTAATTACTACTAAGGAATGAGTGTTACAGTCAACACACTTCACATTATATAACAGGTAAGACCGCATGTCAGTGTTCATAAAAACATATGAGCTTCTATCAACAATTTTTTCTTGTGCTGCAGAAGTAAGTAGGTGGAAGGATTTCCATTTTGTATGCACTGACAGTTTTGGCCTATTTCTTCTAAAGCTTTTACAGTTTTACTTTCATCTGCGTTTTCTTTGCAAGAATCGTTTAAAATAGCTTCATTTGTACTTACAGAATTATTTTCAATAAATCTGTTTTTAATTTTCTCAGCCATCATACTTAATTATTTTGTTGGCATACCTTTTGGCTTGACCCAACGACTGCTTATACTATTCAGAATTCGCCATGCAAAAACGTAAGAATTTTCATTAAACTATAACAGAAGACAGAATATGTTGTTGTCTAGCTTTGAAATGAGCTATTTTTATGTAAATAAATGATAAAAAAGAAAATAGAACCATTGATAACTAAAAAAAGATAGATTTTCAACACAACTTAGCAAACGAACGTAAACAAACAGCAAAAAGCATTTAACAGCTACATTTAAGACGCAGTTGGTAAGAACAGAAAAATATTAATTAGAAAATTAAATAAAATGTGAAATAAAAACTACCATTTGTTTCTCTTCATGTTTGTTTGTATTTTTTGCTAACATTTAAGCAGTCCTTCAATTTTTTTAAATGCTTATAACTTCGTTTTTAATTGATGTAGACACACGCAGTTTACACTTTATGATTTAGCATCAACTGTAGTATTTTATTTAATTGAAAAAAAATCGATTGTTTGGTCGATTTTCACAAATAGGAATGTCCACCATCCGCTTAAGGGGACCCAAAACAAGCAAAAAATAAACACAAAGGCCGTTTTCAGACGAAAATAATAGAGTACAAATTAAATTAAAATAATGATATAGTAACAGAAAAATTTAAAAATAAGCCTACAAAATGTTTACAGTTCAAAAAAATATCAAAAAGAGAAAGATGCTATATGCAAATCCTGGTGCCTCTTAGAATTTTATTCTGGACAAACTGAATTTTTTGGATGTTTGAATTTACTACAGAATCCCAGATTAGAGCAAAATAGACAAATAATTATTAAGATGCTACTTGGCGCTGAATGATATAAATTTAAAAGCAACGTTAAAAACTTCAGAATATTTAAAAACGCCAGAGTATCCAGTTTAAATATTCTGGCGTTTTTAACGTAGCTTTTAAATTTATACAATAGAAAAATATTGGGTTAAATATTGTTATATAGAACATCAGTTTGTTTTTAATACTTATATCATCACTATAAAGGAAGTGAGCAAGATCATTGTTAACAATGTAAACTTTATAGACGCTATATTCGATGTGCATGTACCAAATACTAGTAATGTCTAAGTACACATCACCCAGATATTTAATCTCCTGTCCAAAGTGGACTAATGAGCCATTTAAGTTGAGAGCGGATGATAGAATACTTTTCCTCGAGAAAAAAAAATAGTAGTAGTTTTTATAGAGTTGACTTTAATTATCCATTAAGCAAAACACTTTCAACTAAATGCATGTGTGACTGAATTTTTGAATGAAGCTGAACCATGTCAGTGTTGCGCGTGATGGTTGTAATATCGTCCGCATAAAGTGAATATGAAGTGTGTGGTTGACAAGGTAAGTCATGGATATAAATCTTGTATAACCACTCCACAATTTTGAACTCTGTGGGACTTCTGCAATAACAAGGAGTGGTGTGGAGAATGTGTTGGAATAGCAGACAATAAATGTTCTGTCTCGAAAGAGAGAGAAAATAAACTGGACAGAAGTTGCAGAAATTTTAAGTTTATCAATTCGTAAATGAGGCCAGAGTGCCAAACTGTATCAAATGTATGCGACATTAATGAAAAAGGCATATTTAAAAGGGTGTCAAATATCGTAGCATTTTTTCGATATAATTATTCTGTTTAATATTGCATTTTGAACTTTTGAATAAAAACTTTTTGAAAATTTGAAAAAAAAATTATTTTTGAAATTTTTGTGTTTGGCTTTAATTCTGTCTGAACACATTACTTTTCCAAAAAAAGAAACTATCAAAGGAAAACTAATAGGCAATAAAATAAACCTTGAATTACTCCCACATTGTAAATCAGTAAGTCCCACATTATAAATCAGTGGTTACAATTCTCATTGAATACCTTTTAATACTTTTGAAGATCGCATATATTCTTTGTCAGTCTCTGAAACTAGCCATTTTTTAAAACATTTCCATTATTATAAAGATTTTTTCAAGAAATTTTCGGAAGTACAGCTTTTATTCGCATTAGAAAATTTAGTTGTGTGTACTTGCTTCAGAATATCTTTCCTTGGAAAACAATTCTAACTATATTTATTTGTATTTTTAATTAATTTTAAATTGGACATTCGCTTTTTTATACTAAAAATATAAGTGCGTATAACGATTAATATAAATGTTTTCAAAGTATTTTAAGTATATTTCTTTTTAGTTTTCTAGACATGAAAACAATTACGTATTAGCAGGTGCTCTAAGTGTTGAGAAAAGCGAGTTTGCAAATGCGAGTAATTTATATTTATTTTATTCCACGCAGCTAAAATGTTATAATCCATTTATAGTTAATTATCTATTTTATTTACTGCATTTCCAAATTATAATTAACTGCATACACTATCATATTATTTTTTTCCTAGTATAAAATTTTTCGAATCTTTCTGATTGCATAGGTGAAGCAAACGTGGAGAAACTAATAGTAAACCAAACATCAAATTCTTGGGAAAAAAAAAAAAAAAAAAGAGGCATTATTCTTTTAATAAAATACTACGTGATAATAAACAATTCAATTTAAAAAATCAAAAAAACTGACTGCGTAAAAAGCGAACTAATTAATTATTTCTCATCAATGTGAAACTATTTTTTTTAATTCCTACTATCAGCTCACACTCTCGGTATATATATCTTGTTCAAATTTTCAATCGTTAATAAAATACTTATTATTCATCCAATCAAGCTCAAATAAATTTTTTTAAACTTGTAGTGGATGACACTTGATGTTAATCCAGTTTCTTTCAAACATTAATTCATTAATTAAATTAAATTAATTAATTTTCAATAATCGAGAGAGCCCTCTTCTTGATCAAGGTATTTAAAGAACGAGAGAACCCTCTTCTTGATCAAGGCATTTTAAGCGCCACTTAAGAGAAAAGAAGAATGGGAGAGGAAAATTTCTCTTATTGACCTAAGTAGAAATTGACTTAATTTTTTTTTCAAATATTACTTGTTTATATTACTCAACTATTTTTTTATTTACTTGTATTGATGACTTTTAAGTTGTGATTCATTGTTAGTTCCTATCTATAAACACTGTTTTGATGAAGTCTATAGATATCTATGATGGTTAGAGTTGCAGTAAAGCTAGAGATCCTACCTACACAACTTCCAGGTTGTATAATATTTTAACGGAGCTTCTGACTGTAAAATAGTTAATGAAACATCGTCTTCATTTTCAAAGACCTATCCAATGATATGCCTCTCAATAGGGTGCGTAGATTTTCTCTTTCGTCTCTACCGCCATTTTGTATTTTACAGCCGCCATTTTGAATTTATAAAAACAAAACCTAGCCTATAACCATCGGGCCGTTAAGACGAATTGATAGAGACCTCATTCATTAAAATTCATCCAGCCGTTGGGATGTTCCGAGGGTATAAAGAAATACACATACACAGATACGCGCGAAACACATAACCCTTCTTTTCAGTCGGGTAAAAAAAAAAAAAAAAGTTAGGCGAGCAAAAGGAAATTTTGGCATAGAATTTTGGCATATAATTAAAATACATAATGTTTAAATTTCTAAAAACGAAAAGGAATCAGAAATAAGGTGGAAATAAGAGCAATGATTGAATTAAACAGAAGATTTGGTATCCCGATTCCAGAAACATTTGAAAAAAGAAATGTTTAAAAAATATTTTTGAAAAAAGTTTACCCGATATAATCAATGAGTCGCTGAATATGAATCTACAAAAATCTGAATATCGAATGGCAGAGTAATCTGTTATTTCAGGTATTTCTATAAATTCGATTTTTTTTTCGCCTCATGTACATAAAAAATAGATAAAATAAATTTGTAGCAACATTATAAAAAACAATGCGCACAATTAGAATATTTTTGCTCTAGTAATTTACCGCCTTACGAAATTCCTAGCAAAGAGATGACAGGAATTATGACAAATGTTGAAGGAATTGCATTGCTCGTGATATTTATTTATTCGCTTCACCAATTTTGTTATCTTTTAATCTCAATATTTTAGTATATTTTATTTGCTTCTCTTGATATTCTATATCCATATCTCGAAAATAAACAAGCACTCCATTTATAGTAGTTTGTTAATTGAAAATTTTAAATCTACGCCTTCTCGTGGGGTGTTGTGCCACCGCCATATTTCTTGAGGTGCAAATCTTTACTTAATAGAGTAAACTTTATCTACTGGATTGCGAAAACCAAACTCCAATTTGTAGGAAATTAATTAATGTTTATCAATACTCAAATGTGATTCCAAGATTGAAGTATGATGGTGGTAATATTTTGGTTTGGGGCTCTACAGCTTGAAATAAAACTAGTAAACTAGGAATAATTAATGAGTTTTTGACGTAAAAGTGTATAGTAATGCATTTCAAGATCATTTATTTGAAAATGTGTCAAATTTGGGAACCACAGATGACTTATTATTCCGACAAGACAGCAACTTCGTGCATACGGTGGGAATGACAAAAGAGGAATGAATATAAAAGGTTCCTCGAACGTTTCAAACACCTCCCCAGTCACCTGACCTTAGTTCGTTTGAGAATTTATAGTCATTATTGAATCAAGAAAATTGGAATAGAAATAAATAAATTTTAATTTCAATACATTGTTTTAAGAAAATAGCAAGAGGTAGTTCCAAATTGAACTCTGGAATGGCATACTCACTCTTACTCAGTTCATTTTAAGTTTTGGAAGCCATTTTGGCTCTGAATTACAAAGTAGACTCCTCATTTTGACTCTTAAATGCAAATTAGACTCCTCATTTTCACTGAGGTGATCTTCCAAGAAAAGCATAAGTGTGAGAAGATGGCGTTCACTCCGATATTTTGGCACACCCCGACCCTTTTCAGCCTGACAATGAGTCAAAATGACCCATTGTTCCATTCCGGTGTTAAAGGAAAATGTTTTATAATCAATGCTAAGCAGACTATGATCCATTACAAACACTAATGAACTGTTTTCAAAACATTAAATAATAAATATCTTATCTGTTAAAATAAAGTAATACTACTATATCCCTCCACAAAAATTTGTATGCTTCGCATTTTAAATGTTATCATTAAACATTAATCCAATGTTTCTATACTATGTCATTCGTGAATTAATCGCACTTATTTTACAAGAATTAAAATAAATTAAAAATTTACAAAGAAAATAAACCTTGGTCATTTTTTTTCTCGCCACTGTATATACGCAAGAAATAGGTACACACTGATGTTCTACAGAAAAATACAAAAGGGAATATAACTTATATTTTAAAGTCGCAATATCCATTCCTCCTTATGTATTTTACAGACTGTTGTGTAAAGTTCATCTTTACAGATTTCGAAAGAATCATTCGGAAGAAAATGTACAAGAAAATGTAAACCACATAAACTTTGCAATATATCAAGCAATCATTTGAATCATTTTAGACGGACAGTCGAATTGCTAAACTTGTTCAACAGAACACTTAATGATGAAGCATCCAGATTGCTTAAATTTACACCCAAATAATATTACAAAGAAAACCTAAATTAAAATATACTAATCCGGAACTCTAAAGTATCGCTCAGGCGAACAAATAGAGGGAGTATTTAATATAAACTTTTATGAACTCAAGAAATTAATTATTACTCAAAAGTTAAATGAATATTCTGAAAAATCTTTCATTGTACTGTTAGATAACCTGAAATCTGATTGACATATCAAAAAATCTCGCTAATCTAAATAGTTATGATTATAAGGACAAAGTGCTTAGATGAATCAGTAATTTGGACTATTATGAAGTAAAGCTATCCCCTCTTTAGAATCAGTAATAAAGTAGTTGAATTGGACAACAAGAGAACTTGGATCGATTGTATGAAAAAAATCGTGAAAGTTAATAAATTCGAAATACATCCCACCATTATTCGTAGACTTAAAGATCATAAAAAAAGACATGCCGTTGCAGCCCGTTGTAATTAAGTTCTGGTCCAACTTATTTTATTGAATAACTTTTGTGATTTTCTTGAAATATACTCTACAGAAATCTGATCTTGCGGTCAATTTCGCCAATGCCTTTACTTAATGGATGGACAATATTCAGTTACCGGATGATTATTTGATGATCAATTTAGACAGTTTTCCTCATATTCCTCAATAGACGCTCGGAAAAATTGTAAAAATGATTAGTAGCATCATAGACAGATGATATAGTATCGGCCAAGCTATGAAAGTTATGTTGAAAAGTGGTCTTGACCTTATAATTATCAACAATTTCTTCACGTTAAATGGTAAATTTTACCATATAATATACTGGGCTTAATTGTTTCCCCCATATCCGGGCTTTTGGCTGAATTTGCAATCTCTGAATTCTATTCTTTGAAACTTCACTGTTTGAAAACTTCTATATCACTGCCCATAATTAGGTTAGGATATATAGGTGACATTTTCATCGTTTGTTAACACAGCAGTAACACACTTTCTTAACCCTTTTTAATCAAATTAACATGAATATTAAATTGACTTTAGAAATTGAACAAAATAAAACCCTTCCTTTTCTTGATGTTATTTTAACTAAAACTCACCAACGCATAAAAAGGTCCGTTTATGGCAAACCTGTTGCCAATTATTCTGCCTTATCATATAATGCACAATCCCCATTTTCATGTAAAATCTCCAATTTTAGATATTTCATAAAGAGGTATGGTGGTAATTATTATCATGGTAATTTAGTTTGTGCTGAAAATAAAACGAGTGATGAATTAAACGCTATGCACATCATTGCTAGAAACAACAGTTATGATAATAGAACTACTAATAAATTTATTGTGGACATGAATAATGATTAAAGAAAACTAAAAACCTTTTCAATTAATCAAAATTCAAATTAACTACCCTCCAGTATGTTCCAGGATTTTCGAAAGCTTAAAAAATGAATTTTATTCAATATCTGTTTAATTTCCAACCCTTCTCTAAATTTGTTTTTAAAAAATGGCTCAGTTAAACCCGATAAACTTTTAAGGTTACTATTTATCAAGGAGTTACTATTTATCAGATTTGATGAAAATCTGATTACGAAATAATGAAATTACGTATCATCATTAAATTATAATCGTTTTACAAGCAATCAATTAACATGTAATGTATTACAAGGTAATTCGATTACACTTTTTATATGTATAATCCTTTTAATGTGTAAAGGATTTCAAGTCTATTCTAAATGCGTTTTTTAAATTATAAAGCGATTAATTTTTAAAAGAATATAAGTTAATATCAATTACGTTGGATCAGAATGTAATTTAATTATTTTTTAATGTAATACATGGCAATCTAAACGAAATTTTATAAAATGTAATTTAATTAATCTGTAACACATTACAGAATTACCAAATTATATTTTAAAAGGTGTAATTATAATTGACTCACAATCCGTTACACGTTAATTAAATTATAACTTTGAAAAGTGAAATCAGAATTACCTTGTAATACATTACATGTTAATGTATTTCTTATAAGGCCATTATAATCTATCTATATTATAAAGGACAAATACGTCCATGCGTAACGCTGACGTCATTTTGCGAATGGCAACAATTGACGATGAAATTTCGGTTTTGCAATTTTTGCAACTGATATTTTTAAAATTTCTAAACATCGCAGATTTTCAATCTTTACACCTTCATATACGGAAAAAAATCTACACTGTCAGAAAAATTCGTCTTTATACATAAATTATTCGTAATTTTTATACAAATAATTTCCGTACTCCTAGAAAACATGCTTTTCCTCTAAGTCTTCCCGAAAGTCTGAAAATGAGCGAAAAATTCATCCTTGCAAACATTCGTATCGGCTGTATTAATACCAAAGTTCGAATTTATGTTTTAAATGAAAAACAGGAAATTCAATAAAATAAAATTTCTAATTTATTTAAAAACAAACAAACAAAAATAATGCTTTCTAATTTAATAAAGTAGCAATTTTCTCATTCATTTAAACTTATTTGCAATTTATTTTTTAGAGTATTAAAAATAATATTCACATGCAAAATATATTCTTAAACACATTTAAAAATATATATATAGATAGTTCAATCAACTTAAAAAATCGATTTTATTCAAAAAAGCAAACATTTCTTCTCGAATTTAATTACAAATATAATATTCATATTTTACATCTCACACTGGAATAATGCCTTATTAAAAATATGTCTAATATGTAATAATTTTTATCCTCTGTTATTGTATAAGTATTAAAACAGCAACCATTATTTCATAACGACGAAATGTTCCTGCATTTAAGTTTAAATTTCCGAGGTTTCTGAACAACAAATTTAACAAGTCTTGCGAATGCCCCATTTGAAGATACCCATATCTTCATTTTAATTTGATACTCTACCAAGCGCTCGCTATCCTAGTACACTGCTAAAAAAATAAGGAAGCAAGCAAAAAAGTGAAGAGAACAGTGCAAGACAGTCATGTATGGGCACAAAATGGATAGTACACGTGTATGAATGCGCAATACAGAAAAAAAGATGCAAAAAAATTTGTAAGGGAGCTTTTATTCTTTGAAAAGATGGAAAGAACATAAAAAGATGGTTTAGGGCAACAATTTGGTTTCATGTAAATGATAAAAAAAAAAGTATTGTTTAGAAATGATGCAAGATTTTTAATATGGAGTGTGGTCTCCTCGAACAGCTAAGACTGCTGCATACATGCTTTCCATGAATGCGATGATGTTATCGATAAGAATTTGGGGAATACTGTTCCACTGCTCAAGAATTGCAATTTCCAAGTCCCGGACAGTGAAAGGAAGCCTTGGTCTCGCTGCAATGCGTCGCACAGTGGGGTATTTTACAAATCTGGGCGGCCAAAATTATTTTTTTCTTTTAAACTAATTTAAACGTTTAAAGCAGTAAATAAATGCACTTTTTGAAATAAATATTGTTTAATAACTTGAAAATCATGGATGTTTTGCAACTTCGTATTGATATTTATTAATCAAAATTAGTATTATAAAATAAATGATAGTTATGATAAGCATCATTATAAAATAAATGATAGTATGATAAATAGTATCATAAAATAAATTATAATTATGATAAATAGTATTATAAAATAAATGATAATTATGATAAATAGTATTATAAAATAAATGATAGTCATGATAAATAGTATTATAAAATAAATGATAATCATGATAAAAAAATGGAATAATATATTGAATAAATTATAAAAACAGATTATTAATGATAAGAACAATTAGTTTGTAAATCACCAAGGTGGGATCTTTTAATCAGATGATAATTCAGAATCGTAATCTGTTTCTTCATAATCAGAATCCTCTGGATCACGAGCTTCAGAAGATTCCATAGGCAGTATCATTTCTAGAGTTTCTTTACGGAACAATTTTGATTTTTTTCTTATCGTGGGTCTTATTCCAGTTAAAACTAGATCTGAATTCAAAAGCAATCTGTTGAGAACATCACGGTTATAAGAAATTCTTGAAAAAATACGCGATAGATTTTGGCGAAATAATCGAAAATGTTTGTTCCGTGCTTCGGCTACTTCTTCAGACAATTGGCCTACTGGTAAAGCTTTCTCTATCACAATGCGTCCATGGATTAATATTTTATGAATTGTGGATGACATTGGATACCATTTATATAACTAGACGTAGAGCTCTGCTGTTTTTTCTGTATATTCTTAAATTTATCAAGGTGAATTTTGTGGCCACTGGATATGGTTTCAAGAATAACTTTAAATCGATATATTAAATTTTTATCAATGCCAGTAATTTCCGCTGCTAGAGATGGGTCAGTAAAGAATCTTCTGTGTAAAGTATGTGTAAGTACTTCCACATCAGTCGAGCTCCTCAAACTTTCAGACTTTCTCCGCTTTGACCTGTCACTTGATTCAGTGAAAGCTTTTGCTGGCCTTCAAGGTCGATTTATTTTTCTTGAAATTTCTACTGTACCTTCAAGCCATTCTTTATTATTTTTCACAAATTTATCTAACATATAATGGGCTTCGATCCATTTGCTATTGAACTGAGATTTAAATTGGGAGAAATAGTGCTTGAGGTTTTTAATTTCGTCATCATCAAAATTATCGCCATTAAGAAGGTAATTTTCAAGGAAATTTAATCTATGATTAGTGTTTGGAAAATTCTGCTGTTGCATAATGTTTAAAATTTCTTTTTGAGTCATTACTCTGACATTCGAAGACCCAAAATAAAAATAAATACAAAATATGAACAAAAAAGAATGCATAATAATTATATGCAATTTAGATAGATAACATCATTTTATCCCTTATTTTTTAAAAAATCTCACAATCTTTCGCTAACTTTTAACAAAAACATATGAAAATTGCCTCGACTTATTTTTTAGATAAACAAATGTTAATAACGAGCAATAAATTATTTCAATTATCTGAAAAGAGCTTAAAAAGAGATAAAAGGGAATGAATACATTACTTTAAAGCAATTTTTTTTTTAATTATATAAATTTAATTTCAATCAGAATAACTGAAAAATAAACAAATCTGATCACTTTCTATTGAATCATAACAATTTTTTTCATATTAAAATTTATATGATAAATATCAGTTAAAAATCAATATATAGTAATTTTGTATGTTTACTCAGAATTTTGGAAGAGCATATTTATATCGCCTTCATTTTAAAAAGGGGACAAAGGTGGAACTACTTTAAACGAAAACATAAATAGAAGGGTGTATATTTATTGGTACAACAAGTAACTTTGCTTGGAAATGTTTGGAAATATAACTAAACCCTTCGTGAATTGGGAAACAAGGGAAAAAATAATAGAAAAATATGCGTTATTTTAAATTAATTTTGTAAATACTAAAACTATTTCTTTCTCAATTCAAAGTTTAAAAAAATAATGATACATACCTGCCTCGTCACTATCCATAACGATTAGATTTTAAATACTTCCAAAACTAAAATTATTCAAATTCAAAAATAGAAAGTCACAATGAAGAACGATTTGACACTCATGCACTTAACGCAACACTCCAGTTTCAACTGATAACAGGAGGTCATCGTTCACTTAAAGGAGATAAAAATCGCATCACGTGATTCCCCAATGATTCAGTTTCAACTTATATCCATCCATTCGATCCTGCGTTGTACTTTATTAAATCGACTTTTGGCCGCGCAGATTTGTAAAATACCCCACTGTGCGTCGTCTAAGTATGTCCCAAACCCAAACATGCTCGATCGGATTTAGGTCAGAAGATCCTGCTGGTCATTCCATACGCTGTATTGTTTTAACTTCAAGCATGTTTTCCACAAGACGAACTGTATGATGTCTGGCATTATCATGCATGGAAAAAAAGAAATCACTAATTGCTGCAACATGAAATATGACATGAGGTCTCAGTATCTCGTCTGTATAACTTCGGACCGTCAAAGTGCCATTCCGAATGATATGCAGGGCCGTGCGTCCACCTATGCTGATTCCAGCCCATAGCATCAACCCACCTCATCTGTAATGAGACTTTCACGGACGAATGTGAGATTATTTTGAGTGCCTCTTTCTCTCCATGCCAAAACACATCTGATGTCACATAGAGACTGAATCTGGACTCGTCAGTAAACTTAATTTGACTCCAACAATGTTACCTCCTAACTCGATGTTAAGTTGCCCACCTTCTTTGGACTGTACAGTTGCTTGAAATCAACGGATTACAGACCATTGGCTTACATGCATTGAGACCACCCTGATGAAGCCTATTTCAGACTGTTTGACTAGGCACCCTTCATCCTGTGGCCAAGAACAACTGTGTTTGCAACAAAGTAGCATTGCCCATTCCGTCTCGATGAGCTGTTAATAGGATATATTGTCATCAGCTTCTGTACTAGCACATGGCTGATCTTGCCCTTGTCGACGTCTGCCATTCCAAATGTCATGGAATCGATTCCACAGCCTTGCACTGACACTTCTTGCGTTTTCAGCAGCGTCCACTACACTTCGTTGTGTTTCCCCAGATTTAACTGTCCCGATAACACGCCAAGCCATGGATTCCGGTAAATTACATTGTTGTGACATTTCAAAGTCACCTTTTCTCAAAACACAAGCTGAGCAATTGAATTTTACAATTTGAGACAGTGAAACACACGTTTCTGCAAAATCCCGATTTTCGCACTTATCTCCTTTTTCTAGTTTTTGACGTCATAAACTTTAATTTGCACGTGAAGAATGTTTTATTTTACGTCACTTGTGTAAATATTTGCGTAATTCCGCTAAAAACCATGTGCTCCCCTAATTGTTTTGAGCAGTGTAGTTAAGATGCTCGATTCGAAACACGGGGTCCCAGGTTCAACGCCAAGGGCATCCACGCAAGAACGAGAGAAGTATTTTTTAAAAAACTCCTTTTTTCAGATTACGGAAATTTTCTGTCCTAGAACGGAAAAAAATAAACTGAAATTGATCCAATTGGCGGATATTTTCTTTCTCGTCACAGAGAAATAGAAACGGGCATTCTTTAATTCTCGGATATTCCGATAGCAGTGCTGCCAGGAATATTTACATGATTTGAAGAAAATATGTCTGAGAGTGTACTTTGAAATGCAATTTGTTTGAAAACTGTATCTTAATTGACGGAATTATTATGGTTTTAAAATATTTTTGAAGCATGATTTTTTTTTTTTTTTTTTTTTTTTTTTTTTTTTTTTTTTTTGTCTATCTCCATCGCATGCAGACTTCATTATGAAATGTACCATATGCACTTAAAAAATATAAATAGTTCAATATTTGTCTCTGGATAATTTTTCGTAACGAAATTAAAACTTTATCAGTTATATTAAAAAGTGAATGTCCGTTTGTATTTCACAGCAGAATTTCAAAATTTGAATTAGATTTCAAGATATTATTATCATTATTATTATTTTTTTTTGTATTTTTAATCACATTACCTTAATGATGGCAACTAAATTTCTTCATTTTTGTGGATATAAGGGAGAAATGGAAAAACGATAAAAAAAATTAATCATCTCATGCAATTCAAAAACAACAGATCGGGTTGTTACGCAACTAATACTAACAAAAGAAAGTTTCGCGCTCTGTCTGTGTGTGACTGTCGGCGTTGGCTAGAGTACTCTACTGCACGCAAAAGTCTAAAAATTTGTGTGAGGGTGTCCAAGGCAGCTCCTGATGCACCTGATGCTCAGATTTTTTAATTTTTTTATAATTAGCGGAGATAGCAATGACAAGTTCATAGAAAACGCATTATTTTTCCTGAAAATCGGCAAGCGGGATCGCGCATTCTCATTTCCTACTTTCTGGAGCACGTTGAATAGTCCAGGCAATAGAAACCGTATAGGGACTCTACCTAGCAAAATTCATGGTAGTTCTGAAAAAAGGCTTACTATATGTTTTTTGGGTCGCTGAATCCGAATTTTTTACTTTCCACTAAAATTTCCCCCGGCTACCCACCCAAATTTTGATAAAAAGCCCCCCAAAAAAGGTTTTTATTAAAAAAAATCAATTTTTTTATTGTTTTAGGGGAAAAGTATCTTGAAATTCAGAAAGTAGACAAAATTTGCAACAAATTAGATACATGACATAATGACTTAGGATGAAGGGGAGCGGGGATCTGCCTCGGAACATGCGCGCGGTGCTGCGTGGACTAAGTTGTGCAATTCCACTTAACGACTGACACGTTTACATTCGCCCTCCCATCTCCCATCCAAACTTTCCTTATAAGGTTTACAAGTTTTTTGGGTCACTGAATCCGAATTTTTAAATTACCCCCAAAATTTCCCCTCCCCCCCAAAAAAAACAGTTGTTATTAACTTAAATTTCTTATTGTTTTAGAGGAAAAGCATTACGAAATTTAGAAACTAGATAAAATTTGCAACAAATAGGATACATGACATTATGACGTAGGACGTGCCCTAAGTTATGAAGTCCAGGCAATAGGGGATTTTACCTGGAAAAATTAATACTAGTTCTGGATTTCGACTCACTTTATGTTTTTTGGGTCGCTGAATCCGAATTTGTAATTTCCCACCAAAATTTCACCCGGCAACCTCCCAAAAAATTGATTTTTTGAAAAAATTTGGTTTTTGAGAAAAGCGCGCGGGGAATTTTCCGAGGCAGCCCCCTCTCTCCCCGTTTATCCTACGTCATAACGTCATATATCCTATTTGTTGCAAATTTTGTCTAGTTTCTGAATTTCGTAATGCTTTTCCCCTGAAATAATAAGAAATTTAAGTTAATAACAACTATTTTGGGGGGGGTTCGGGGGGGAAATTTTTGGGGGTAAGTTAAAATTCGGATTCAGTGATCCAAAAAACTTAAAGTAAACCTTATAAGGAAAGTTCGGAGAGGAGATGGGAGGGCGAATGTAAACGTGTGAGTGGTTAAGTGGAATTGCGCAACTTAGTCTACGCAGCACCGCGCGCATGTTCCGAGGCAGATCCCCCTTCCCCTTCATCCTAAGTCATAATGTCATATATCTAATTTGTTGCAAATTTTGTCTACTTTCTGAATTTCTAGATACTTTTTCCCTAAATCAATAAAAAAATTGATTTTTTTAATAAAAACCATTTTTGGGGAGCTTTTTACCAAAATTTGTGGGGGTTGCCGGGGGAAATTTTCGTGGGAAGTTACAAATTCGGATTCAGCGACCCAAAAAACATAAAGTAAGCCGATTTCCAGAACTACCATTAATTTTGCTAGGTAAATTTCCCTATTGCCTGGACTAGAAGGGAAGAACCAAATGGTGATTTTTTTCGCCAATATTTTAACGCTCATTGGCCGAACCATTTGGTATACGGAAAAAGGGAAAACATATTCTTGAATTTCGTTCTTTGTCATCTTAAACTCTGCAATCAGTTCGAAAAAATATGGTTGTTAATGTTTAAAAAAAATCAAAATGGTTGCTTTACACGATTGACTTTTTCTACCATTCGGAACGCTCCCTTAGGACTCTATTTCAAAGATATCGATTCATAAAAAATGCATATTTAAAGCTGAGATTTTCTTCTCTTAGACGGTGTAATAAGTTTTAAAAAATACGAATTTTAACTCTTTTGAAAAAATTCGTGACTGCAGGTCACTTTGCATCTCCATCAGACGATATTTTTTCTGCGTTAAAGGAACTAAACTTCGGTATTTCGGGACAGTCGTTTTAGATCGTCTCCACAGACAGGTTTTACATCATCTACAAAAATTTCGAAATTTTCTGAAGAGAAGAAGCTTCTTTAACTCTTTATGTACTGAATTATAAATTCATGAAAATTTTATCTTCTAAAGAATTTTTCGTGAATTTTTGAAACTACATTAGAAGATTTACATTATCATTTAATAAATTTTAGAAGGATTGAAATATTTATTAATTAAATATGAATTTATAGGGATTTTGTGCAATCTTTATAACCCCACTCAAATCTTTTATTTTAAATATTTTTCTTAGTATTTTGTAGAATTATGAAATGTACAAATATAATGTTCTTACAATAGAAATATAAAAATATTTCCGAATTGATTGAAAAATCCCCCCCCCCCCCAACACCAAGAAAGCTGAAAAGATGCAAAGGCAAAAGAAATCATCCTTTGTAAGATGTTTTTGTTTTGTGTAACCCATAATGCTTTTGCAAACAGATAAAGTAATGCATCTATAACTCATTCTAAACTGTATTAATACTAATCTATGTACTAAATTAATTTTTTAATAAGTTATTTTAATGGTACTTATAAATACCCTGAGTAGATAAAGAGCTAAGCAAATAAAATATGAGAAATTTTCGATGAAAACCTATAATGATGGCTGATTCGACGTGGATTTGCTCGGTTTCGGCTCATGTTTTCATTACTAAATGCTCATATTTGTTCAATAAATTTTAAACAGGGCTTGGATACGGATATCTTTATACCCATAAAAATTTCAGAGAGTTCGGAAGAGAATGGCTTTTTATTTTTATTTTAAAGCACCCAATGCGGATAAAAAGCAAGAAGAAAACGTATTTCTTTTACAAATAAATGCCAATATTTTTTCCCCGAAATTTTTACACGTGCTACAACAAAACTGTTATATTTATAACCAATAGAAATTTCCAAGAATTCCTATAACAAAAAATATTTTTAACACTTTCCAACAAAGTTGAAAAGTTTTTACGCATTCGGTTTGTCTGTCCGTCTGTCCACGCTCTAACTCCCGTAAATATACACAGATTTTCATGCAATTGATAAAGCTTATTTAGGGTCACCAAAGCATGTTTGGTATTGTATATGAAGTAGTATGTAGGATTAATAGTTCATTTATAGGGTTACTCAAAAGAATTCCATTACATTATGGTATATGGGGAAAAGTCGTTTGCAGAATATTTTAATGACATGACGTTATTTTAAATGTATTTAAACTGATATAAATCTCTGAATTTTACTACGATCATATTAGAACAGGGAATTCATAGCATTTTTTATTCATTTACAGGGACACACAAAAGAAATCGGTTACAGTACTGTCTTTGAGTAATAATTCCTAAAGTGTACGCTTTAAAATTCGGTATGCGTTTTTAAATTTAACTAATTTTTTGCATGCTACTCATTATACATAAATTCTATACCTCATATACAGGGCTGCACAAAAGTATTCACGTACCATTCTCCTTATTAGAGGAAATTGCTGAAGGGGAATTTTTAACTGAAGTATATGTATTTTTAAGTGAACTTAATTTTGGCATGCACGTAGTTAATCGATACAAATCTGTATATAATATACAAGGCTGATGAAAACATTCGAATAATTTTGAGATTGTAGATGGTGACAGCTGAACTTGGGTTTTGAAATGTGTTATGCGTTTCCACATGTTTGAATTAGCCGTAATACTTAAATTTTTTAAACGGTGCAGTTTTGTCACATCATTCTGAATGTACTGGAAAGTGTTTCATAATCGATGCTTGACGCATGATTTTTTCTTTCTTGTTTTAACTTTAAAACGACCTTACGTAAAAAAACAATGAAATATCTTCTTACGAGAGCTTTTACCACTAAATATCAATATTTTTTCGCGAAATTTTCATTTAAAAATATAAATTCATACAAAATCGCATTAAATATATAAAAGGATACAAATTTGATGTTTATTTAAGAATATTATTACTGGCCCGGGTAACGCCGGATGGATCAGCTAGTCTAATGAAAATTTGTAATTTCATTATTTTGTAATAAGATTTTGCCCAACCCTGACAGTGGGTAATTTATTGCCTATTTCCAAAAGAGGATTTTGAAGAAAACTATATTCTTGATTTCTCAAAACCGCTTCGCATCTGATCGATAGTCCCTAGAGAGAGTGCATGCGGCTGTTTTGTCAGATTTACAATGATTTCTCAGAAAATGCATTCAAGTAGAAAGGGTTAAAATATGGTTTTACGCCTGTCTAATAAATATATTACGTAAAAGTTGAAATTGTTTTGGAAGCGACATTAATATTAGCAAAAGCTTTTTTGTGAGATTATATATAAAATTCATAAAATGTAGAATAAAATACACACTTTTCATAAGGGATTTTGAATAATAAAATATTAATATTTTTTCAGTAATTAGAGATTTTTATTAATTAGTCTTCACGTTTTGAGCTGCTAAATAAATAAGCGTTAAAGCTTGTACAGTCATTCAGGGTAACTTTGATCCGCATTTTCTCTATTTTCATATGCCAAACTCTTATTTTAAGAATATTGTTGCAACTAGGAGCATAAAAGAGAAGAAATTATCCTAAATTATTGTATGACTATCAAAAATTAAGGAATAATAATGATAAAAGCAAAAAAAAAAAATGAATTTTTAACCTGGTTCAAAGTTACCCAGCCATTTAGGGTAACTTTGCACCATATGATAAATATTATCTAAAATAATTCATTATAAAAAAGTATTATAGTTAGGACAACTTTGAACACCAAAAAATGTTTTTAAATATGTAAAGACTCCGAATTTACATTTCCCAACATCACAAAATTTGTATAATTTATGATATTACAATAAATATTATGCATAAGAAAAGTGGACGAGGAGAACCATGAATATTTACAAATTTAAAAAAAAAACTGTTTATCCTCATATAAAACATAAAAATGCAGTGGAAAACAATTTTCAATGTTTTAACTCAATAGTATATCCATAGTTACATTAATACATACTAGTACTAGTATTATTCCAGTAAGAATAAAAAATGTCGAATGTATGAAATGTCAAATTGGAGTAGCTCCGTCCCGTATAACGCCTTTAAATAAATTTTATGTATTTTACACATATAACATGTAAATATTTTCACAAATATCTAATGCACACTTTCAGCATTTATATAAAATATACGAGCAAATATGGGAAATTTTCGACAGTAGCATCTATAATCAGTAAATTATAAACATCAGTATCTCAAAGTTACCTTGAAAATGTGGTAAAATCTTAGTGTCTTCTTATTTTACATTTTATTAACTATTAATCAATAAATAATAACAAAATATTAGCACATTTACATCATTTAGATAATAATATGGTCTGATAAATGAGTATACTGTTACTTACTATGAAAATTTAATTGGATTACAACAACTTCAAAAGAGCATTCAAAATTAACTTGAAAACAGCACTTCACAAAAATAGATGATGCAATTTATTGCGCATAATATTGCTAATTTATTTTCTAAAATAAAGAGTAGAAGTCCCAGTTTAGAGCCTTGCCAACAGAGCACGGTTCTGGAGTTTATTTAGTCTTTTGGAGTCAAAAATATTGAAAATTAGGAGGTGGTGCAAAGTTACACTCCATGGTTCAAAGTTACCCTGAATGACTGTATAGATTTATGCCCATGTGGATTCTTATTTCATTTCTATTTAAAAGTCCAAGAGACAGTGACATTTTTTGTTAACCATTTCACACAAACTGTTCTTCAAGTATGTAATTGATCTTTCTTAATCACGCCGTCAATTGTCACAATATTGATGGATGCGGCCTCGGGAGCCGCAAGATTCACTAGTGAAAGCGAAATAATCAAGAGCTCGATTGCGGATATAATAGTGGCCCGTGGTACATATATATACATCCGCAATCGAAATCCCGTTCATTTCCCTTAATTTGGGAGATATTGCGGCCCCCAAAGCAGCATCCATTGTTGTTACTGACGGCGGTTTACGTGATTGATTAAGACCAATTACATAATTTGATGGTTAATGTGTATAAAATGGTTAACTAAAAAATATCGCTGCTTCCCGGACTATAAGTCTGAAATTATCGGTTTGTTTATCAAAACATGAGTGCTGGTGATTATTTAAAATTTTTTTGAAGAAGATATTTTATATAAACATTGTATAATTTTATTTATAACTACATAAATAGCCTGAAAGAAATGGTGACGCTTGTTATATGTGTAATTAACGTTCTTTCAGTTTATACCTATTTGAAAAGTCTCTGTGCGATGATGTTACAGATGTAATCTGAAAGTTTTAAATCAATAACAAAGAATTAACCATTATTTTGAAAATCCACAATTAGTATAATCCCATTTTATTACTTATTTTTATAAATATATCCAAATAACAATATATTCCATGTAGTAATATTATTTTTAAATAATTTCAGAGCATTAATTAGCAGGTAGGGTTTTTTAATCGAATTTGCACAATTTTTTATTTTAAACGATTATGTATGAAATTGTTTAGAGCAAATTATAGACAAATTAGTATACCACTTACTGATTTTAACAAGAGTAAATTACGAGTTTTTTTTTTTAGCTCACGGGCTATCAAAGCCTGAGGGCTAATGTGCCCGCAGGTTCTGTATGTATGTATGTGCGTATGTACGTACGTCTGTATGTACGTATCGCGGCAACTCTTGATAGAAATATCCGATATGCTTAAAATTTTGTATATATTTTTATTCTGATAAGGCGCGTCCTCGATTAGTTTTGGGGTTTATTGGTTAAGGATAAATAGAGGGGAACGAGGGCTAATCCCCCCTTCATTTAGATAAATTAATTTTTCATGCAGAATTATCCGATTTGCTTCAAATTAGGTATACCGGTTTATTCTGATAAGGCGCTTCCCTGATAATTTACCATTTTGCTCAAAAGGAGTAAGTTCTATTTTATGAATAATAGACAAAATAAGAGTATAATACACAGTTAGTGTGAATAGCCTGTGAGCTCAATGACACCAGTTTAAATAGGCAATTTTCTTTTTATTTACTATATATATATCTCGATATAACATTCTAATCGATATCAAATTAGTATACCGCTTATTGACTTTTACAAAATTAAATTACGTGTTTTTTAGTCTGTTCATATACACTATATAGCCATTAATCACCGGACACTTTCAATTTGAGACATTTTGTCGAATATTTAAAAATATACTTGTCGGATTCTTCTAGAAATTCAGGATTATAAAAAATATGTTTGACTTCATATTTATCAACGTCGATTAGACATAGAGGATATTTATGGGGCCAACAAAAAATCAAAGAAAAAAAATAATATTTGAAATTACCCTGTAAATTAAAATGCACAATTTAAAATGCACTGATCTCTCGCTTCAGAATATAAATATGTCGATATTGCAGAACATGTTTACCGATTCGTGTAAGAATAGCACCTACATTCCTGTTGATATAACGATTTATTTTAAAGTTATAAATTTATTTTCATATTTTTAGCTTATATCATGCAGGGTTTTGAATCAAATTTAACGCCAGTTTCAGAAAAATTAGCAAAATGCAGTAGAAACAATATAGTGCAATTAGAATATAAATATATTAAATATTTATGAAATATGAGCAGTTGTCTGAAATACATTTTATCTGCGCATGCGCGAACGATAACACAGATTTTTTTATACATAATTTAATAGTCAACTCTATAGAGCAAATCACTAAAAAATCCACTCAAATATCTTGAAAATTCAGAAAGATATGAGCGATGGAGTGAGCTGATTTTTAGTTGCTCTCTAAAAGCAGCTGAATTACACTCATGTCCAAAATTAAGGTCACAAATATAAAATCTGTGAAAACTGATGAACTATGCACAGTGTGCCACGAAGTTTGACACACAGGTATATTATAATGGGAGAAAAAATATAGCAACATTAAAATATGAAAAAACATTGTAATTGTGAATTAAGAAACAGGGTATATCAAAAAGTGCTAAATAATGAATCAGAGATAAAGCATTTATCTCGGGAAAAGTCTGTCTAATATGGAGTTTGATCACCGTGCACTGCTGTACAAGCCTCAAAACAAGCTCTCATACTGTTTAGGGGGGTGTCAATAAATATTTGTGGCAACAAAGCCCATTCTTCCATAAGCGCTGCTTTTAACTCTTGGCGGGTCATGTGAGGGGGGTTACGTTGTGCAATGGCTCTTCCTAGACCATCCCAAACATGTTCAATAGGATTGAGGTCCGGAGACCTCGAGGGACAATTCATATGACGAATATTCTCTTCTTCAATAAAATCACCAACAATGTGATCTCTATATGGCTTCGCATTATCGTGCATAAACATAAAGTTCGGGCCTGCAGAACCTCAGAACAGCCTTACATAGGCTCAAGGACTTCATCCCTAAAACCCGGCGTCCAATCTTGTGTGTCTCTTTCACTGCATCCAACAGGAGATCCCGGCTGTTGTTGAGCTGAAGACACCAGTCTTGGACACAACAAGAATGGGGGCGTTTTCTTTTTAGTGATGAGTCGAGATTCACACCGCAGAGTGATTCTCGTTGAATCTTCATCCGGGGAGAACATGGAGCTCGCTATCATCCCTCCTACGTAAAAGAAATCGACAGATTTGGTGGCAAAGGAATAATTGTCTGGGGCGGCATAATGTTGGGGAGTCGTACACTACTGCACGTCTTCGATGCGAATACTGTCAACGCACATTGCTATAGGGATGAGTTCCTTGAAGCCTATGTGAGGTTGTTCCGTGGTGCTATAGGACCGAACTTCATGTTTATGGACGATAATGCGAAGCCACGCGGAGCTCACATTGTTGATGTTTTTTTTTTTTTTTTGAAGAAGAAGAAGAGAATATTTGCCATATGAGTTTGCCCTCGAGGTCTCCGGACCTCAGTCCTATTGAACATGTTTGGAATTGTCTGGGAAGAGTCATTTCAGAGCGTAACACCCCTGCCAGGACCCAGCCTCATAAACAACCCTCTTTAAACCCTCTAACTTTACAACTTTAAACCCTCATAAACAGTATGAGAGTTCGTTGTGAGGCTTGTACAGCAGTGCACGGTGGTCACACTCCATATTAGACAGGCTTTTCCCGAGATAAATGCCTTATCTGTGATACATGATTTAACACTTTTTGATGTACTCTGTTTCTTAATTCACAATTAAAATCATCCCCATATTGTTATGTTGCTATATTCTTTCTACCATTGTAATATACCTCTAAGAGAAATTTCGTGGCAGTACAGTGAATAGTTCATTATTTTTAACTGATTTTATGTTTGTGACCTTAATTTTGGACATGAGTGTACAAGGCATTAATAATTTATTAAGGGATTAATTAGGGAGGATTAAGGGAGTCTGAATTATAAGGGAAATGCTTCGATTTTGATAATTCTTTTTAACATGGAATAGGCTCGCTGTGGCGGTTATCCAAGAAGAGCTAAAACATCAATAAAAAATGAAAAAAAAAATTCTATTGACATTTGGCGGAAAATCTCTTATCATTCAGCTGCTTTTAGAGAGCAACTAAAAATTAGCTCACTCTAAAGCCGACATCTTTCTGAATTTCACGATATTTGACTGGATTTTTTTTTATAAGTTGCTCCATAGAGTCGACTATTAAATTATGTAAAAAAAGAAAAAAAAATGTTATCGTTCGCGCATGCGCAGATAAAAAGGATTTCATACAAATGCTCATATTTCCTAAAATTTCAATATATTTATATTCCAATTGCACTATATTGTTTCTACCACATTTTGCTACTTTTTCTGAAACTGGCGTTAAATTTGGTTGAAATACATGTATGGTATAAGTTAAAAACATGCTAGAATTTTTTTTTTCTTTTTAAAAAAATAATCGCTTTATCTTCATAAATGTACGCGCTATTCTTACACAAATCAATAAACGTGTTGTACAGTATCCACATATTTGTATTCTGCAGCGATAGATCATTTCGTGCGTTTTAATTTACCAGGTGATTCCAAATATTACTATTTTTCTGTCGTTTTTTGTTGGCCCCCTAATCGTTCTCCTTATTAAATCGACGTTCATAAATATGATATCAAACAAATTCTTTATAATCCTGAAGTTCCAGAAGAATCCGACAATTATAGTTTTAAATATTCGACAAAATATCTGAAATTGAAAGCGCCCGGTTATTAATGGCTATATAGTGTACAGTATGCCATCTAAATTCCCATAAAGTCCTCTTCACTTCGGAACGGCTGAGCTGCTATATTCATAAAAGTGATGTCTAGATATAGTAAAGTAGCCATGCACTACTGAATAAAACTGCTTATGGCGCCACCTGGTGGAAAACTGCAGAGTTAGCATTCTTATCTCGAAAACGGAAAGAGATAGGTAAAAAAAGTGATATACAAAGATGTAGAACATCACCGATTTAGCACGAAAAGACACTCTGTGAATATTAATGCAAAGAATAGAATGGTTAAAACGCGCATTTGTGTTTTCGCGATTTCCGACACTGTGACGTTACAAAACGATCTTAGAAAGAAAGAAAAAAGAAAAATCTTACTTCAAGCATAGATTACGAAACACTTTCCAACACATTCAGAATATTGTAACGAAACTGCAACATTTAATAAGTTAAAGTATTATGTCTAATTCAACCATATGAAAAAGCATAAAACACTTGAAAACCCAATTTCAGTTGTTCCCATCTGCAATCAAAAAATTATCCTAATTCTTTGAGCAACCCTGTATAGTATATAGATTTGTATGCATTAACTACCTGCATGCCAAAATTTTGTTCAGTTAATAAATACATACATACATTAGTGGAAACTTCCCCTTCAGCAATTTCCGTTAATAAGGAGATTGGCACGTGAATTCTTTTGTGCAGCCCTGTATATGAGGTATAGAATTTATATACAACTAGTAAAATACAAAAAAAAAGTAGTTAAATTTAAAAGCGTATGCCGAAATTTAAAACGCGCTTCCAACCATTACTACTGAAACACAGTACTGTAATCTATTTCTTTTGTAAATCCCTGTAAATGAACGAAAAATGCTATGAATGCCCTATTCTGTTGTAATCATCTTGTAGTGAAATATACAGTGATTTATATCAGTTTCAAAACATTTGAAATAGCATAATGTTGTTAAAATACTCCGCAAACGATTTTTCCTCATATAACATAATGTAACGGAATTCCTTTAAGGTTGTTCTCAAATCAAAATGGTCAACTATCTGACATAAGTTTTAATGCATTTTTGTTCGGAAACACAGGAAACTAGAAGGTGCTGTTATTCAGAAACTATGTCATCGATCTGTTTTTTTTTTCGTTTTCCTGTAAACGCAATAGACCTTTTAGAAAATATTGTCAAAAAGGGCATTTTGAACGGAACTTCCGAACGAAAGAAGAAAATCCAGTCAGTAAGGAAAGAAAAATGCCGTGTCACGTGATCAAAATCGCTTAAAACTCAATAGGTAATTCATTGATCAAAAAAAGGAAAACACAGTTCGATTCCAAATCGCTTCCATGATCAGGCTTTCCAATTTTATATCTTTCCGTTAAAAAATGAATTTGTAAATGTGTCAAAACATTTTGCGCTGGTTCAGCAGAGCAGTTGAGAACAGCCTTAATTGCCCCTGTAAATGAACTATTAATCCCACATACTTCATATACAATACCAAACATGCTTAGGTGGCTCTAAATAAAGTTTATCAATTGTATGAAAATCCGAGCACATTTACGGGAGTTAGAACGTGAACAGACGGTCAGGCGAACAGACGGACTGACGGACAAACGGCCAAGCAAACCGAATGCATAGTTGAAAAGTGTTAAAAAACACCTATTTATAACAATATACCTTTATTTGAGATGATCAAACTTCTCACCGTAAGCTACAATGTATATTTGGATGCACATTTGTCCGAAACATAATCATTTCTCCTTTTGTTTGAGTTTCGTGACGTCACAGTGTAGTTAATCACGAAAAAACAAATGCGCGTTTTAACCATTCTACTCTTAACATTAATGTCCACAAAGTGTCTTTTCGTATTAAATCGATGATGCTCTACAACTTTTTAAGTCACTTTTCTTCCCTATATCTTTCCGTTTACGAGATAGGAATGCTAACTCCGCAGTTTCCCACCAGGTGGCTCCATAGACGGTTTCATTTAGCAGCGCATTTCTACTTTACTATACCTAGACACCATTTTTATGAATATAGCAGAGGCCGTTCCGAAGTTATGAGGGTGGCAAGAGACTTTAGCGGGCATACTGAATATAAAATTGGAGTGTCTGTCTGTGATTTTCAGAAAAATACCTTGCTTTGACGAGTAGTAAAAAAAAATATTTTGAAAAATGTTTGTGCGTCTGTCGGTTTTGGATAGGTTCAGAATAGCTTATCAGGGATAGGTAGAAATATTTCTGGCTGCAAATTGTATTTTTTAGTATTACGATGTCTAAAATAGTTTTGAGAAAACGTGAAAAAAACAGGCGAATCAATCAATCAATTAATCTTAGAATACTCAAATCCGCGGGAACTAATTGATTAATTATTAATGAATCTTAAGTTGATTGAAAGGTCTAATTGAGATTTATAAATTATTATTCTGGCTATAATCTGCATTTTGTTGCATTTCTATATATAAAATAGCTTGCGAGAATACAGGTAAAAATCGGAAGAATATCTTTCAAAGCTTAAAAACTCAAAAACTAATTAATCGATTTTCAGAAATCTTGCGGCGATTAAAAGGTCCATACATATATTTTAAAATAAATATTATATTTTATAATGTAGAATACAATTAGATTTTTCCCCAAAAATTCCGAAAGATCTTACAAAATACAAACGCAACACAACGGGTTGCTACGCTGAGAGCATCTAATACAAACTGCTGATATTTAAAACATAGTAAAATATAAATCACACGATACTAAAGGTGCTGAAAAGGTCATCGGAATTTTAAAATTCTATTATTCATTAACTATAATTAATATAAATATGAAATAAATGATATGCTTACTTCGTTTTTATGAAGTTATTTAAAAAAAATAGTTGAAAATTTCGTAAATAGATGGCTTTGCATTTTCTTAACTATTTTAAATATAAAGCTGGGTCAATGATCCGTTTTTATTTCTCTTAACTCTCTTTAGATGATCCAAAGTTTTTTTTTTTTTGTTTGTTTCCTGCAGTCTTGAAGTTATCTTGAGATTTTTCAGTTAGTTTGAGACTGTTAAACTTTCTTTTTAGTTACTTAATGCAAAATTTATGAGTTATCCGATTCCCGAATGAGTAATCTCGATGCCGCAGCGGTCACTGGATGTATTAAACTCCCAGTCCTCCCGATTCCTCTGGTCGATATCTTTAACTTCAAAAATTCCCTTTAAATTTTTTTCCGTTTTATCTTCTGTGATTGGGGCCCCCTAGCTGAGTTTCAACTTGAAAGGGCCGAGTGCCACGGACGGCCCCATTAACCCTACTACGACCACTTCTGAGAACAATGAAAAAACTTTTAACCGCCGCGGCTGTGCGAGGTATTGAACTCACCAATCCTCCCTAACCTGCTGGTCGATGTCTTTAACTTAACGAAAAGAGTTTTTAATTTTCTTTGTGGGTATCTTCCGTGATTATGACAACCTTCCCAACAGCATGATCTTGGATGTCCGTGGTTCCACATGTTCCGTGAGTAATGGCGGTCGCCTAAAGGTTCATTTACATTATGGCGTCATCGTTCTAGGTAAGGCTTCTATAATCCGGGCTGACTCGAGCGCCATTTAATTGCTGATAGGGGAAGAACAATTGGCCACGACGCTTGGCTAACGATCGCTGATTGGTCTAAGTGGGAAACAAAATGCTTAACGAGTCAGCCTGTAATATAGTAGCCCTAGTTCTAGGCGATGGAGTTCCAGGTATTAAATCATGATTCCCAACTAAGCAGCTGAGATATTAACATTCAATGAACACGCTGGTTGGTTGAGAAACCTGTGCTACAGCTTTTAGAATAAATAGTGTGGAAATCGTTTATCCAAACAGTGCTAAAAATTTGAATCCCTTAAATGTGCAAAGAAATTCAAAGAGCCAATCGCAGTGACATCTGCGGGATGTTTTCAAATTTCAATGTAGTAAGTATATTATTACATCTAGACTATCAATCATCTTGAAGTTTTAGAAAATACCCTAAAGATGTCGCAGCGATCGACTTTTGGATTTCAGCATCGTTGGACATTTAAGGTATTCAATATTTTAGCACTTTTTTAAGTATTGCTGGTATAGCCAATTTCTGCACTATTTATTCTAAACGCTATACCTGTGCCTTGCAGATCGCGTAGACCTAGATAGACGGTTACACCATAATGTAAACGGAGCATAAGCGTGTTATTTATTTCATCTTTATATTTATTATAGTTAACGAATTATTGACATTAAAATTTAAGGAGTGCTATTTGAGATAGCCTGTATTTTCTAATATTACATTTAGTATATAACAGATATTTTAAAAAATCAATCGAGTGTTAGAGAAGAATAATAGAAAGTGAAAGTTGCTCTTATTCAGTAAAATATATTTTTCAAAGTTTTGATGCTTCTTGCTAAATTGATTTTCCTTCTTTACTGAGTAATATTATCTCAGAATATTGAAGTAAAATATATAACATTTTATGTGATTTAGATTCTTAGAAAATTGTTAGTTACCCGAGAAAAGTAATACAGTATTCAATTTTAATGAACAAAAATAATGCCTCTATTATTTCTCATAATAAATAATAATAAAAGGTTTGCATGCTTACCTAAAAAAACAAACTAGCTATTTTCTTATGTAGTGAATCAGTTTAAAAAGTCAAAAACTTCTCAGTTCATTACGTTTACACAGATCTTTACGTTAGCTGTGTATAGTATTCAATTCTACTTCCTTAACCCTCTTGCTGCGCAACCCGAGAGTTTCTCGGGGATGCATTTTCTCCGTCTAATTAACCGCCTTGATCATTCCCACCAGTTATTTTTTATCGTAAATTTTGCCTTATCTAATCGGAGCATTTTCCCGATTAAATCAGACGAAAATTTTTGTTTTGAAAAACCGGTGACAAAAGAATAAAAATTCTTAAAAGACGCTCCTCGCGAAGGAATTAAGTACGCAATTTTTGAAGGTATTTTGATAAAATAATTATGCAGCAAGAGGGTTAACGCTACTTAAATTCAAAATTTCCACTTAATCTACAAGGAAAAATCTGAGCTTTCTTTGTATTTCATATCAATTCGCTATTCCTTAATAATTGCACGTGTACATCTCGACATTAATTTCTGTACTAAACTTTGCTAGCAAGAAATCAAATACTTTTAACACTTAAAATATATGTTGCTCCAAAATATATGATGGAAATTCTCTATAATTTCTGCACAAGCCATTATCGAAATTTATAAATCTTTGTACAGATTTTTGGTGCATTGAACAAATTTTATCAATCTTTCCTTCCAAACGCATTAGGGAAACATTCTCGTTGCAAAAGAATTCTTTGAAACTATGCTGCAATGATAAATTTTCTAGTTACTTATTAGCTTTAATGCCTGAAACATTTATATTATTTACATAACACTAAGAAATTTTTGAAAGTTCAACTCTTCAAATAGATATAACGATTCGTGTCAATAACACGAACACTCTTGAACTTTAAAAAGTTTTAATTCATTACAGTTCTTTAACCTTTTACAGTGCGAAATCAGATCCAGGTAATTTTTTTTTTTTTTTACTTATATAATTTATTTTCTTAAGTCCGAAGATAAACATATAACGAATGACAGCAAAATCATTTCTTATGATTACACAGGGTTGTCATAAAAAATCTTCCCAGGTATATGAACCCTTAGTGGCCTAACCGCTCAACCAATCGAAAAGAAATTTTAGATATACTTATTTGAAGGTATTCGCTCGAGATCGTGATGATTTAAAAGAATAGAACTCTCACGGTTACGGTTACAGTGAAAAAATTTTGAAATTTTTAAATAGCAACACCCATTTTTTTCATGCGCAAATTCGTCAGCGCATTTAAAAATCAGAAATGGCATTAGAATGATACACGTATGATGAAAATTAATATATAATAATAATATATAAATAAGACCATTGCGAGGAACGAAGGAGTGGATACAAGACACGTTTTTCAGTAGCCGATTTTTTTTTTTTTTTTCACTTGTGAACTGAGTATTATTGTGAGATTTGTTTTAAAATGTGTTTTTGAGTTGTGTTTGTGTACACATAGTGAAAATAAAAATGTAATCATTTGTTTTAGTGTGCTGAATATTACGTTACATAGGAACTGATTAGGATTGAGTGCAACGGTATTACACCGGCAATTTTAGTCATACGTGTATCGTTCCAACGCCATTTTTGGTTTTTCAATGCGCCGATGAATTTGCGCAGGAAAAAAAAGGGTGTTGCCATTCGAAAATTTTCAATTGTAACTGTAACCGTGAGAGCTCTATTGTTTTAAATCATCACGATCTCGAGCGCATACCTTCAAATAACTGAATCTGAAATTTCCTTTCGATTGGTTGAGCAGTTAGGTCGCTAGGGATATAGTATTTATCGGGGAAGTTTTTTTATGACCACCCTATACTTTAAGTTTCTTTAAATAGCATTAATAATTTAATTACGGCTACCTATTTTTAGGAGCACTGGATCGTATTTTAATTTTATTTGAATTAATTTTTCACGAGAAAAGTAGCACAAAAGTCTTTTTAAGGATTTACTTTATATTTCCTGAAGCTATTGAAAGAGACATGTCGCGAAACTTCCATTCTCTTATTACTATGATATTACTGTGAATTGCAATTTTCCAACTAACAAGGGAATCACCAAACAGAACATGGGCTGTTTAAGCCAGGTTCCTGGTCCAAGTCCTGGCCTGGACACGTTTTCACTTACAACGGGATCACCAAACTTGGGTTGGGTTGGGTTGGGTTGATTTTTGACGGCCAATTATCTACACGAGGGATATGGGCACTAGGGGGAGTGCCTTCCGTGGAGGTCTTTCTAAGGGAACCTAATCCGTATTAACGCATGGAAATCCACGGTTCGAAGAAAACCACGAAAACTCCGAACGATTAGGCCGACGGGCGCGATTGGGATCGAACCCAGCACCTCCCGTCTACCAGCTTCGAGAGCAGGACCTCTCGGCCACTGGTGGGGCCACCAAACTTGGTGCGCACAGTTTTTGATAATTTTTAAGTATGTTGTAAGGGTCACACTCCTAATTATTCCCGTGAAAGATTTCCTTCAAATGGGCCTTAGTCTTTAAGAAATTGGGGGTCAAAGTTCAGCATACTTTTCAAATACCTATTTATTGCTTCTCAGAGCGCGTACTTGGTGGCGTCCAGGTAACGCGCAAATACGCTATACCGTAGATAGCGGGTTCGAACCCAGCTTGTCCCTCCTTTTTTTATATTATATTTTTGACATGTTACTAATTTTATGTGAATTAATAACTACGCAGTTTTAAACTTTTTGATATTTCCTAATTAATTACACTTAGATTACACTTACTTTATATCTAGAATTTTTTGTTGAATTGTTTTTATTAAATTTATTATTATTTATATTTTTATGCTTTAAGCGCTGATCTATAATATTAATATATGTATGAATATTTTGTTTACTTTATGGAATTTTATGTTTTACCCTAATTTATACAAAATATTTTTCATGTCGAATAAACGTATTTACGATTAGATAATTTCAATACCATATTTACAAAAGAGTAAAAAAATGTTAAAGTAGTAGCACTTACATGTAATTTTTTACCAGTTGTAAATTTTTAATGTCCTCTAAATACCTTTATCTGCAAAGTTCGAACTCAACATTATTTTTCATTTGCACAGATAAAAAAAATGACAGATTAAAATTAAAATATTTTTTCATTCTAATAATTATAAACACTGTTTATGTTATTGTTAAATATTCAACTGAAAATGCAATAATGCGAGATTTTTATTCTATAAATAAAAAATATTTAAAAAAAAAAAATCGTCTTCTGTGCTTTCGCAGTAATGTCAGAATAAATAAAATTTTCCTTTTATTGATCTCATTCAGCTATTTAATGACATTAAAAAATTTAATATTTAAAAAATATGGATTATGTTAGTTTGTGCATTCTACCAATATTGTTAAAAAATTCATGGGAAAAAGTTGTTTTTTATAGTAATTTTTCAATTCTATTTTATGTTTTGAATATTATGATATGTATCACCCGATTAATTGCATATTTACTAAATTAATAATGGCGATGTCAGTAAGGATCAACATTTTTGTATTTCATTAGTTGACATATTGCATTCGTTACATTTAGAACAAATGGAGTATTGAAAGTATATATTATTTAGTTAATTTTTTTCCTAGTCAATTATTATATATACACTGTTAAAACTAGATACTTAAAAGTAAGCAAAATGTACTCATTTTTGAGTACTTTCCGATCTTACAATAGCTCCGAGTACTTAACTCTTAAATTTGAGAAATGCATGTACTCATTTTTTTAGAACATACAGGGACTCGAACATAAGTATGTATAGAAACAGGCATACTCATATTTTTGAGTACATGTAGGACTCAAACATGAGTATGTATAGAAACACACATACTCTTATTTTTGAGTACATATAAGATTCAAACATGAGTATGTATAAAAACACACATAATCATATTTTTGAATAAATATAGTTCTCAAACATGAGTATTTAGACTTAAAGTACAAAATATATGTACTCATTTCTGAATACATTTATAAATCAAGTTTAAGTATACAGAATTTAAATTTTTTAATATGTGAACTATATGTACTCATTTATTAATACATTTATGAATCAAATATGATTATATTAAGTTTTGAATCTGAAATATCTATATTTTATAGGTACTCATTTTTGAATGCATAGGGGAATCGTTAATGAATATATCTGGGTTAATATTTTTAACTTCTTTTCTATATGTACTTGTATATGAATACGTTTATCAATCAATAATGATTCTTTTAAGTTTTAAATCTTTAATATTTATGCTAGATATTCACGCTTTTATGATATTTATGCTTTTTCAAGTACTAGTTTTTGAATACATAGTGGAATCGATATTGAATATATTTGGCCTCAGATCTAAAATTTCTTTTCTTTATGTACATTTAATATTCACACAATCAAAAATAATTTACTTAAAAATGAGAACATCCATGTACTCGTATTTTTTAAGTACAATTGTTTCAAAAAGAAGTACATTGTTAAAAATAATCTACTTAAAAATGAACATTTCTATGTACTCATATTTTTTAAGTATAATTGCTTCAAAAAGGAGCATCAATCTACTTAAAAATAAAAATTTCTTTGTACTCGATTTTTTTAAGTACAATTAATTCAGAAACGAGTACATGATATTTTGAAGTTGTGTATACTTATACTTGATTTATAAATGTATGCAGAAATGAATACATATATTGTGTATTTTAAAGTCTTAATATTCATGTTTAAATCCTATGTGCTCAAAAATATGAGTTTTCTGATAAACCCTTTTCTTATACCAAATTGACAGTAAGGATTTCCAAGCTTTTATTTAAAGATATGTCTATCTTTGTATAATTTTTAATTTGTAATACACACTTTTCAAATTTATTCACAATTTCATCAGAAATGTTAAAGAAGAAAATTTAGTTTAAAAATTGTTTTATTAGAAATTAGAATATTTAAGAAAGGGAAAATTCATCTCTGCCGTTAGCGATCTTCCGTCACTGATTCATAAAAGGTGTCATTTGGAAGCAGCTGGTAACTGCTGTTATAGCATAGTCAGTACGATACTGATCTTTCACCTAGAGGACTCGGGTGCAAACCACGGGGCGGCTCATGCACAAAATTTCAGTAATTAAAATAGTAAATTCGTTGTTCTTTACTCCAAAAATTGTAGTTCTTCGCAGTTAAAAATGGTGATTTCTTGGTTCTCTGTAATTTCGCTTTTTTTTTCTTATAGTGTATGTGTGTTTCTATATATACTTATTTTCGAGTCCCTGTATGTACTCAAAAAAATGAGTACATGCGTTTTTCAAATTTAAGAATTAAGTACTCCGAGCTATTTTAAGATCGGGAAGTGCTCAATAATTAGTACAGTTTACTTATTTTTAAGAATATAGTTTTAACAGTGCATGTGTCTCATTTGAAAGCAAAATTTATTATTCGGTAAATTCATTCTTTACACTTTCCTTTGTAAGGCTATTTTTGGTTAAGGACATTTTTTCCAGATTAAGGAAGAGCCACTCCTCCCTCAAAGGGAAAAATGGAAAATGTATCGGCTGAAAGTAATTTAATAACATCCAACAATGCAAGTTTGCACTAAAGTACGGCTATTGTTACACTACTAATCACTGATCCATACATTCTACTTGTCATTTAATTCTTAATAATTTGGTTTAATATTCAAATCATAAATTCTCATACTTCAGAAATTCTGCATTCAAAACATTTTACTTTCCATTTTCTGTCTTTAGCAAAGATTAGCTAATCTGTTTCACTGTGCTGTAACAATTGAAATAGCTGCAAGAATAGGAAGAAACATATTGCCTTGAAAAAGAAAAAATCTAATTTTACTTTATAATGAACTAATTTTATGAAACTAATTATGTATTTTGTAAGGAGAAATGTCTTTCCTTAAGAGAAATCTCAGTTTTACATAGTTTTCTTTTTTTAATTAACCCTTTCGCTACTGGCGTACATGATGAAGCAAAAAATATTAGTAAGTTTTTATGCTTCTTTAGTATCGTGGTAATACGATATTCTCCAAAGCCTTAAAAAAAAAAAAAAAATCTTTAGACTAGTATCATATGAAAAATACGCAAAACAACTGCTTTCGTTAGATTTCAGCAAATAAGATATTCTTTAAGTTTCAGTAAACCTTAACTTCTGTGATTTGGGTAGTTTTTTTTTAATTTTATTCGCATAAAAGCGATTTTTTTCAAAAATTGCAAAAACAAATTCAGTAGCAAAAGGGTTAAAAAAGTGGTCCTAATTGTTTGCCAATAAAACTAATTTGAATGTAATAAAATTAAAATGACTTTAATTACATTTTAAATGCACGAAACTTAATGAAATTATTATTTATAAGAACTACAAGCAACACAGTCGTATTTAATTAGAAAGCAAATGTTTATTTTACATTCATATTAACAATAAATTATATACATAAGTATCAAATTATTCCAAATTTTTCAACAATGTTTAGAAATAAAGACCTTTTTTTGGTCCATAGAAATGTTTGAAATCCTGAAATTCAAAAATACCAAATATTAATTATATAATAATATTTACGATATCTTTCATTTTAATTAAAAACATTTTTATCATTATTATTTTTTAATTACACAAACACCCTTTAGAAAATCGTACTCAAATGTATCATTCTCAACAAGATATAGTTTTTAAATTGGTATATGTTTTATTATGGATAAGGCTACATAATTTAAATAAAAGAATTCCAAAAACAATTTAATCTTCTTACATGTAAAAAACTTAGCTGGTTTTATTTAGTGGAAATTCTGTCTTAATTTGACAGGAAATGTTCTTTTCACTAATTAGCTTTTCGCAAAACATTGAATAATAATATTATAAAAATAAGGAGGGGGGGGCAGAAATCTAAGGACATAACTTTTATTTCATGCAGTTCCTAAACAATAATTAGAATAATTTAGATTAATATGACATAAATCTATACTTTAAATTACACCAAAATTGTCATTTAAGCAACAAGGTTTTGTTTTCAATATAATATGCATTTTATTATCATTCAGGTAGAACTTTTTTATAATATAGAGAGTTACAAAACTGTATAGTTTTTTAATATTTATAATATTTTCGTTATCTGATTTTTTTACTATAAAAAATGAAAATGTTCTTCAAATTCTGTTGATACAAAACCATTGTAAACTGCATAGGCATTTTCATTAACCCCTTAATTCTCGCTCCCGTGATATTCACGGGCTGTGTCTTTTATTCAGATTGTTCGATTTCCACCAGTTTTATAAAATAATGCAATCGGCTTTATTATGGTATCATTTTACCTGTCATTAAATATGGTGAATATTGCTTTTTCAAAAAAGTGGCACCAATAAGGAAATTGAATTGTTAAACCGTAATATAATGCGACCGTTAAGGGGTTAAATAAGAACATTTTAATTTTTCCAAACAAAAGAAATTCATTTTCATGTTTGCTGAATATGATCATATTTTTTGAATATGTAGTTCTTTTGTAAGCGAAACTTTTGCAAACTAATAATTCTGTATTCTCACTCATTTCCTCCATTCTCTGTAGCAATTTCAGATACTCTAAAAGGATCATTTTTACATATTAAGCACCTAATACTGCATTTATTACTGATATTTTAAAATATTTTGAATGGAATATAATACTCATCTTCGGTTTCTGAGTTTGTGTTACTGTTTTTGCCACATTAATGAAGTTTCCTGTAAATTGTGCATATTTTTTTAATGGAAAAGGCTTACTCTCATCAGGTATTTAGTACAATATCTGATGAGAGGCCTTAACTGTCTAATTATTCTGGGATAATGCAGAGGAAAATGCATTTTCGGTATAATATATGCATGTAAAAATAATTGTGAACATAATTTATGGTGCTCTGTAATGTTTTCTGACAACTGATAGGTTTCAGACAATGAAATTGTTTATGCCATTAGAGTACCTATAATTGTTGTTTTAACAGAAAAAAAAAAAAAAAAAAAAAAACGAAATTCTTCATCACGTGGGATTTTATCTGCAATTAAAAAGGAGCAAGTTTCTTATTACAGTCCACATGAGAATGCACTTTGACCAGTATAATATTAGGCATTTGTTATTTTTTCATGTGTAATTGGAACTGGTGTGTGTTGAGATTCACTTTTACCGTAGCTAAAATTAATAATTCTGTCGTTTAAAATAGATAATGTAAAATATTTTGACTTGAAAATTAAATAATTTAAAATTAACAGTGTTTCAGTAGCACACGAATCCTCAAACAAATTGTGAACAACATCAAAACTTAGATTACTGGTTAAATGTGAATAGCCTAAATCATTTAAAGGACAGTCACATTTAACATCATATTCAATACTGTCATCAAGTGCTCTTGCAACTTGTCCTTCATGAATATCTTTGCTAACAAGGAAGATCTCCATACGGGCATATTCAGAAAAATCTGAAAAAAATTACACAGTGTTCTTCGCATGTGGATATATATGTTTATAAAAAAATTTGGCGGAACCTCGATAGAAAAAATAATGAAAATTTCGTTTATTTGGCGATTAAATGAAATTTCGAAAAATACTTTTTTATGTCGAATACTCTTTAAGATAAAAATGTTTCATATAGAACTGTTTAAATAAATTTAATGTAAATAACTTTAGTTTTGTCAGTTTTAGTTTGATTTAACTACAGTTTTGTCATATATATATTTATAATGAAAGTTAAATATGAAATTTTATAAATTAAAATTGTTTCAATATCTCAAAATTAAGTCCAGTTAAGCACTGCCGATTCAATTCTGTTGCTATGGAAACGATGATTTCCTTGATACTACGACCAATGTCAGACGGGCGTCTTTTTTGCTGCTTTTTTGCTTAAGTATTATCCATTCACAATGCTATAGCATTGTGAATGGATAATACTTAAGCAAAAAAGCAGCAATAAAGTCGCCCGTCTGACATTGGTCTTAAATTGAAATGAATAACTGCTAAATGAATCTTGCCTTTATTTTGGAATACGCTTAAATATATGAAAGTATTTTTAACACTTTCCAACAAAGTTGAAAAGTTTTGTGACTTCGGTTTGTCTGTCCATCTGGCCGTCTGTCCGTCTGTACGCGCTCTAACTCCCGTAAATATACTCGAATCGCTCTGAAATTTTTGGATGTCAGTGACCTCTACCATAGCACGAACCCTATTGCAAATGAAGTTTGCAGCATGTTTAGTTCATTTACAGGGACAGTCAAAAGTTTTCCGTTAAATTACGGCCTATGGGAAAAAAATCGTTTAAAATTATTTTTAATGATGTTACATGCTTTCAAGCATAATAAATTGATATGCATTTATCAAGTTGACTAAAATATGCATTTTCTGTACAATATGCGGCCCAAAAAATAGTTATTATTCATTTACAGGGCCGCACAAAAGAATTCCTTTACATAATGACATAGAAGTGGAGGGAATTTTTTCCGGCGTATTTTAATTCTGTTAAACTGTTACATGTATAATGAAATAGATATACGTTGCTAAGGTTTACTATAACTTATTTCATGGATAATACGAAATGCAGAGCATTTACAGGGACACACAAAAGATTTCAGATACTATATTGTCCCCGAAGTACTGTAAAGTAGCGATGATTGCTGGAAATGCATTTTTAATTATGTTATGTGCTTTTATGTTTCACTATATTTATGCATTGTATATGGTGTGTATAAATGCTGTTATTGATATACAGCCCGTAAGGCATGGTGACGTCACAGCGACGTCGTTGTGAAGTCACACTGTGATTTTGTGACCGTCGATGTGACGTCACGTGACGTCGATGTGACGTCACAGTGACTACAATGCGAGGTCGTTATGGCCGTTTTAGACGTCGTTTGTGACGTCACATTGTGACCACTCTGTGAAGTCACGGTGTGACTAATTTGTGAAAAGTGTGTGATTTGTGACTATTTTGGCATTAGCTTTGTGACGAACCTGTGACGAAAGTGACAATGCTTTGAAGTCACATTGTGACCAATTTGTGAAATATGTGTCATTTGTTACGAACTTGTCATAAACAATGTGATGATTTTAAATGAAAAACAGATTTCAAATTAATTGCTTGAAAGGCGCTAAGGCCAACATAGTGAAAAAGATTCCATGCCGGGACTCGAACCCGGGCCATCAATATAGCACACTGACATTCTACCGACTAAGCCACATGGAACGATACCCAGCCGGGAAAATTTCTCACTATTACATGTTGGCAAGGCTACAAACGCAGCACAAGATGGAATATTTATCGTGAGCCACCGACATTGAGCAAATACGAAACTTAATTAAATCCAGCATCGATTGAAACTATATTAATACTTTGAAATTTTTCCAAAGAGAACCATTCGCCTTGCATACAGTATTTCGAATGAAAATCAAATTTCAAATTACATGCTTAAAAGGCAATTTTAATTTTAAATTTGATTTTTATTTGAAATATTGTATGCAAGGCGAATGTTTCTCTCTGGAAAAATTTCTAAGTATTAATATAGTTTCAACCGATGCTGGATTTAATTAAGTTTCGTGTTTGCCCCATGTCGGTGGCTCACGATAAATATCCCATCTTGTGCTGCTTTTGTAGCCTTGCCAACATGTAATAGCAAGAAATTTTCCAGCCTGGGTATCGTTCCACGTGGTTTAGTCGGTAGAATGTCCGTGCGCTATACTGATGGCAGGGGTTCGATTCCCGGCATTGAATCTTTTTTACTAAGTTGGCCTTTGCGCCTTTTAAGCAAATAATTTGAAATTTGATTTTCATTTGAAATATTGTATGCAAGCCGAATGTTTCTCTCTGGAAAAAATTCGGAGTATTAATACTGTGATGGTTCTTGCCATAAACACTGTGATGAATTTTAAAATGCACAATTTTAAAATAAAGTTTTGTTTGAAATATAAATTCTTATCTTTTTACCGTACTTTTTAGCAAAATATCGCTATTTTGGAGTCCTATTCTTCTAAAACATTTTAAATTTTCCACTTAAAAAACAATGCTTATCAACTGACATCTTTTTTTATTAAGATTTAAGCTTTATCTTGAGTTCAAGCTTGATATTAAGAATGTGTAAAATTTTAATGTGTTGTGATTAGTCATTGCTTTATTAAACATGACATGATAAGCCATATTTATTTAAATTTTTTATTCCCGTGTATATTGTATTTTGTGAATATGAGCTAAATAGATTTGGTTATGTTTTATAGGAAAAGACTGATCTGCGAAATAGAAAAAAACAATTAAGAAAAATCATGCGTTAAGCATAGATTATAAAACTCTTTCCAACGCTTCCTGAATGCTTTAACAAGACATCTTAATTTAGGGAAATAACGTAAATAAGATAACTAAGTAAATATTTTAGAAAACACATAAAACATTTGAAAAACTGATTTCAGCATTTACCGTCCATAGCCAAATATGTTTTCTAATTCTTTTGAACAGCCCTGCATTTGATCTGTAAGTTGATATACATATTATATAATGGGAAAATTTATTTTTGCAAGAAAACGCATAACAGGTTGAAATTCTCTTTCAGCAATTTATACTAATATATGGAAACATACTTGAATACTTTTGTATAATCTTGTAGTTTACCTAGTACGTTTATTACGCGCTACTGCTTAGTTAAAATTTAATTCAAACACTCTTAAAACTTCTGAAATCACATTTCCAGAAATTATAATTTATAGATGGCCATGTATTCAATTTATACTACTATATGGAAACATACTTGAATACTTTTGTATAATCTTGTAGTTTACCTAGAACGTTTATTACGCGCTACTGCTTAGTTAAAAGTTAATTCAAACACTCTTAAAACTGCTGAAATCACATTTCCAGAAATTATAATTTATAGATGGCCATGTATATCATTTTATCTATATTCTACAAACATTTCTTAGTAAATTAAATGCAGTTCAACGTAAAAATCCATAACTCATTTAAAAACTACCTTTAATCAATTTGCGCATATACCCAGTAACCCTTACGAATACTTTTATGTAGTCCTGTATATGAATTATAGCATTTATATATACCATACTCTATGCATAAATATAGTGAATCATAAAAGCGCATATCATAATTAAAGATGCATTTCCAGCAATCATCCCTAATGAACTTCGGATACAATATAGTATCGGAAATATTTTGTATCCTGTAAATGCTATATACATTTCGTATTATCATGAAATAATGTATAGTGTGTAAACCTCAGCGACTTATATCAATTTCATTATATATGAAATAGATTAACATAATTAAAGTACGCCGCAAATAATTCCCTCCATCCCTGTATAATAATGTATTGGAATCCCTTTTTTAGCCCTGTAAATGAACAATAACTATTCGTTGCACCACATACTCTTCAGAATGCATATTTTAGTGCGTTTCATAAATTCATATCAATTTTATTCTGTTTGAAAGCGTGTAAAATCGTTAAAAATCATTTGAAACGATTTTTTCCCGTAGGCCATAGTGTAACGAAATACTCTTGACTGTTCCTGTAGATGAATTAAACACGCTACAAACTTCATTACAAATAGGGGCCGTGCTATGGTAAACGTCAATAACATCCAAAAATTTCAAGGCAATCCGAGTATATTTGCGAGAGTTAGACCGCGGACAGACGGCCAGACAAACCGAAGTCATAAACACTTTTCAACTTTGTTGAAAAGTATTAAAAAGAACATATAAACGTAAAATAAATGATTGCATATTAACTATTTTTATTGTTTAAAAAACATTTTAATGTAGAAAGTAGTTATTAATCGCTTTAAAAAAATATTCAGTCCTATATTACGAAAGTACATACCAACTTTTTAAAAAATATACTAAAGAAGTTTAAGCTATAAACTTGTTATCACAGGCATGAAAAACACTTTATTTCAATGCTTAAATATATTTAATTTTTTTATTCCAGTGATTACATGTATCGAAAACGTAGAAAATGAATTTACAATCGAAGAAAATTTAATAACTGATTCTGAGTGTCTACAATTAAATGTTTGATTAAAATCACAAACAGAAAAAAAAAAAAAAATGCTTACATAATGTTAATTTCTAATCTGAAACAATTTCTAATTTCATATTTAACTCCAAAATAATAATGATGCTATAAGTGTTAATACTTAGAAAACATTAAAAAACCGAAAAAAATTCCACACCACTGTTTCAACACATTTTCAATCTCAAGAGACTAAAAATTAATATTTACATTCATTCTACTATGAATGTAGACACGAATCAGTCTCTGCGCCAGCTTTTTTTTTTTTTTTTTTTTTTTTTTTTTTTCGACCGATGGCAGATTAAGATACAACAGAATCGAATAAAAATATCCTTCTGAAAACAATACAGACCAGTCTCTTTCTATATGTGTAACATAAAACTACTTAACTCATCATTATAATATATACAAAACAGGAACAAAATATTTAAATTAAATAAGACTTACATATATGCTTCATCAATAATATCCGTATATTTGTAATATCCTAAAATGGCAGATGTCTTTCTTTTATATTAAAAGAAGTGCTGTAGGTGTGCTGGTGTTCTAAACAGTGGAGTGAAGTGGCTTCCCGCGTATTCTCTTGTTTATTCCATGGTAATATCGCGAAGCAGACGATTTGAGCAGGTGTGTTTTTATTATTTATTTGTTTTTGTAAACAACTGATTTGAATCTGAAATGCGCAGTAATTATATGAGAGTGTAACAATCAGTGGAGGATTATTATATTAAATTGCAATGTTAGATAAAATTGAAATCATGAAAAAAGAATACTTTTACTGTCTTAGATATCAAATTGATAAAATATAGCATGAAAATTTAGTTTATTAATGCTTGTATCGTGCAATTTATTTATTATGTCCCCCCCCCCCCCCCCGCCTTTCGTGATAAAATTTACTATTTGCTATCCACTAATATATTTTCATTCCTTATGCCGCTGTAACTCAGGTCTGTTTAAAATATTGTTTAACTCTTAACTGATGTGACAAAAATTGCCGCATAACTACTGTGAGCGGTCTGTGAGACCGCTTAATCTATCAGATGGATAAAATATAGCATGAAAATTTAGTTTATTAATGCTTGTATCGTGCATTTTATTTATTATGCCCCTTCCCCCTTTCGTGACAGTATTTACTAGTTGCTATCCACTAATATATTTTCATTCCTTATGTCGCTGTAACTCGGAACTGCTTAAATTATTTCTCTTCATTTTCAAAGATTTTTGAAGTTCATATTTTTGTCACACTGTGACTTACAATATGATGGTTTTTTTATCATATATGTTACGTGACATACGTTACATGCAGTGACATAATAGTGTCGTCACAATTTTCTTTTAATTGCCAGAAAAATATAATTTTACAGTAAATAACATGTTTCGAAGAATTTTTGCAATTTTTTAAAGTTTTCTAAGAAGTTCACATCTCAGTCACACTGTGACATCACTGAGTGGTGGCATTTTGGTCACAGATGTGACGTGACCACAGTGACTTACAGTGACGTCACAACGACTTCACCGTGACCATGCATGCTATGAGAGAGGGCTACTCAAAAGAATTCGTAATGGTTACTGGGTATGATTGCAAATTGCTTAAAGGTGATTTTTAAATGAGTTAGGCATTTTTACGCTGAACCGCATCTGGTTTACTAAGAAATGTTTGTTAAACATATATAAAATGACATACAGGGTCCCGCAAAGAATTGGATACATGGCCGTCTATAAATGATAATTTCTGGAAATGTGATTCCGGTAGTTTTAAGAGTGTTTTACTTTGAATTAAACTTTAGCTAAATAGTGGCGTGTAATAAAGGTATTAGGTTAACTGCAGAGTTTTACTAAAGTATACAAGTATGTTTAAATCTATTAGTATAAATTGCTGAAAGAGAAATTTCAACCTGTTATGTGTTTTCTTGCTAAACTAAATTTCTCCATTATATAGTATATATATCAACCTACAGATTAAATACAGGGCTGTTCAAAAGAATTGGAATACATATTTGCTATGGACGGTAACTGCTGAAATCAGTTTTTCAAATGTTTTATGTGTTTTCTAAAATGTTTACTTAGTTCACTTATATACCTTATTTCCCTAAATAACGAAGTTTTGTTAAAGCATTCATTAAGTGTTGGAAAGTGTTTCATAATCTATGCTTAACGCATGATTTTTCTTACTTGTTTGTATATGAAATAGTTTTAAAGTAATAAAATTAAATAACAAGCAACATAAATATGTAATACGAAAAAACGTATTTATTATACTCTCTCATTGTTTATGTTTAGATTCATTAAATACTTTTTACACGCATTCTAAAAATCAATTAACAAACAATTTTCAGGTGCATTAAAATCGTTTGCTTTTGGAGAGAAAAAGTATCGCTCACCAAATCGCGTGACGCTTTCTTCTTTTCGGGCCAAATACTCGAAAGTATTTTATTTTTTTACAGACTTTCTACTGTAATTCCGCCGCTAAATTTGACTGATCCTTTATTACATACATAAGTAGTTTAATTAGTATTTTTTTTTCAAAATATTCTGAGTATGCCCAGTAAGGAGACCTTCCTTGTAATTAATAAAGATGAATTCTCCCTGATCATCTCATGCATAGTATTTTTATTCACGTGGCAAAACATACAAGAGTAAGGCACATCACACACCGAACAGACAAGTCACGAAAAAGCGTAAGTCAAGAGACATTTCACCCTAATAACAAAGAACAAACCGGTTTGAACGCTCCAATTTGTCTCGTGTTGCACGGTTTTGTTTGCTTGTCTGCTCAGTGTGTGATCTGCCTAATTTGCCGAGAAGCTTTAAAAAAAAATTATTTTGAGCTAAATTGTCTCCAATTACTTGCCGCAAAGCAATTTTATATATATTTTCATTAAACTATATGCCTTGCTCCATAACCTGTTGTAAATCATGCACAAGGGGCTGAAACATTTTGCGATATCAATATTTTTGGACGTCAATTGCAGAATGGAAATTTACAATAAATATGGAATCTAAAGACGATTGTATTAATATGTTAAGATCTTTAATAGAAAAATACACAAATCTAAATTTGTGGTTGCCAGTACGGAATACCAATGGGTTGTCGACTCCTACATCATCTATGTATAATTCTATTATAATGGTTTCGGAGGAACAGAAAATAGAATTTCAATAATAATGAAATCCATCATGTATGCCTCTTAAGGTGACTCAGTACCCTTTGAACTTTTTTTTTTTTAATGTAAGCATTTCAAGGTAAATTTTTTGACATAATAATAAAGGATTCAATGAAGGGAAATGATTCGACCAAGAAATTGTTCGATTTCCCTGGCAAATTTCGAAAATTTGAAATTTTTTTGAAAAATTTAAGTAAATTTTAAAGTGTATCTTCTCGTACAACTTTGAACATTGTGCGATATTTTTTTTAAAACTATTCGCAGAAGTGTGCTGTATAGTTTTAAGTATCGTATTTACCATAAGTTAATTAGTTCGGGTGAAGAGAAAAAAAAAATAAAATGTGCAAATACGTATAAAATGACACTAAAAAGTGAATTTATTTTACATTTTTATGTGTAAAAAAAAAAAAAAAAAAAAAAAAAAAAAATTGTAAATCCGATTCTTAGTTTTATCAAATAGACCATAAGGTACAAGCAAAAAAAAATCTTGTGAATCGAAAAATATACATCAAAGTTTTATCACTTTAATCATGTCTATTCGTCGAAAAACTCAAACTGAGAAAAAAATATTTTAAGTGAAGTGGATTGCGGCATTTACCGGGTGTCCCAAAAATGACTGACAGATTTTAAAATTCAATAACTTGCAAACAGTGACAGATATTATATATTTTTTTTTTGCAGGAGTGTTATGCAAGGTGTCAGGAGTTTTTATGCTGCGATTCTCAATTTTAGTTACAAATAGAATCGATAGATGGCGTTGCAAGCAATAGCCGCTAAATCCAGGCTCGATTTTTCGGCCTCTCTCTTCTTCCATGCGAAAAAAGGAGATAAAATTGTATTGAATGGATCCCGAAGTACCAAAAATCGGGTCTGGACTGAGCGCCTATTGCTCTTAGCGCCATCTATTGCTTTAAATTTGAACTAAAATCAAGAATCGCAGTAAAAAAACTCCTCACATCATACGGAGGGCACCCTGCTCCCACCCCCCCACTTAGGGACCTATATCCCTTGTGTTGATAATTGACCGTCATAAACACAACCAACCAACCAACCGTTTCGTAAAAAATCGAAGTTTAAAATCGTGCTATTAGTTGACCTTGAATTTCTCTAGCTAAAAGGTTCCTACACACTCATGTGTTCGCTCGTCCCCGCTCCCACCCCAATCCTCGCACTTTATTTTCAACCTCTTTAATTCTAATACAAACGCACTGCTATTCACCCTACATCATATTAAATGCTACACTGGTCAATCCATTTCAAGTGGTCTAGAAAATCCTTTATTCGTTGCTTGACCATTTTTAAAAAATCTGAAATTTTTTGTACAACAACCCTAATGTGATGGAAGTTCAAAATGACTATTATTTTAATTTTATTAATTTTTGTTTGTGCATGGCGGCCATCTTTGTTTCGTCGTCTGCAGCAACGTTTTCACATGAAGGGTTTACGGAATTGTAATTAATTCATCGTTTATTTCTCCCATTCAAATGTGGATTAAAGCAATTTGTACAGAATACATTAGGCTAAAAATTTAGTAATAGAGTAGTTTTCGAAAATAAATCCTTGTTGGTGAAATTTAAGCATAAAGTTTCAGTTTTTTTTTTTTTTTTTCAAAATTTGTCCGTTTACAAAAGGAAATTTTTCTAGCAAGGAGAACTGTGAACATGACTTAATTTTTTTTTTACAAATAGTTCCGAAAGTACTTGTACTCACACGCCAAGTTACAGATCTGGGACTTGCTTTCTCTTCGCTAAAAAACATCCCAAATTTTTCAAAAATGTCAAAAATCGCACTTTTGAGGCTTTGATATCTCTGGTGGGGCACGAGATAAAAATCTGAAGTTCTGGTTTCTGAGAGAATTGTATGGTAGTGTTATGCACAAGAAACTTCAGATTGGACATATGACTACAGGTTGAGATATGGCAAGGGAAACATGTGAAAACAATACTGCCAAACTATTGTTTTGTTGTAGTCACAGCTAAGTAATTATCTCAGAGTGTCATTTAAATTTATTTTTTTTTTATTATTTTTAAATAATAGTAACAGAAAATAAAGACTTTTGAAAAGCTTAGCAATTAATTAAAAAAAAATAATTATGCCTAAGGCCATACATTTTGTATGGTTTCAGTTATTTTTGACTTAAGTAATTTAAGTAACTAAAAGAAACCTCAGCAGTTTTACATAAGGAAAAAAAAATATTTTGATACAAGACAGGAGACAAAAACAGAATAGGGAATAAGAAAAGCTGTTAATGTTGTCATTTTTGTCATCTCTCAAGATGATCAAACGTGTCAAAACACACTCTTGCTTGTTGGTTTAAAAACCACAATTTTGATCTTTCTGAGAATTTTATTTGGATCCAAGTCTTGTCATCTCTTGATAACTTGATTGAAGATCTTGGACCTGCTGGCTCATAGAAAAAAACTTTGAAATCACTATGTGCAAGTCTCACTTCACTAATAATTCGTAGCTTACTTATGCAAAAATGTCATTTTTCTGCTGTAGACATTTTGAAAGGGCTTTGGATATCTTTACTTTCTGAAAATTACTTGAGGCAGATGCATGGTAACATCGTATAATGTTTCATTTACAGGAACATACATATAGTAGGAACAAGTTTCAGGGATTGGCTAGCAGTATTAAAATCGTGGTTTTTAAACCAACAAGCAAGAATGTGTTTTGATACGTTTGATAATGTCTCAACAAGTATGTCAACATTAACAGCTTTTCTCTTTCCCTATTCTGTTTTTTTCTCAGGTCTTGTATATAAATATTTTTTATAATAATTAAAAAAAATTAAATGACACTCTGAGATAAATGCTTACCTGTGACTACAACAAAACAATTGTTTGGTAGTATTATCTTGACATGTTGCCCTTGCCATATATCAGCTTGTAGTAAAATCTCAATCCTGAAATTTCTTGAGCACAACACTACCATACAATACTCTCAGAAACCAGAACTTCAGGTTTTTATCACGTGCCCCACCAGAGATATCAAAGCCTCAAAAGGGCGATTTTTGACATTTTTGAAAAATTTGGGATTTTTTTAGCGAAGAGAAAGTAAGTCCCAGATCTGGAAGTTGGTGTGTGAGTACAAGTACTTTCGGAACTATTTGTAAAAAAAATAAGTGGTGTTCACAGTTTTCCTTGCTAGAAAAATTTCCTTTTGTAAACGGACAAATTTTGGGAAAAAACTGAAACTTTATGCTTAAATTTCACCAATAACGATTAATTTTCGGAAACTACTCTATTGTCAGATTTTTAGTCCAATGTATTCTGTACAAATTGCTTTAATCGGCATATGAATTGGAGAAATAAACGGTGAATTATTTACAATTCCGTAAACCCTTCATGTGAGAAAATTGCTGCAGACGACGAAACAAAGATGGCCGCCATGCACAACCAAACATTAATAAAATTAAAATAATAGTTATTTTGAACTTCCATCATGTTAGGGTTGTTGTACAAAAAAGTTCAAATTTTTTAAAAATGGTCAAGCAACGAATAAAGGATTTTCTAGACCACTTGAAATGGATCGACCCACACATATTTCAAATACAATATCAGAAATAATAAACAATATTTTCCATCATTTCCGAATCATTTTAGAAATATACTAAAAATCATGAAAAAATGCACTTTAAGTTAATTGTGTGTTCTTAGCGGCAAAAACTCACCTAGCTTGAGGGAGAAATTTAGTACGTTCATTCCTGAACTATATGTCGAAGGGATTAAAACAATTTCCAGCTTTCCCATAATTAATTCCGAATTCGGCCTTTTTTTCGTTCCCTATCACTGGGCTATAACCCGTAATCAAGTGGTTAAATCACAATTCTCAAAATATCCAAAATAAAATCCTAAAATAATTACAAAAACTTCAAATCATATCTCTATAAATAAAAAAAAAAAAAATACATTCATATAAAAATTAGAAGCTGGGTGAACTGATAACCTCGTGTGTTCTGGTTTCAAGCTCTTGATAGCGATTTAGGCAAAACTTTGTTGTAGAATTGTGAAAATTCAACAAAAATAGGGTCATTCCATGAAAAGTGAAACCAAAGTACTAATTTTTTAAAATTTATAAAACAAGCCATGTAATACATTTTTTAAAGCTTAGAGTGTGAATTTTCTGAAAGCATACAGTTTAAGTATAAAAAGTAAATTAAATAAAAGTATTAGCACTAAAAAGGTGAGAGTGATGAGATTGAGAACATTTCACTTACACTATGGTAAAGTTTAACAAGTTATTGTCATTTCAAAAAATATTTGTAGAAGTTGTAATTAGGCTAGTTTTTGTATTTGAATATTCTATTTTTTAAATTTATAAAAGAAATTAGGGAATATATTATAAATTATTTAGAATTCATAAATATATTGTGATGCATTGAATTGTTACGTCCGTAACGGGAAAACATCTAAAAATTGTTCTTACAAATTTACTGGTTATTTTATTAAGTTTTAAATCATATTTTCTCTGTATAAATTATATGAGTATACTTTTAAATCCGTGACATTAGTTTTAACTGCGTATTAGAGTATTTTATGACTTTTACAGACGTAACATTTTGAGTATCTTATTTTTGAATTAAGATAATATTTACAGATATAAAAAGTAATAAGAGATTAATATGATAAAAATGTGTACTACAAGTATATTTCACATCATAATTTACATATATTTTCTTTTTTCAACATGCTATTCATACATTTTATTTTTTCATGAATGACAGCAGACTATTTTCATGATAGTTTACAGTTTCATGGGTGGCAATAGGCTATTTTTGTGATACGTTATTTTTTCATGAATGGCAACAGGCTATATTTGGAACACTTTATATTTTCATTATCCAAATTTTGGAGGAACCACAAATGGACAACAGATGCAAATTATCATTTAAATTGTAAAAAAAAATGAAAAAAAATGTTTCTAATGTTATGATTACACTATCTTTGTTTTTTATTTTGCAATGCCCTATGTTTAAACGTTAAAATTCCGGTGAATGTAAATTTCAAATCGGACTTGTTACGTCCGTAACACGCAAAGTTACGGCTGTAACAATTTAATTATCCCATGTATTAATTAATAATTATTTTAATGTTTTCACAATTGCAGTTTCCAAGAGCTAATACCCTATTAATGAATTATTGAAGAAAAAGTTAAATGTTCTTTCTTAAAATTCACAGGACTATGACAAAAACGGCAACTATATTCAATTTTAACTGTTTTGTGAATTACGTCCGTAACACCTAGATTTTATTTTTTCAACAATTATGGGAACATTTTTCAGTTTTCAAAATTTAATATTCTATTTACAGTCCTTGGACTGTCCTTAAATATAAAATTATCCAAGTTATAATTATTTTTTTTTACATTATTTATGAAACTTTAAATTATCTGTTTGTTACATCCGTAACCATGGAATGACCCAATATTAAGTGTGGGTACTCATCTTATTCAGAATTTTGAGCTCTACCCCATTTGTATTGACAATGTTTTTTGATATAGTTAGCTTTTTTAGATATTGTTATGGTAATTAATTAAAACGGGTTTTTCGACTATAAATCTGTACATATTTTCTAACGCTCATTTAGTAATAGGGCGGAAACGTAGTAGATTCATTCTAAACCTAAAGGGATTAAAAAAAATTCAAGCATTCCCCTAATTAATTCCAAATTCGGCCTTCTTTTCCTCCTCTACTACTGGGTTATAAAGAGTTTTAAAGACTTTAAAATTCTATATGCTCTTTAAGTTGGGGAGGGGGGAGGAATAAAAGGAAAATGACAATTTCGGTTAGGAAGAAAAATCTTGATTGATTATTTATTGTGAGAATAAAATGCCACATAGAGCAGATTTTTTTTTTCTTATTAAGCAGTTTTAAAGAGTTTTTAAGCTTTAAGTAAAACTTTTTTTTTGTGGGGGGGGGGGGGGGCTTGAGAAAACGGGAAAGTGAAAATTTGAGGGTGAAATTCAGATGAAATTTTAATGAAATGAATGTGATGGAATGAATTGTTAATGAAATTTAGGACTGATTTAATTTATTGATTGCATGAAAATAAGTACTACTTTTAAGCACCAAAAATTCCTTTTGAAAACTATAAGCACTTTTGAGGATTGTACAAACCCTAGTTTAATGTTATTGATTTCATCAGAATTAATAAAATTCAAAAGTTATTCAAGAAATGAAACTGTTATACGAAAATAATAATCCAAGAGGAAAATATACTACAAAATACAGACACGTGCATTAACTAAACGAATTAAGTCTGAATTACAGAACACAAATTCAGAATAAATAACAGTTATTTTCCAATTATTGCTTAATAAAAATAAAATGATATTACTTACTTTCAAAGATCGTATAAAAAATCCATTAAGCTCCATTCTTCTAATTAGTTTCTTACATAATCCATAGCGATTGCTGGAGTTTTCTGCTTGAAGAGTCGAATATAATATTTTGGTCGGTGTGAATGAGTACTTGTGTACTCAATTTGCCGATGTATTCTTCCGTGCTACGTAACACATTTCTTCAAGATGTAGTTCGTAAATTATGAAAGGCGCAACTTAAATATGCTTCGTGCTATAACGTTCATTATAGCATACACGTTCACTAAATAGGTTCTATTGATATCTTTAATATACGAATAGAATAACAAGAGATTATATTAATATTTATTCACAAGCTTATTTTTCAGTCCGTATTGTCAACACACATCATGTACACACACATCATGTCAACACACATCACTCTGAAGCAATTTTACTAAACCCTTAACCGGAAACGTACATCTGTGAGATGTTTGCGTCTACATATGTGCCCTTAATATTTTCTCTCTCCAACATTCCAAACTTATTTTTATACTGTTATATTAAAACATTGGTCCTGTTAATACATTACTATTAAACATTAAATGTTTAAGTTCACTATTTCGTAAATTATCAAGTGTTCTGTTCGTGTGCGGGATTTTCGCGTTTCCGATTAAGGGTTAATAAAAAACGAGTACATAGTAGTTCTCATTTTTAAGTAGATTGTTTTTAACAGTGTATATATATATATGTAATGTAAGAAAAAAATATTATGCATTATTTCATAACTGTGATAAATAACAAAATATACATAAATGTAAGCAGTAATAATAAGATTTAAATAGATGATATAGCTATATATAAATTAGCTTAACCCTTAACCGGAAACGTACGTCTGTGAGATGTTTGCTTCTACATATCTGTCCTTAATATTTTCTGTCTCCGACATTCCAAACTTATTTTTATGCTGTTATATTAAAAAGTTGGTTCTGTTAATGTATTACTATTAAAGATTAAATGTTTAAGTTCATTATTTGGTAAATTATTAAGTGTTCTGTTTGTGCACGGGATTTTCATGTTTCCGGTAAAGGGATAATAATATAAATTTTCGTAAAAAAATCGAAAAATGTAAATGTAATTTGTTAGGAAAATATCGAAAAGTTCAAAGCTGCCTGATTTCTAATTCACATAAAATTAGTAACATGTCAAAAATTTAATATTAATGAAAAAAAAAAACAAAATGGAGGTACAAGCTGGGTTCGAACGTGCTATCTGCGGTATAGCGTATTTGCGCGTTACCTCGACGCCACCAAGTACGCGTTCAGAGTAGCAATAAATAGGTATTTGAAAAGTATGCTGAACGTTGACCTCCAATTTCTTAAAAACAGGCCAATTTGAAAGAAACCTTTCACGGGAATAATTAGTGGTGTGGCCCTTACAACATACTTAAAAATTATCAAAAACTGTGCGCACCAAGTTTGGTGGTCCCGTTGTAAGTGAAAACGTGTCCAGGCCAGGACTTGGACCAGGAACCTGGCTTAAACAGCCCATGCTCTGAACTGAACCAAGCTCCAACTGACTTATCCTGGACAATCTAGCAGGCACAATTCACTCCAGATTACCATTAAAATAAGAGCATTTGGATTGTTATCTGAAACAACCCAACAAAATAAATCGCAGGTAGTGGAACTCAAAGTAAACTCTGGATACGTAATTACCCTTGATTAATTTTGCCACAATCATTCTAATTAGAATCAGATTTGTCCAGCATAGCTCAGTTAGCGGAGCATTAGCATCTTAAGCCAAAGTTCCCGGGTTCAAATCCTGGTTTGGACACATTTTCACTCAGTTGAAAAACTACAACTTGCATGATTTATTACCCAATTAGGTTAATTATGTTAAAATAAATCAAGTGTTAGATATTACGGACAACTCACATTTACCTACAATAGCAAAACGTTCTCATTACATTAGAAATATTTCCTAAAAAACCCAATATTAGAATATTTAGATTAATTTGAAATTGTATACAATCTTATGGAAACATTTTCGAAATATTACGTGGTAATAATTACAATATAATACCGATATTGCCGTAATATGGATATTATGTAACGGTTATTTACAATGCAATACCAATGTTTACTCAATACTGAAATTAAGGGATAAATATTTCTAATCTAATGTCTCTGTAATACGAATGTTACATCATTGTTAATTGCAATGTAATGTGAATAATTACACGTGGCGAGGCATGGGCTAGTAAACTTAGTCTAAAATCTAAATGGCTGAAAACAGTGCTTCTAACAAGGAAGGCATAATGCGCACTTAATGCGCATAATCAAAATATTTTGAAAAAATTATAACTAAACTTCTCATCTACATAATAAAGGATCAGTAAAATTTAGCTGCGGAATTCCCGTAGAGTCTGTAAAAAAAAAAAAAAAAAAAAAAAAAAAAAAACTTTCGAGTATTTGGCGCAAAAAGACGCAATTTGGTGAGCAACACGTTTTCCTAGCCAAATGCAATCGATTTTAATGCATTTGGTTGGTTGTGTTTATTACGGCCAATTATCAACACGATATAGGCCCAACGGGATATAGTCCCAAAGGGCGGGAGGGCCTTCGTGGGGGTCTTTCTAAGGGAACCTAACCCGTATTTACGCTTGGAAATCCAAGGTTCGAAGAAAACCACGAAAACTCCGAACGATTAGTCCGACGTGCTCGAACCCTGCACCTCCCGTCTACCAGCTTCGAGAACAGAACCTCTCGGCCTTTCGTGGGGCTTTTAATGCATTTGGAATTTGTTTGTTAAATGAGTGTTTACATATGCAGTACTTAAGGGATTTTAACTTAAACGTTAAAATAGTTTATTATTATTTCTATAAGCTAATGTGATATATGTAATTTGTGTGTTGCTGCAGTTATTTAATTTTACTAAGTTTCATCAGAGTACTTTTTTAGTTAAATTTATTTAAATTAGTTCTGTATGAATTGTAAAAAAAATTTTTCTTTAAATGGTATTTATCATAAAAACGTATTTTTTTTTTTAATTTCATTGTGTTGACAACCGACGATAAATCTCCAAAAAAAATGAACTTTTTATATTTTTTTTTGCGGACGCTATATCGAGGTTCCGCCGGAAATTTTTTATAGACATGTATATCCTCATGAGTTTTCTGTAATTTTTAAAAAAATTTTCTTAGTATACACTTATGGAGACCTTCCTTTTAAGTTCTCATAGGCGGCTGCAAATGACGATTAAAGTTTCAACCATACGTAATATTCTACTATCTGAAATATGTGTTATTGCCTCTTGCTTGGTTAAAACAATTCTTTTGCGCTGCAAAGAGGGTTAATTTCCAGAGTAAGCAGAATCCGAAAATATAAGCAACATGCGGAACATTTATCAAGTAATCGATGCTAAATGTAAAACTCGAAATGTGACAAGAAAGGTTTTCATAAGCACATACTCGAAAAATTTTGAAAAAAAAGTGCTGAAGCTACTTCTCATGTGAATTTAATTACGTAAAATTTTGGTGAGGGATTTGTTAATGACTTTAATTAAAAATTATGAATTTTTCCTTATTTGGTGAAACATCACTCCGTTAGCAAAATAATGAATTTTTTTAAATAAAGAGTGTTTCCTATGCTTAACATTGATGGTAATTTATCATTTAGACCAGACATTTAACTATAAAAAAATCTTTGTATCTAAGAAATATGTTTTATTTAGCCGCATTTAAATAATATTTAATTTCAGAGAAAAAGACATAGAAAAATTAAAATTTCAATACATAAAAAGAAAAGAGATATATTTTGGAAAAGTTAAAATATTTCTGTAACCATGTTTATTTATTACAAATACTTTTATTCGAATGTGAGTAACTAGGAGTATAGAATAAGAGGAGTTAACATATCAATCTTCCACTGTGGAAAGTTTTAAAGCCGATAAAAGAGTTCTTTTCCCTTCTGCGTCTGCCATATTTGACTTTGACCAATAGCAGCCGACAGTCTCCAGTGAAAGATGGGGCGCGTCAGATACGGCTGATGCAGGAGTTTAGGAACAGTTTTAAGTGACGTCATAAATGACATCTTCTCATATTCTATTCTCCTAGGTTATTATACGAACGCATAAATGTATAAAACAGATTTGGGTCGATAAGAAACGATCGAATTATTTTGACATTTTCTACCAACCAACCATTAAAAAACTCCCACAGATTCACATGTATGTTAAGGTGTTAGGAATATTCATATTGTTTTAATTATTCATAACTTGGAATTAATTTTGTTTATTTTTCTGTAAATTCACCAATTCTAGGATTTCCTCTATACAGAGTGCCCACTAAAGTCCGTTCCCAGCCTCTTAACTGCCGAACGGCTGCATCTATAGTTATAAAAGTTATGTCTAGATATAGTAAAGTGACCATGCGCTATTAAATGAGACCGCGTAGAGCGCCAACTGGTGTAAAACGCCAGAGTTACCATTCCTGTCTCGAAAAATGGAAAAAAAGTGAATTGCAAAGTTGTAGAGCATCATCGATTTAGTACGAAAAGACACCGCGTGAACATGAATGCTAAAAGCAGAAGGATTAAAACGCGCATTTATTTGTTAACGATTTCCTATACTGTGACATGACGAAACGGTATTAGAAAGAAAATAAACTAGTTATCACCAGATACCTTTATTTTTTTATCTTCAAACTTCTCTCAGTCAGCTACAATGCACACTTCATGTTGAACACGTAGTAGCAAAGCAGGTGACACGTTAGCACAAGTATCCATAATTCGTCGTTGGACGTCCTGCAATGTTGGCGGAGGGGTCATATACACCTGCTGTTTCAGGCATCCCCACAGAAAACTTCCTTTGGTATCAGATCAGTTGAACGTGGAGGTCACTCTACGAAACCACCATACCCGATTATTTGTTCTCCGGATTCCTCCACCAAATACAGCTTCACTGGTGCTGTCTTGTACGCAGGCGCCGTCATGTTGGAACTATACATTCCGAAGTTGAAGCAACGACAGGTTTTCAACAAAATTGCTTATTACGTCCTGTTGATGTTCTAAATATCGTGCGCCCGTTAACGTGCCCTGGTGAAATACTGGGCCGATCAGCCTGTTATTGTAAATTCCACACCAGACATTAATCAAAAACTGCATTTGATGTCGAAAGTCGGCGGAAGACGTAGGATTTTCCAGCGCCCAGTATTGGGCGTTCTGCCTAATGTACATTTCATTCCACGAAAAGCATGCCTCAATAGTCCACACTATGTCTGCGAAGAATGTTGGCTGAACCTCTATCTGGTTCATTACAAATTTGCACCATGCATAACGTCTCTCGGCATCCCGTCCAGTAATGCCTGATGAAGCATTGGCCAGTATGGATGAGTAAATCATTTAGGATTTTTCAAGTGCGACTTTTTGAGAGGCGACAGTTTTCACTTATCTCTCTTGTGCCGTTGTTTGGATATGTGAGGGCGTATGATAATACATCTTCCGGTTGTACTTGCCACCCTACCTTAACTGGTCTTCCGGATCGAGGTCGGTCGGGCATTCAGCCTGTCTCCCTTAAACGTTTCACAACCTTTAAGGTGGCTTTGAGAGAAGGAAGCGGGCCTGCAGTGAAACGATGCTGATACAACCGCGCTGCCGATCGTGACTTGCGCCCACATTCACCGAACAGTAGAAACATCTCATAATATTAATTTTTGAAAAATCGCTCCATGATCTTCAACATACAACACCGAGGAGATATTTCGCTTTATATATGTCTCAGGTGAACAGGTGTAAGGTTTCATATGTATTTGCATAATCCCCAAATTTCGCACACAAAGTTCAAATTGAGTTGAGTTGAAACGTAAAGCGATACGATTTTGCACGGCCTGCATATTGTCTACTCTTTGTAAAGACAGTAATTACAAGAATGCACCCAACAGGGTTTGATCCACAGTCCTACTGATTGGTATCTTAGTTAAATTAGGACCTGTTTCTTTTCCGGGCCGGTTGCCTTAGTTTGTGTTTCATTGGTTAGTAGTGGGAACTTTCACCGGGGAGTTAACACCTATGCCAAATTTTGGTGGGTACCCCGGTGGGTGATCTTGTCCTCTTGTCCTACTGATTGGAAATTACGAGCAATACCACTGTGCCGAGGTGCGAGCTCGTTTTTCTTCCGAAAGATAATCTTTTCTCCTTTCGTTTAATTTTCGTGACGTTACAGTTTTGGAAATAACTCACAATAAACGCCCGTTTTACGCGTTCCGTTTTTAGAATTCATGTTCACAATCTGTCTTTTCGTACTAAATCGATGATGCTCTACAAATTTGTTTTCATATATCGTACCGTTTTCGAGATAGGAAAACTTACTCCGCCGTTTTTCACCAGGTGGTGCTGTAAGTAGTCTCAGCTAGTAGCGCATAACCACTTTACTATACCTAGACACCACTTTTATGACTATAGCTGCAAACGTTCGGCAGTTAAGAGGGTGGGAACGGACTTTAGTGGGCACCCCATATATTCTTTTAAAAATATACTGGCGATATTCTATATGTTTATTCAGATATGTATAAGTATGATCACCGATGAGGATGAGGAGATCTATGATGAGGAGAAAATAAAATAATATTGTAATAATTCAGATCTAAAGTTAAGTGACTGAAGGTCTTAACTTGCTTTTATTACTTAAGCGTACATAAAATATGCTATTAGTGACATTTAATTTTTAAAATTGTTACGAACTATCACATGGGGTGTTTTGAGCTTTTCCCTCTTGAAAAGACTGTTTGTACGGAAATGTGTGATATTTCCTATGATATGTTGCGTGTGATTCCAGCTAACTCAGCTAAAAATCCAGAAGTGAAGACGTGAAGCGCAGCTTCCTGCTAATTTGCTTTCAATCACTGTTCCGTGATCAATCCGTCGCCACTCTGAGGCGTTCAGAGCTAATGTGGATCAAGTCTATAAATTATAGTTTTGAAATAATCAAGGTAAAAGTTTATTAACACTAGTTGAATCCAAAAGTTATTTAGAGAATAATTTTTTTTATTCTTGCAGCATTAAGACCAACATAGATATGGGTCATAATTTGAAAATTCAAAAACAATAATTAAAGTAGCATTTTAATTTTGAATCAGAATTTACTGGACTTGATCCACTTTGGCCCTGAAATGTTTTTTACATAAAGTCTATCATACGAATAGACACAGTGAAAATGAAAACATTTTATAATTTTTAAACAAATGTATCATAAAATAATCTAAAAAGTTTGAAATCAAGCTTTAAATGGTGTCATCAAAGAGAGATTCGTCATTATTTGATTCTACAATTTCCTCATTCAGGGATGCTTCTGACCTAGTAGCAGTTTCTGTCCGTAGGTTTTGAAATGGACGTGGGTGTTTGAGGAAGAAATATAAAAGTGAAAGCATATCTTTTTTTTTCCCTCGGTGACCACTCTTGGAGTTTTGTAAAGCGGTTCTTGCTTCTCAAAAAATTTTTCGTAGACATAGTTACTTTCGAGAAGCCAATATCTGCATTTAAGGTATTTTTAAACTGCAATGTCCAACATTCCTCTCGCTCAAACATCCACCTCATCTCTGACCACTTGATGGGGATGGCCTTCATCAGTTTTTTTCCTGTTGGCTATCATGTCTTCAAGTTTTTTGGTAGATAAACTTTCAGGTCTTGCTTTTTTGACACTCAAGAATGGCTTCTTAGTCTTGAATTTCTTGGCCACATGAATCCAGGTCCTCAGGATCAAAGATTTTAAAATGTTTTCGTGACGCTGATTTCATTACTCCGGAATCTTGATCATTAGAAAAAAATGAGTGGCCTGTAACCAAAAATTTATGATCAATTGTTTTAATGACCAAGTTCATTAATGTAGAAGCGACTTTAATATTTCGATTTTGGCCAGTGCATGAGTCAGAGTAGAGAATAACATGTGTATGGTTTTTAACTCTTGACTAATATGTTTAGCAAGCACAGATGCTATTTCTTGTGACCCTCTCCCTCCGTTAGACTCGTCCCATAAATGAATGCACCCATTATCATTGTTAAAAGAATGGATTCCAAAATTGTGCACATACATATTTTGCTTATAGTATGCTATAGATGTAATCAATTTAGGATATGGGAGAGCCCGCTTTAGGTCAAATGTTGCAACATAACATGCATCTGATGCAGAAGCTTTGTCATTTTTAAAAAAACTGTCTAGCTTCCAAAGCTTTGGCCAAGGGCAGTTTCTTTTCCAAGTCAAGTTTACCACGCCGTTCCGGGTCATTTGTTTCACCTACTACACTGCTCAAAACAATTAAAGGATATTGCAGTTTTAGGTGGATTTTGTATCTGGTAAACTGTTTAGCTGATTGATACATGGTCGACAGACATAGTAGGTTATATGAGAATAAATTACATATGTTTGGCAGAAAAAAATGCATTTCATTGCGCATTTGTGTACTAAAGGAAAAAAAACACAATTTGTGCATATGAGAAAAAAAGAATAAGAAAAGGTGTTTTCTTCAAAGAAAATCATTTTCAGTAGGGGGCTGGTTTCCATGGGCGGCCAGCAACGTTGAACACCTTTGAGGCATGGACTCAATGAGGCTATTAATGACGAGTAGGGGTATTCTGCCCCACTCTTCCAGAAGAGCTCTTTCCAGTTCTTGGAGAGTTTGTGGGGGTTGTTGGTGGCCAGAAAATCGTATTCCTAGAGCGTCCCAAACGTGCTCGATTGGATTCATGTCTGGAGAACACGCTGGCCATTCCATTCGAACGATTCCTTCCTCGAAAAGGAAATCCTCCACCAGGTTTGCACGATGTGGCCTGCAGTTATCGTCCATTAAAATGAAGTTATCTCCGATTGCTGCAGCGTAAGGGACTACAATAGGTCTGAGGATCTCATCGCTATATCGGCGACCAGTCAGAGCTCCATCTCGAATGATGTAGAGGTCAGTGCGCCCGTCAATGGAGATGCCACCATACACCAACACTCCTCCACCGCCAAATCTGACACTTTCGTGCACGAACGCAGGATTATTCCTACTGCCACGGTCCCTCCAGATGAAAATACGCCTATTATCCGGATGCACAGAAAAACGGGACTCGTCAGAAAACTGAATATTGCTCCCTTCATTTCTCCTCCAGTTGACATGCTCGGTTGCCCACTCCCTGCGGTCGCGACGATGCCTTGATGTTAATCTAACACATACCATCGGTCGGCGAGCATACAAACCTACAGCATGGAGCCGGTTTCGGACAGTCTGAGTTGAAATCGTGGTGCCTGTAGCCGAGCGAATGTGTTGTTGGAGAAGAGTAGCGTTCATGGTTCGGTGTCTCCGAGCTGTTAACGCTAAATACCGATCTTCATTGGGCGTTGTTGCCCGTCTACGACCTTGCCCTGGTCTTCGGCCTGAACATCCACTCTCCAAAAAACGGTTCCAGATCCTGGAAATGACACTTTGTGACACTCCAATGGCTTGCGCTACTTCGGCTTGAGTTTGGCCCCCTTCTAACCTACCAACAATTCTCAAAGCTTCTGAATCTGCCAAATGACTTCGCTGAGACATCGTACTCATCGAAACAAAGCAATCACTGAATGCCGATCATCCTTGTCTTCATTCTCTTTTATCCAGTTGAAAGTCAAATTTCATTCGCTGCCGCTGAAGCGACGTTTTTGACGTCGAACTCAAAATTTGCATACTCCACAGTTTGAAAACCAGAAAAATTTGCATTTGTGTTCTCTTCTTCTATTTTCGGCAAAAAAAAATTCGTTTATATCTTTGTTTTATACAAAACTTCAAATATCCTTTAATTGTTTTGAGCAGTGTATTTTCAATTGAAGTTCGTCACATTGACTACATGTATCTTTTGAATAAACTTTAAAATGCAAATTAAACTTAGAAACATGTAGTAAAACTTTTCTTTCAAAGCTTGCTTTCCTTCATTTTGGCCTTTCTCAACGTATAAGTCATACATTTTTCTAATATTTAAATCAAGGTGAAGATACTTTCTTTCCGAATGTTTTATTTTCTACTGTAGTGTCTGATACGCTGGAAAAGATTGATATGTGCTACTATATCGGAATCATCAAGTCTATTAATTGGAATTTTTTATCACACGAATCAACGACGACATGAAATTCTGGCTCTGATATGCACCTGTAAACCCTACCATGGTTAAGCAGAAGGGTTTTAAGAAAATACTTTTGGCAGACCATTTGAGAATTAGCACCATCCCTTAAAATGTAGGAATACGAAACACTCTTTTCACTACCACTTCCATTTAGTTTTCGTTTATGTTCCTCTCTGTAGCTCATAACTGAACTCCTAATATATACATTTTGTTTGCTGAATTTCACAACTTCCAAAATGATTCATTATGCGCTTTTTTTCCTACTCTGTGAATTTTTCGTTATAATTCTTTTTACAGTGACAAAAAGTGTTTGTAAAGAACTTTTTTAAAATTTAATTGCCTTTTACTGAATGGTAAGGAAGGCCACTGATAGTTAAATTCTGCCTTTTCCTTTTTTTTTCAAGTGTAATTTTTCTTTCTTTTTCTACCCCTTTCTTCATTTCCCTGCTCGTCTTCTTGAATAGGCCTACTTGGACCAGGAAGGGACGAAGAAGCTGCGACTAGTTCCAGCTGCCTTGAATCGGAGTTATCTATAAGGAAAAATAATGCATGAAAATCTTTATTGTCAATATGTTTTTGATGTCCAAAATCATAAATTTCAGAATAAATTATGGGTAAAAATTCAAAACACTAAAAAACAGAACATCAAATAAATCAAAATGCTGTCAGAAAATGTTAGTATATAATTTGTTAATTTATCATACTTTATCATCTGATTCTGAAATAGGTGATTCTTTTTGCGAATGCACATAGTCTGGGGATGAATAAAAAAAAAATCAAAATTTTCATCTGAATCCATTATTTTGAAGTTTAACAACCAACACACGTGCACAAGTACACAATCAAAAACCATGTGCTACGATTTTGGACGTGATCCATTTTAAAAAGGAAAGTTTATAAGATTTTTTCCAGGGCTAAAGAAAACTGCTGCCATCTCTTCGAAAATAGCAATAGTAGGAACGTGGTTCACAAGGGCTTTGAAAATATACACCGTTAACAAATATTAATCCTGAACATACAATTTTTTTATACTTTTGGACTTGATCCACTTTGGCTCTGAAATCTGAACGCTTCAAATTTAAACAATGTTGTTATAACGTAGTAATTTCCACAGAGCTTCACTTATCTAAAAATTCACAATTCAGGTAATTGGTTACGCCAAAAATAAAGATGGAAAACCCGAGAATGTGGGATATCAAGAAATAATTGTGGAGATACGAGTTAATTCATTGGAGTTAATTGACGAATAGTAAAAGAAAAAACAACAAAGATACAGTCATTCAGGGTACCTTTGAACCATGGGGTGTAACTTTGCACCATCTCTTAATTTTGACTCCAAAAGACTAAATAAACTCCAGAACTGTGCTCTGTTGGCAAGGTTCTAAACTGGGATTTCTACTCTTTATTTTAGAAAATAAATTAGCAACATTATGTGCAATAAATTGCATCATCTAAGTATTTTTGTGAAGTACTGTCTTCAAGTTAATTTTGAATGCTGTTTTGAAGTTGTTGTAATCCAATTAAATTTTCATAGTAAATAATGATATACTCATTTATCAGACATATTATTATCTAAATGTTGTAAATGTGTTAAAATTTTGTTATTATTTATTTATTAATAGCTAATAAAATGTAAAATAAGAAGGCACTAACATTTTACCATATTTTCAGGGTAACTTTGAGCCGGCTCAAAGTTATACTGATGTTTATAATTTACTGATTATAGGTGCTACTGTCAAAAATTTCCCATATTTGCTCGTATATTTTATATAAATACCGAAAGTGTGCACTAGATATAACATGTAAATATTTTCCCAAATATGTGTAAAATACATAAAATTCATTTAAAGGCGTTATTCGGGGCGGAACTACTCAAATTTGACATTTCATAGATTCGACATTTTTTTATTTTTATTTGAATAATACTAGTACTAGTATGTATTACTGTAACTATGGATATATTATTGAGTTAAAATACTGAAAATTGTTTTTCACTGCATTTTTATGTTTTATATGAACAATAAACCGTTTTTTTTATTTCTAAATATTCATGGTTCTCTTCTTCCACTTTTCTTATGCAAAATATTTGTTGTAATATCATAAATTATACAAATTTTGTGATGTTGGGAAATGTAAATTCGGAGTCTTTACATATCTGAAAACATTTTTTGGTGTTCAAAGTTGTCCTAACAATAATACTTTTTGTATAATGAATTATTTTAGATAATATTTATCATATGGTGTAAAGTTACCCTAAATGGCTGGGTAACTTTGAACCAGGTTAAAAATTCATTGTTTACTGCTTTTATCATTATTATTCCTTAATTTTTGATACAATAATTTAGGATAATTTCTTCTCTTTTATGCTCCTAGTTGCAACAATATTCTTAAAATAAGAGTGTGGGATATGAAAATAGAGAAAATGCGGATCAAAGTTACCCTGAATGACTGTAAAGATAAAACTCTACTAAGCTAAATTAGGAAGCTCCTTTTTTCTTAGAAGGTATAATGATCGCGCAAAAGCCGCATCCCGATTGTTGTTCCTTACCCCATTCTCGAACCCATGCCATTGATCTGAGCTAGCAAAACTCTGATGCATTCCCTCCAAAAGTGCCTTTGTGAGAATACTTCTTATAATTTGTTCCGCGGATGTCTGATCTAATTCAACACAGTGATAGATGTAGACAGTGGTCGGTGGTTCGCGTAAAAAAATCTGTTAAAAACAATGTCCTTGAAGAGTAATTATACAACACAAGTACTTAACAATAAAAGTAACTAGCTGGTCACTGGTTTCCCCATTAAGTAACATCTCTCTCTATATATATATATATTTGCAAATGTGTGTGTGTATGTTTTTTATACAAATCTACAATTTTTGACCGATTTGGACGAAACTTGATATACATATGTTTTAGAACCCGGGTAAAATTACTGCAAAATTTAAAATTTTTTCAGAGCATACTTTATATCTTTTTCAAACACTTGCCATAGTTTATATTTATACAAATCCATTTTTTTTTTTTATAAATTTTCTAATGCAATTTTTTCCCGTTGACACATCGTATAAAAACTTCGCAAGAATAATAAAAATAATAATAACACTTATAACTTTATTTTTATAAACCAATAAAAATTCAGACCCACTCGCTATATTTTCGCGCCCGAAATTAACGTTATTTTGAGCAGATAATACCCATTTTACGTATATAAAATTTCAAAATTTTATAAGTGCATTGAAATGATATCGTACCTTCATTTAAATGTATTTGAAATTAAAATATCTACTACAATGCAGATATTTCAATAAAAAAAATATTCAGGGGAAATAAATAAAAAAAATCACCGCTTAAATATGACGCACTTTCTATAAGACGCTTTTAGAGTGACATCAAACTGACTCTAAACAAATGGTTACTATGTTTTATGCCGTCATGTAAGATTCCGGTTTACTTACTGTTAGTCTTTTTTTACAGCCAAGAACTTTACTAGAGCTATTGCAGATATATATTGTGTCTGTTAATATGTTAACAGTTTGAGGTCTAAGCCCGAGTGTCACTCGGGTTGCCGTTTACGGTGTAGCGAACTAAGCCCGAGAGTCTCTCAGGGTAACTTTTAACTCCCTGAGCTATAAAAATACCTACTATATACGTTCGCTGTCTTTTCATATATTATCTAGGAATCTTTTATTTTGGAAAAAAAAAATGCGTGGGAGCCCTAAACAGAAGTAAGTATATGAAAATATCTAGAATCAGATCTTAATTCGAACTTATTGTAAACCTTGTGATGTTGCTCTTTGTGCTTTGAAATGCAATACATAAATACAAATTTTACTAAATAATGTTTATATAAAAATAAAACCTATTTTCAGATATCTGTACAACATTTGGGTAAGTTTTTATTCGAGTTTATGTAAAATTTTATGTTAAAAAATTATGTTTTCTTTTGCGGAACATTTTTTAAAGTATAAAGCATCCTTTTTTTCGATAATTTCTTGTTAAATATTAATTTTTAGTACATTTAAATAGTTCCTTTATTATGAATATGAAGAGTTTGAAGTTTATAATAAAATAAACGGTCAAGTGCGAGTATTACTCGCGCACAGAGGGTTCCGTACAATAAATATATGAATTAGTAATTGCATTATTAAAAAAAAAACCGTTGCTAAAAGAATACTAACACTTTGTAAAAAATTATGCAAAGTAGGGTTGGGTATAACAGTATATACTAGAAAAATGTAAATGGATATACCATGAAAGTTCAAAGATATATGGAACCTAAAAAATTTCAAATCAGCTAATCTGTATAACTCATTTTTACTTTCTTCTATCTTTGCAAGAAGAAAGTATTGGATTCGTGAAAATTTTCGAATACCGGTTTTCGACAGATGTATACTTTTTAGAGTATAGAGGTAATGAAAAACATGTTATTACAAAATGTCTGTCTGTGAGTCTGTCTATTTGTGTGTGACGCAAATATTGTGGGCGCTCTGTCCTAAGAACTATTGAACGGAATTTAATAAAACTTTAGATTGATTTAGTCCGTGATATAAATTGGTGCTGATTACTTTTTGGTATAAATCGCCTAACAGGTAGCGCTACTATGCTGCAATTTTCCCGATTTCCGCAATAGCTGTATCTCAAGAACTAATGCATGAATTTTCATCAAACTTTAGATTCAGTTAGTCCCTTATATGAACTGATCCTGATAAGTTTTTGGTGTAAATTACCCAAGAGGTTCCACTGTAACTCAGAACTTTTCACGATTTCCGTAATAGCTCTATCTCAAAAACTAATGCACGAATTTTCACCAAACTTCAAATTCAATTAGAAGTTCACGAAAGTTGTCCCTGATTAGATTTTGGTATAAATCGCCTAATCGGTGGCGCTGCTGTGCTGCATTTATCAAGAAGTATTGACATGTATGAGACAGAAGAAAGTTTTGGGATTGACACATCCGACTAGTTTAATATTCTTTTAATCTCTTTATAATGAACTTAATTCGGTAATGACAATAAAAGAAATGCATATTTAAACTTCATTTGTCATTTCATAAAACTTAATTCATCATAGTAATAACCTTTCTTTCTAAAGTGCAGCTAAAACAAAACATTCGTTCAAATTTCCCATTTGGCATTGTGCTAAGCGCGCTTCGAAAGGAGGTCACAAATTTGCAACGCCGCCTTGGTCCTTGCCGCGTTTCCCAAATAGCTTTTTAATTAACTTTTAAAGCCACTCGAGGCGTATTGAAAGAGACATTCAATGCAAATTGTCGTGAATCCCATAGTAATTATGTAATTCATTCTAATTACGGGGTCTCAGGGATCTCAAAAATTGGAAAAAATGAAAAAAAAAGAGACCGTATTCAACATTTAATAACTTAAAATGTATATGATTTTAAAACACAATTTTTATTGAGAGGAAATATACAAGTACGTTCTTTCATTTTATGTATTTAAAAATTTGCAAGATGAAGAATTAGCATTTACAGGGTGCTCCAAACAGTCAGACATTTGATAAGCAGAATATTGGTATAACAGCTTACGCGCACGATTAGAAAATAAATATTGTAACTAGAATAAAAATTTTGGCGCCTACTTATACTTCAGATTATAATAATGACCCCGAACCTAAATAACTTTGTATTTAAGGCATTTTTATATTTTTAATACAAAGTTGTATTTAGCTAATAGAGAATTTTGAAAATTTGAACAATATACTTACTTAAAAAATATTTTTTTGAACAATAAAAAGGAAATTTTAGATTCAGTTTATACAGATTAATATAAAACGTACGTTTTGAAAATTTCGTGAAAAAAAATTCAAAAGTTTTTGAGATATCGTGAGCGTTATGCCAAAAAAGTCAATTGGAGAAAAATGACTTAAAAGTTTCGAAAAGGCCGCTTAAGCTACTGAGCGGGTATAAGTCTAAAAGCCATAAATTCTGTTCTAATGAGAATTTGAAGGAAACAATTATATTAAAATGTTCAGAAAAAATGGACGATTAACATCTAAAAAAATTAAAATCAAAAATTTTTTGAAGCTTTAAGAGTCCTGAGACCCCTTGAATTAGTCTGTTTTTAACAATTTGACGTTTATTGCTTTTATACTGTTACTGACCATTGCATTACACACATATATCATTAAAAGTTGTTATCTAGTCTTTAAAAGCCAATGGTACATACAGTACGTCACCCCTGTCATTATGTGTGTCCAAACCGTCCATATCTTTAAGGGTTTATATCTCGGCTAATTACTAACGATTTTTTTTCGAAAATCATGATCAACAATGCTTTTATACTTCTGCTACGATAGGTACCTCCAGTGCTGCTCAACAGTTTTGCTGAATGCCAGTAAATCGAAATTTGTGTGTAACGGGAAAATGCGATTTTCTCAAAAACTGTGTGACCTAGGGTAATCGCTATAATTATCCTGCAAGGTTTAAATTAACGTCTACTCCTTCTAATTTTTTCATAATTTTAGCTTCAGTAGATTCGGAATTAGATGGGGGGGGACATATTTTTGCGCTACATTTTCGACTACATGTTTGAAAATGTAATACCTAAAATTAAAAGAAATATATTTTTGAATTCAAAGTTACGAAAGCTTTCACACGATACCCACACGATATACAAAGAAAATACTTTTTTTCCAAGCAACTGAATTTGCCCCTATGCATTTTTACTAAATATATTTATAAATGTTTAATAATCTAAAAATATGTGGGTCAACAGTCTTTATTACTTCCCCGAATTCGAACTTTCCACGTTCCATAGTTTATGAGTAAAATGGCTGTGACAGACAGGCAGACAGACAGACAGACGGACAGACACAAGAGTGATCCTATAATGGTTCCGTTTTTGCTTTTGAAGTACGGAACCCTAAAAATTATTAAAATACATGACTTCTAAGTATTTTTTAAACCAGGAAAAGTACCATATATCCTTAGTCCAGAGGAAAATATGCAGTTCAAATAGCTCAGACCTCAAAGTGTTAATGTTCATTTCAAAATGAGAAATTATATCAGTGTCTGCTTGACGACATCATACGAATGTTTTCTATCTCAGCTTAATTTTATGCAGATCCAAAATGCCCTCCCTGGTAAAATAACCACATCCTAAATGGCATCCCGTTTCCTTGAACGTAACGGTTCCTAGAGAGTCATATATCGCAAAGTTTTTTTTATAACTTCCCTGTATTACTGCATGCATATTGAATCAACGTTAAACAAAAATATGTCAAAATGATATGTCAGTTTCACAGTCTAAAAGTAGAAATTTGAAATACAAGGTATAACGTAGAACAATTAAAAATCCTTTTTTTTTATAATTTATTATTTTATTGCAAAAACGTTTTAAAAATAAAAATGCAAAATACAGAAATATTAGCATTCAGATTATTAATAACATTATACTGGTAAAATACGTCTTAGATGAATTATGACACAATTTTATTGCTGATCTAATCTGCTTGCATTCCTGAAAAATGTTATTTGAAAATGAAGAAATGCATTTTCTACAAAATATTTAAATTTGTTTACCGTACGGAATACTTATATAATAAATGCAAAATATTGTGTCTAGAAAGATAAAATATTCTTGAAATACTTTAAATAAGTGAATATTTTACTGCTTCAGGAGATTTTTGATGTTAGCATATGCGCAAACAATGCTTATGTATAAGCAAATGTTTGCAAATTTTCTCAGTTCGTATCAAAAACTTCAGAAATAAACGAATTTTCTAGATCATATATATATATAAATTTTAACTTATGAATATTTTTATATTTATAAAAATGGTAGTCTTCTAAGTTGGTTTTAAATTCGATTTTCAGTTGTTAAGTTTCAATGAGGAATCAGAGTTAAATCAATTTAGATTTTTTATTCACCACAACCTAAACTCATGTACATGTGTATGTTCACTCTGATGTTTCTCAGACAGTAAACAAAGTAAAAGGTTGTCAGGTATAACAAGTGAAAGATTTTTTATACAGGGTGTTTATAAAATAATGTCCCAGTTTCAATGCTATATTATAAGAGTTTAATTTAGACTATTTACAACAAACCATACATCAAATTGAAGGTAAACTAACCTAGTTTTCTTACAAATGTGCAATATGTGCACATTTTGTTATACGGCACACATCCAACCTAAAATCTAATTCTTCCCACACTTCGGTTAACAATTCCGGAGTAATGGAAGCATTAACTTCTTCAATTATGAGTCTGAAGTCTGCAAATCATTAGGTAGAGGCGGAACGTAGACACAATCTTTTATAAAGCCTCAAAGGATTATTTTACGGATTATTTACTCTAAAACTCGACTACTATGCATGTAGCTGTAAGATACGAGGTTTAGGTTTAATGTTACAATAAGTTTATTTTAAATTTTGTTAGTCATAATTTTCCTAATTATGCTCACAATTTTTTTTAGATTCTGAAATTAAAGGAAAATAACATAAATTTCTAGTTAATTACTAATTTTTCCCTGACATATCGCAGTATAAATTGTATAAACATGGAAATTACGTCATGTATCTCAGAGATACAACGAAAGCAATAACGTACTATGAGCAAAAAAAGTATTTGACAACCAGTGGAATTTGTTGTATCACAAATAAACAAGCACAAAATGAATTGTGAATGAAAAATATAACAAAATATTTACAAAACAAATAAACATATTTAATACTCGACTTGATATTTATATTAAAAATATGAAAAAGTAGAATTTGTGATGTCATAAAAGTATTTGCACACTAGCAGTGAGAATAAAAATATAGTAAATATTTAAAAGTAAAAAACAGTACTAGTATTTATTATGCATGCCCTTTGCTTCAATTAGAAACCGTAACCGTCTGAACAATGATTCGATCATTTTGTGACATGTTTATCTGCTGATTTTTAGCTATTCTTTTTTAAATGCTTGCATAAGATCAACTTTGTTAGAAATTTTCTTTTTTCGTACTTGCATATCCAAAATATTCCACAATTTTTCAGCAGGATTGAGATCTGGTGATTGTGGTGGCGTTCGAAATCGGTTTTTTACAACCATAACCTCCTGGTGTTAGCTGTGTGTTTGGGATCATTATCTTGTTGAAAAAAATATGAATCAGCAATTCCCAATTTCAAAGCACTAATAAATAAATTATCTCGCAATATACTAATATATTATTTGGCATGCATATTGCCTTCAATAACGGTCATTGCACCAACTCCATTAAAAGACATGCAATCACAAATCCTTATATGACCACTGCCATGTTTTACATTTAGTTTCAAATTTTTATTTGAAGGGACATAAGGTGTGTCCCACCGAAATAAAGCCACAGTGATTATCTGCTGTAATTGGATACGGAAGAAACCAATAAGAACAAAACAAATATATTAAGAAAGTCTATATACAAATACATATTTACGAGGAGTAACTCACACCCTGCCTTACCTGGGCAAGAAAATAACGAATTTTTAAAAAAAGAGGGAGGAAAAGTGCCCCACCGAAATAAAGCCACAACTGTTAATAGACAATATATCCGCCATGGTTATATATGACTTGGAACATACGATTTGGTATATAACAATTACCAATACTTTGAGGACAGTAGCATCATTATTCTCCCACGCTTCAACGATGACGACCTTCAATTTTGCTACAGAGTGAAACTGTCAGCCATTGGCATATGCAGCCCAACTGACGATACCTCACACATTTTCTTGGGTATTGAGATCAGGGAAAAAGGGCGGGCCACTTCATGACACGCACCTGATTATCCAAAAAACATTCCTAGGAGAAGTTTGCAAAGTGAATGGAGGTTTTGTCCTGCTGGAAAATCCAACTTAGTCCACCAATTCTCTTTGCAAATGGCAGTAAATCGTTTTCTAGCATTTCTAGGTAATCGGGAGCCTTTATACTGCCGGAGAGAAAAAACAGGTTATGTTTACCTCCATAGCCGAAGCCTCCCCACACCATTACTGAGTCTCCACCTTGCTGTCTTTTGGAGAAAATTTCCTATTTCTCATGTCATAACAATAGCAAGCAAGGACGTCTGGCCCGTCCAAATTATTTTTTTCTCATCTGGGACTATAACACGATGCCACTGGTCGTACCAGGTTTGATGATATATGGACCAATCGATTCTCCTTTGCATGGGGATAGCTTTCAACATGGGCTGCTGTTTCCTTTGCTTATATCGCAAGTTGCTTCTACGTTTCCAATTTTTGAAAGGGTTGATTTTGTCACAGAGATGTAATCCTCTTTGGCCAACTGTTTTAGGGAAATACCACTTCGTAAAAGACAACGCAAAACTTCTCTTTCCTGCCTGGAAGTCCTTTTTCTGCATGTACACCTTCTTTTTTTATACCCGTATGCACTGCCCTGATTTACAAAATTTTCTATTACGGTTTTAGATCGTTTGATTTGCTTAGCTATTGGTCTATGTGAAAGACATTGTTCCATAAATGCTAGTATCTGTCTTTTCTCGAACTTTGATATCTGGGTTTTATTTCCCATTGCAATACTGCTGGACAAAAAGAAATACAATCTTCTAAAGTCTGTAAAAAGTTCGAATGCCACAGAACAAGCATTTGACAATATCCTGAAATCATATACATGTTGAACTGCAGCAGCTCGAAGGCTGGTAGTTACCAATATTTACTAATATTGGCCGTGAATTTATTTCGGCGGTACACTTTTCCCCTCTTTTTTTACACATTCATCTTTTTCTCTTGCCCAGGTGGGGCAGGGAGTGTGTTACACCTTGTAAATATTCATTTCTATATTAACTTTCTTCATATATTTGTTTCGTTTTTATTTGTTTGTTTCGTGTCCAGTTACGGCACTCAATTAAGGTGGCTTTATTTCGTTGGGACACGCCTTATTTGGCTCTCGCCACACAATATTCTTTCAATTTGAGCCGAATACATTTCATCTGTAAAAATAACATTTTCACAAAACCCCGATGGTTTGCCGTCATAAGCTTTGGCAAAAGCTAATCAATCAGCCTATTTGTTTCACTGATAAATAGTTCTTTTTGAGAGGCTGTTCCTCGAATATTTCCACCATGAACGATTTTTAGGTGCGTTCGTAAATATATAAATACGTATCACCTATAGTCTTCGTCTGATCCTCACTGTCTGTCTATCCGCATATAACAGCGCAAAAGCTATCCAGCCGAAAGGGTTGAAATTTTAAATATATAATTGTTGCAGAATTTTGTAGAGTCATTTCAAATTTTATGAAAATCAGATATACAGCGTCCACGTACACTATATGGCCAAAGGTGAATGGTCACTTGCGATTTTAGACATTTTGTTAAATATCTAGAAAAATACATGAGGAATTAAACTGAAACTGCAGGTGTGTAAACAGTATAGTATAGGTCATATATTTCCGCGAAGATTTTTTTCCCCGAAACCTCATAGGGGACCGTCAACAAATTGAAAAGAACGAATATCTTTTGTATAACCCTGTAAATATTAATGTAGCAAAAGCGTGCAAGCTCGAAATCATTAATAAGTGGCTTATTGTAATATACTGTGTTCATTTTTATGAGGATAGCATGTATACTCGTAGAGAAATTAAGGTTTTTATAAAAACAGTCCCAAATTTCGCAAAGTTTTTTGCTTATAATTTGCAGCGTTCTTAATATGAAAAAAGTTCGTTTCAGAAAATATAACAAACAACATTGTACACAATACCTTGCAATCAGAATGAAAAAATAATAAAACTTGTATGAAAAATGAGCAGGTTTACTAAATAATGATTCACTGCGCATGCTCGAACGTAATCAAAATATAATTTGCGTAATGTGTCAGCTAAATGTATTGAGCAACTTTTGTGAAAGTCTCAAAAACATAGTTTGAAAAGTATGATAATAATCGTTTATAGAATAAGCTCAAAATCCATTGTTCCCAAAATGAAGCAAAAAGATGACGGGTTGTATCCATATATCCATTGATTAGTGCCAATATAGCATACACAATATTGCTACTGTATCTGGATACAGCTCCTCATCTTTTTGCTTGCTTTTCGGAATAACGGATTTTGAGCTTATTCTATAAACGATTATTATCAGACTTTTCAAACTATGTTTTTGAGATTTTCACAAATGTTGCTCAATACATTTAGCTGACACATTATGCAAATTATATTTTGATTGCATTCGCAGTGAAACATTTTTTAGTAAACCTGCTCATTTTTCATACAATTTTTATTATTTTTTAATTCTGATTACAGAGTATTATGTACAATGTTGTTCGTCATATTTTCTGAAAGAAACTTTTTTTTATATTAAGAACTCTGCAAATTATAAACAAAAAACTTGGGGAAATTTGGAACTGTTTTTATAAAAACCTTAATTTCTCTACGAGTATACATGCTATCCTCATAAAAATGAACACAGTATATTAGAATAAGCCACTTATTAATAATCTCGAGTTTGAACGCTTTTGCTACATTAGTTTTTACAGGGTTATCCAAAAGATATTCGTTCTGTTCAATGTGTTGACGGTCCCCTATGGGGTTTCGGGAAAAAAATCTTCGCGGAAATATATGACCTATACTATACCGTTTACACACCTGCAGTTTCCGGTTGATTCCTTATGCATTTTTCTAGCTATTTAACAAAACGTCTAAAATCGCAAGTGACCGGTCACCTTTGGCCATATAGTGTATACTGTATAACCTGACCGACCTTTATTTTCGCAACCGTTGGTCCTAGATGCATACTTCCAAATACAAAAATGGTTTAAATAAGGTAAAGAATTATATTTAAAGCGATTTGGGTCAAGAAAAGCATTTATTAAAAAATTACGAAATTTAAATTTTTATACGGGACCCCGGTCCTATAAGTGATATTTAGTAAAAATTTACTGTGACACTAACAAGTAAGACAAACAAAAGTCCCATTCACCTAACATTAAAATTGACCGAGTTATGAAACTTTGAAATGCATGACTTATACCCCTTTTTTGCATATCAAAACAGATGATTTCGACCATGCTTTCAGGGGTCGTATATAAAATGCTTAAACTTATTTCAAGGTATATGCGGTTTGAAAGAAATCGTACAACTATTACGATTGAGTTAACATTATTAGTTAAGTTTCAGATTAGTTAAAAAAATTATATTTTAACATATGTTGTATTTTGTAAGGATTTGAGGCTATGATTTATTTTAACAAAAATTATGTTATTTTCATAAATTTTATTTAACTTGCAACGATCAATATTAACTTTCAGCTTTTCAACTTTGAAATTTGCGATTGGAAAAAAATCCTGACGTGATGGCTTAATATGAAGATCATTTTCGGATTCAGCGCTAAAAAATACATGTGAATCAGTTTTCAAAAGCAAAAAACATGGCACAACCCAAAATTTGAAAGACGGTGTAATCTAACAGGTAATCTAATTTTAAAATAGGTATCATTTTTGTAAAGAATTGAGGCTGTTATTTTTCATCCTTGTATTTAACAAAATTTCTGTTATTTTTATCCTCTTACATGTTCAGTGCAAATTGTATATTTTGCAGTAATATGTCAGAATGGTTAAAGATTTCAAATTTATATCTCATTGCTAAATTTACTGTCAACGATTTCTTTAATATACCTGACGAAATTATATTTCTACTAAATTTGTGAATGACCCCTAATTTCCAGCAAAAAATATGCTCGAACTTTAAACAGCTATTACTCGGTCAATTTTAATCGTAGAATAACGGGACTTTTTTTTGCTTTACTTGTCAGTGTAACAGGAAAATTCTACTAAATATAACTTATAGGACCGGGGTACCGTATAAAAATTTAGATTCTGTAATTCCTCGCTAAATTGTTTTTTCGCTTCAAACATTTTATCTTAACTTTGCACATTATTTTGACCACTTTTGTAATTGGAAGTATGCATATAGGACCAACGGTTGCGAAAATAAAGGTCGGTCAGGTTATACGTGGACACACACTGTATAGTTCAATTACAGGGACAGTCAAAAGTATTCCATTACACTACGGCCATTGAAAAATTGTTTTAAGTGCATTTTAATGATGTTACACCCTTTTGAACATAAAACTCATATGCATTTATGAAGTACAATTAAATTTTACATTCTGAAGAATATGCAGTGCAAAGAATATTTATTTTTCATTTACAGGGGTACACAAAAGAATTCCGTTACATATTGGTATATGAGGAAACATTATTTGAGGCGTATTTTGATTATGTTAAACTACTTCACATATAATAAAATTGATATACGTTGCTGAGGTTTACTACAAGTTACTTCCTGTGTAATAGAAAGTGCATAGTATTTACAGGGGCACACAAAATATTTCGGATACAATACTGTACCTTATGTACTCTATACTAGCGATGATTGCCTGAAGTGCATTTTTAGTTGTGATATGTGTTTTTATGTTTAACTAATTTTTTGCATATAATTTGTGTGTATGAATGCTGTAGATCATATACAGGGCTACACAAAAGAATTCGTAAAGTTTACTGGGTATTAAATAGCTTAAAGATGATTTTTAAATGAGTTATGCATTTTTATGCTGAACTACATTTAGTATACTAAGATATGTTTATAGAATATAGATAAAATGATATACACACGGCTGCCACAGGTGACTATTTTTTAATTCTATTTTGTACCATTTTTTCAAGACGACAATCTTTTACATATGCTTTGACAAAATATGCAAGAGAAATATACTACAAAATGTATTTTTTAAAAATAGTGGTGCGGACAGAATATACAAGAAGTCGCCTGTGGCCTGTCGCCCTCTATACAGGGAGTCACAAAGAATTAGATACATTGTCGTCTATGGATGTTAATCACTGGAAGGGTGATTTCAGTAGTTTTCAGCGTGTTTTAATCTTAATTAAATTTTAGCGAAATAGTGGCATGTATATATGGATAGTAGGTAAAATACAGGGCTGTACAAAAGTTTTCAAATATATTTCCATCTATTGGTATAAATTTCTGAAAGTCAAATTTCAACCTATTATGCATTTTTAACACTTTCCAACATAGTCGAAAGTGTTTATGAATTCAGTTTGTCTGTCCATCTGTCTTTCCGAACTCTGACTTGCGTAATATAGTTGGAATGCTCTGTAATTAATAGATGTTATTGAGATTTACTGTGCCATGTTCGGTATTGAAAATATAGTATATAGCGTTCATGGTTTATTTACAGAAACATTCAAAAGTATTCCATTATATTATGGTCTATGAGGAAATGTCATAATTATATAAATACGTAGCACCTACTGTCGTCGTCTGGTCCGCGCAAAAACAGCCCAAATGAATTGTTGGAAATTTAATATATAAATTCATTGTAGAATTATGCCGAGTCATTTCAAGTTTTATGAAAATCGAATCAAAATTTAAAAATATATTAATTAAAGTTTTCTTCATTCTATTAAATCCTATCATACGTAAGTAATTCAAAGATATCTCATGATAGGTAATGATCATAGGTTGTCATGGTGATTACATCCTATTTAAGATGAAGTCCTATTATTTCCGTATTACTGAAGTTGATATAATAATCGTAATAAATTTTGTATTCTTGCATTTTTGCATAAGAGTGCAACAGTTATTGCACCAAGATCTGAATTTTTATAAAACTAGTCTTCTTACGATTGCACCTCATTTGCCTCGTTTGACGTACAATTTCCAACTTGTTTTTATAGTTAGTGGTATAATTTATTATTCCCGAAGTTCAAAAGAGATCAAGAGCCAATTCTCGAACACTTAGAGAGGGTTTTTTTTTGTAGATTCTTTTATGATAGCGCTCCTTTAGATTGCATTTATATTTCTTAGACGCCCAGTTCGCAGATTATTTGCTGTCGTACCAGTCTCTTTTTTTCTTCTTTATTAGATAAGGAACACTAGAAAGGTTTAAATTGAACGGTTTACCTATTTCTCTATAACTTAACCCAGAAACGTTAAGAGTTATAACCTTCTCAAGGATTGCTACAGAAAACTCGCAACGTTTTCGGCGCCATGGCAACAGAAACTGTCAGAATCCAAATTCCAGTTATTATATTATGTGACTTCAAAGTAAGGGGCTAGTGTACTAAAATTTTGCATAATGTTCACGTTTAATTGTTTTTTTAAACTGTCAGTGTTTCGTATGCAAATACTCTTTTGGCATGAGAAAATGCTATTTTATTTTTTAAAATGAGCATTATTATTTTTTAAGATAAAATGTTGGTTATTTGTGTTTATTTATTATTTAAGTAAAGTAATAGTTGACACAATTTCGTTACATTTGATTTCTAAGGTTACTTATGCAAAAAGTTGCGTGTGTGCAAATACTTTTTTGTTCACTGGAAACTTCTTGTGGATAGGAATCGAATATTAAATGATCGTGTGAATAATATATGAAACTAGCAGATCTACCCGGCTTCGCTCGTGTCAATAATAATGGTCCACCCGGGTAAAATACATTAAAATGAAATAATACGGCAGTGACAATAACTGAGATTGGTGCATTACCGTCCACGAATCGTTAAAAGACCGATAAGAAATATAAGTAAAATCGTTTTAATTGCGTCTACTATTAACTATACCATAATAATGTATATTCCAAACAAATGTCATAACATATATTAAAGTACAATTATTTGCTTAAAAAGCGTCATTTAAATAATAAAAAAACATTAAAAATATTAAAAATTTACATGCTTCGACTCTTTTATTGAGTCATCTTCAGAATATATATATATATATATATATATATTATACTTACAGCTTTAATTCATAATATTTGATGGTGGTTTTTTAAACTTATGATCATCATACAATTTCGTTTTTCACACTGTCAAATAGAAAAAGCTTCTGTCAAATGAAATTTATTTGAAAATTGTATCTCAATTTTTTCATGTAAATGGATTTTAAAGTAATTTTCAATCATGGATATTTTTGATTTGCATGCAGCCAAGGATAAGATTTCCGCATTTTTTCACACCAGTATTTTGTTAGAGTAAATGATATTTCATTTAATCGGGACACTCTCTTGATTTAACAGAACAACATTTTGTTTAAGAATATACCGGTGTGCAAAAACGTGGAAATCTCATCCCTACATGCAGCCCAATTACGAAAGATATACCTGTTTGCTCTTAATGCAATATTATAAAGTAAAGACATTGATGAACTATGAGTCACTCTAGCATCATATTGTTGGTGGCAATAACCTAACCCAACCATAAATTTAACTTTTGCTGCAATTTGACCTTTAAACATCGCACATTTGATTATTCCAACATCTAATAGAATACAAAAAGTACTTTCAGTAATTTTTTTTTGAAAAGCTTATCTCAATTTACGGATTGTTTATCCATTTTAAATTAATTTTCAATCACGGATGTATTTTTAAATATACCTGTAACCCAATTCAGAAAGATATATCCGTTTGCTATTAATGCAATATTATGAAGAAAAGACATATCTATGAGTAACGCCTAGCACCATAGTGTTGGTGGCAACAACCTAACCGTACCATAAATTACGCTTTTACTGCAATTTGATCTCTAAACATCATGCATCCCATTATTTCAACGTCTAACAAAAAAGTCTGTGAGTCATGAAATTTTGTTTAAAAAAGAAAAAAAGCTTACCCTAAAAAATAGTACCTATAATTTCTATTTAATGTAAATCGTACAAAAATCGTATTTTATATAACCGTATTCGATACAAATCGTAGAATGTTATCACTGCATTTCAGGTATTAAAACATTTATCTAAATGATATAATTAAAGATTACAAAGAAATAGGGAATAAATTGTAGCATCCAGTTTTTAGAGCCAGTTTGAAATTATATTGATGACATTGACGTCATATCTAGCAAACGATTTTTTTTTTTTTTTTTTTTTTTTACTATTATCATTTTCGTTATTTGATTCTTGATATTGAAACGACTTCATTAAAATAGATTTTTTAACATTCAACTAAAGTACTTCTAAGGTCATTTTAAAACATGCTTAGTTAAAGTTTTTACATAAATATATGAAAAATGTGCATTTTCTGATTAGAATGACGTCGATTTCAAAAATGTAAAAATATAGCAGTCGAGTCTGAATTTTTATTGGCTAATAAAACAAAGTACTCGAGTTATCAATTTTTTTTTAATTATTGAGCAGTTTTTTTAGACGTGTGGCAACAGGAAAGAAGCTATTGAATTTGAAATTTTAAAATGAGATATTTCTATAATGTTAAATTATGAAAGATGATAGAAAAAAGGGATAAATATTGGTCTGATGATTTTTTAAAGGTGACAGGGATCTATTCCACGTTCTAAAGCCTATGTACAGCAAGTTTCGTACAAGTCGGTCAAAAATTAAAGATTTGTATAAAGGACATACACACAGAGAACGGCTTTTATATATAGAGATAAATGAAACGTGTCATACCCTTATTAGTGTAGAGTAGGGTATTGACGCTCAGAAGGGTAATCCCGCTAACCCAATATCTCTAAACAGAATAGAATTGAAAACGTGCAATCAGTACCGGCACCTAGCGAACTTCATAGTAAGTTCCCAGTACGGATACTGTGACCGTCGGAAGAAAAGTATTTTTGTGTCCTCACGTTATTAGTTTGCGGTTGTTTTATTATAAAATTCTACAGCATCTAACTTGAAGGTAAGTGTACACTCTTATTTTCAAATGTTAATTTACTCATTATGTCTAAAAAATATATACATTTAGCTCTACTTTCATGCTTTTATTTATTTTTGTAGTGCGTTGTTACGCCAATTATAATGCATTAAATCCAACATGGCGGTAACGCGTAATGCCGCTCGCGTGGAATTCCAGAAGAAGTGTTGCCAGTGGGCAACTTTTTAAAAATTCAAATTTATTGATTAACACCACTTTTTTGAAATGGTAAAATTCCTTGTTTTCGCCTTAATTTATGTCATTCAACAAGGAGAATTTTACGATTTCAAAAAAGTGGTGAAAATCAAAAAACCTAAATTTAAAAAAAATATCCTACTATATGTGCAACACAATATGTGCAACACAATATGTGTGCACAATATGTATAAAGTGGTCTCAAAAAGTCTGCAGTGGTGTGAACAGCCCACACAACTACATATGTGACTTTTGTCTTACTTAAATGTTGTATTCAAACTCTAAGCGCAATTACCCTACTATTTCGGGCATTACCGGCCAATCGATGGTTATTTAAATAAAACGATAAAAAAAAATTCTTAAACTTTTATGCAAATTAGTTGATTGCAAACTGTTCCTTATGCTTTGGAGTTATACTTCGTTAATAAAATATTGATTTTTTTTTTTTTTTGTCTAAATTTGACTAGCTATTCATGTTTTCCTTTAAGTGAGCGCCATTCCCCTACTTTCCCCTATACATCTTTTTAGAAGTAGAATTACTTAGAATGCAGATATTTTCTTCAATGATAACGGAAATATATATAAGATTATATTTTTCAAAACTATATTGTAACTATATTGTATAAGTACGCTTAAAACTGTTAGAGTATATTGTTATCACTGTGTGGAACCACAGTTGCAAATTTGGACTTCATTTTTATTCACAAATGCCGAATTCATACAGGAAATTCCAAAAGAAAAATGTTTACTTTATTTAATCACAAAATGTCTTCCATTAAAAAAAAGCAAAATTTACTATTGTGTATTTCTGGTACGAATACGGAATTTTTTGATAAAAAGGCCAAACTGTCAGCCCTGAATGAGACAACCATATAATCAACTGCGTTTTTAGAAAAAAGGTAAAATTAAAGAAGTTAAAAAATGTAATTATCCGGTTTATAAAATTTGAATATGAAAATTTTGTCTGTCACGTAGAAAACTACCTGTTTTATATAAAGAGTAAAAAAGACCTGCATTCCTCATATACAGGGTGTTTCACTATCAGACCAACAAACGAGTTGGAGGTGTAGGGGGCACAGAGACGATAATCACATAGCAATGAAGGGTCGGAAATGTAATCCTAACGAGATAGAGGAGTTTTTAAGGGCTGATTCATTATGATCAAAAATTGACGTTTAAAGGCCATAAGCTTAAAATAAGTCATGTCTTTCCTATAATGAAGTTTTCCGAAGTTTCGTAACGTGGGACACCGCATTGAATCTCGGATGTTCTAAAATACGCCGTGACGTCTGACTTTCACGGTAGCAACGAAGATAAGTCATTTGGAAATGCCCCTACTACCTCTGATAAGCAGGAGGATAAACAAAGATGCAGAAATGAAAAACCTTCGATGAACTTCGGGGAACTTTATTATCAGGAAAATCATAACTTATTTTCAGCTTATGGTCTTAAAATGTCAATCTGATATCACGATGATTCAGCTCCTAACAACCCTATACCTCTTTAGGATTGCATTTTCGACCCTGCATTGCTATGTGATTCCGAGTCGTCTCTGTGCCCCCTACACCTCCTGCAAGTTTGTTGATCTGGTAATGAAGCAACCTGTAAAAAGAAATTGGGGGGCAATGGCACCTTTTTAATGCTTCATAACATTGAATATGGTGTCACAATAACATAACATATTCTAATGTAATCTGGAGGGCCATTGTTCATTAAGAGGGTGACCAAAGACAACACATTGTAACGGGAGAAGTGTTGAAACAGAATATGGAAGTGATATTTGGTAGACGAAAGGTTAGCCGAAGATTCGGACAAGATCGTAGGAGTGCAAAAACTTCAAGTAACAGTCGATGTGTAAGAGTAACGGGTAGAAGAAACAGCAGTATGAACGCAATTCTACCATAACAGTACCTTTAGAGGGCTTTTGGCGCCATAGGTTTCATTCAAAATGTTAGGAATCCTTTCGTTTCAGTTTTATGTAAATTATATGTTCAACATTCAGAGAGATTTTTCATTATTAAAATTTTGTGATGTTTAAAAATTTATTAAGTAACATAAAATCCTCACTAAAAATTTCTCACCGCAATAATGAAACGATTTTTAAAGAACTTGGAAAAATATAAAGGAATTCCAGTTCTATATTTATACTGCGATTAAAAAAGTTGTTTTTACCACACTTTACTTTAAGAATTAATTTTAAACAACAAACCATATATAGGGCAAATTAGGGGAATGGCGCTCACTTAAGGGAAAACACGAATAGCTAGTCAAATTTGGGCAAAAAAATCAATATTTTATTAATGAAGTATAACTCCAAAGCATAAGGAACAGTTTGCAATCAACTAATTTTCATAAAAGTTTTAGGAATTTTTTTTATTGTTTTATTTAAATGACTATCGATTGAGCGGTAATGCCCGATATGGTAGGGTAATTGCACTCAGAGTTTGAATACAACGTTTAATAAGACAAAAGTCACATATGTAGTTGTGTGGGCAGTTCACACCACTGCACACTTTTTGCATCCACTTTACACATATTGTGTTAGACATATAGTGGGCTACTTTTTCTACATTTAGGTTCTTTGATTTTCACCACTTTTTTGAAATCGTCAAATTCTCCTTGTTTAATGACATATTAATAAAGGCGAAAAAAGGGAAAATTTACCATTTCAAAAAATTGGTGTCAATCAACAAATTTGAATTTAAAAACGGTTGCTCACTGGCAATACTTCTTTTGGAATTCCACGCGAGCATCATTACCCGTCATCGCCATGTTGGGTTTTATTGCATAATAATTGGCGTAACAACGCACTACAAAAATAAATAAAAGCGTGAAAGTACAGCTAAATGTATATATTTTGTAGACATAGTGAGTAAATTATTATTTGAAAATAAGAGCGTACACACTCTAAATTGAAATGTCTGAAATTCAGACACTTAAGTGACTGAAACGGAGTGTTCAATTTTCAGACATTTTAAAATGTCTGAATTTTTTCAGTCACTTCTTGCGTCTGAATTTCAGACACTTCAAACGTCTGAATCGCAGCCGTTTCATTTTGCAAGCATGATACGCAGCCATGTTTGACCACAATGAATCCTGGAAAAATATTTGACCATGGTCCTGCCCCTCCACCCCCATACAGCCTCATTTTATGGGCTCTCAAAATTGGTATGCCATTTTCGTAAAGCTGATAATTTAAATCTTTTATCGACATTGTACTGATTATAATCAATATTTTGAACTTCTATAGTAGAATAAGATTAAAAACAAAATTTTTTTTATCTAAATACAATAAAACCTCTCAATAGGGGGCTACTACGGAATTTGTCCGCCATTCGTTGCCGAGGTGCCCTTGATTGAGAGGTTTTACTGAATTTAGATTTTTTTAAAAATTTATTTAGTTTATAATCTTATTCTACTTTAAAAGTTCAAAATATTGATTATAATCAATACAATGTCGAAACAAATTTAAAATAAAAGCTTTACAAAAATTGCATGTTTAATTTGGGGCCCCTAAAACCGTAGTGAGAGGATACTGCCCAGTTTTCCCATTATTTAATCAAGTGCTTCATCTACAAAAAGTCCAACCCTGCATTATAAGTTCGCTAAATAGAGGTGTCCGGTATTCGGGAGTGTCCGTTATGAAGGTTAATGAACATTCCCTAATATCGGACACCTTTATTGAGCGACAACATTTTTTAATCCACAACCCAGACATTTGTTTATTTTTACTTCACAAAAGCAGACACCTTTGATTATCGAACAAATTCCGCAGGCCCCAGGTGTCCGCTGTTGAGAACTTTTACAGTATTTCGATAAATATATATATATATTGTTTCTAATCATGTCCTACTCTAAAAGTTCAAAATATCATTATAATCAGTGCAATGTCGAAAGATTTTTTTAAAAAAAATTACGAAAATTGCATCACAATTGCGAAAAATTTGCTTTACGAAAATTGCATGAAAATATCCCCCCCCCCCCCTCCCAACACACACACACACACAAAAAAAATCATATTATAGGATGCACGATCTTTGAATATCTCGAAACGATAAAAAACAAAGCATTTTTCAAGGTACCAAAACGCAAATAATATGCAATTAAGATCTTTTTTTCCCCCTTTCTGCCTCAAATATATATTCATAACTATAATATTATCCAGAAAAATAAATATTGTATATACAAAATTAATATCTAAATTTTAAATGTAAGCCGTCATATCACTAATGCGCGAATTAAAATCTAAGTGCTGCACGCATGATAAAATTCTAAATTATGCATATAGAAAACAATTTTTGAACAAAATAGAATCATAACACACCTAATATACACATTAAATAAAAAATATACGCAAAAAATTTGGTTTAAAATTCAATTTCAGCACAAAATAAATTTAAAAAAGTAAAATATTTCACGTTCAAACAAATAAATAAACAAAATATGTTTGGGTTTTTTAGCATGTAGACTATAAAGAAACGCATATTTGTTTATTTTTTTAAAAGCTGCGCTTACATAGTTTGAAAGAAACAACAAAAGCACAAACTTCAAACTTGCTAATATGAGAAAACGCTTTTTAAAGTTTCGATATCTAACGGATCTTCAACTCTCCGTCTATAAATGATTATAACTCAATTTTGAATGGGGTTTTTTGCATATTGTTGAAAATTTTTAAAACATTCGGAATAAAACAGAAACAGAAAACTGATTTTTTGAAAGGTTAAAAGGTCCTGTGCCCTCTTAAAAATTAAGTCTTCTTTAAAATTTATATTTACACATGGGCATTGTTTTAAAAATATAGATCAGATGATAATCACAAGAGCTAACTATCAATAAATAAATATTATATTTTAATAAGATAAAGAAAAATTTATTTCCAGTTTGAAACTTTGTCTTAAATCTGCACATAATCAGTAAAGCTTAATAAAATAGCTAAAGAGATAAAGTGTAATCATTCTCTAAATCATTAGAGTGTTATTGACATTATATATTTTTTTTTCTCCTTCCAGTGTAGCGATGCCAGATGAATCATTGGCGGGTTTTGCTTACTATAGGAAAAATTGAATGATATGGTTGAATAACGGCGTTGAATGGATGTTCAAACTGTATAATTTTAAATACTTATAATTAAGCATACATAATATAATAATTAAAAACAGTTATTAAATTGGGATGGTTGCTATAAAGACATGGGCATTCCAGTACATATCACATAATAAACCTTTGAAAAATATAGAAATCGAATGAAACCAAAGTAAACATTAACAAATGCTGTTCGAGAAGAAGGCTTAGTATTGCGTAAGTCAATAAATTCAATAACTGCAAAAAACATCCTGTAGACTCATTAAAACTGATTTTAAGGATAACATTGGTTAGAAAATAATATAGAAACATGATTGCAGATGTTTTTAAGAACAGAAACTTAATTATTAGCAAGATAAAATTTTAACACGGAAATTCAACAGACAAAATGCTTTAAACAAATGTTGGTATAACTCAGAAACTAATAAAGCTAGAGACTTGTGTAAGGGTTCCATTTAAAGAGAAAACATTTACGGAGAGTTTGCAATACATGGTCTAGGTCCCACTTACCTGGAAAAAGGTGTAAGGTATCCAAAATTATACCCGCACAGGGGGCGTCAATTTCAACTGGTGGCTAGGTTAATGATCCGTGAGGGAGAAATACTTGGATCTTTTAAAACGAAAATTCCTGTATACATCCGGCTAACTATATTAAAAGGGTGAAATATTTTCACTCTTAAAATAGAATCTGCCAGACAAAAGTTTCTATTTAACAGATTTGACGAACAGAAGACTAATAACACTGTATTATTCATAAAATGATTACGAATAAACACTAAGTCGATACGAATTAATCCACAGAACTTCACAATCCACAAAATATGAATAAAGTCAAAATAAACTTTCAGTTTGAAATTGAATTACAACGTACATTAGAACGAAACACATCTAAAACGCATGACGCATGCGCAACTAAGAGTCCCTCTGGTGGTTATAAGGAAGAACTGAAGAAATATTTTCCCTCCCAGTATGATGAAATTGAATCAATTATGTTTTCTTTATGTCTGATAATTAAAAATGAATGATATTTCTTTCTTACAAATGGCTATCGAATAATTTTACGTTAAGGGAAAATGTTACTAAGAATTTTACTTCAGAGAAACCCACCCTCCTTTGAACATTTCGTAGAAGACAATTTTAATTCTTTTCTTCTTTTGATGTTCATATATTTCAAATTTATCTCAAACGGTGTTTGTGTGTGTGTGGGGGGGGGGGGAGGGGGAAGAGTCCATTGAGAAAAAAAAGTTCTCTATTTTCAAAACTGTCGTTTGAAACTTATTTTTGAACGATTACTATCTCTTAATTGTTAAATTTTTAGATGCGTTCTTAATTATATAAATACGTAGTACCTATAGTCGTCGTTCAGTCCATCTGTTTGTCCGTCTATAACAGCGCAAAAACTACCCAACCGATTTGTTTGAAATTTAAAATATATAATTATTGCATAATTCTGTCGAGTCATTTCAAATTTTATGAAAATCGGATGTATACTTTAATTAGTACAGTCAAAAGTTTACCGATACATTACGGCCAATGGAAAAAAATTATTTCAAGTGCATTTTAATGATGTTACAGCTTTTCAAAAAGAATGAAATTGATATGCGCTTATGAAGTGCAGTAAAATATACATTCAGTACAATATGCAGTGCAAAAAATACTTATAAAACTAGTTATAGTACGAACGCACCTCATTTGCCACGTTTGACGTGCAATTTCCAACTTGTTATATTTATTTTTATGTTGATATCTTTAAAAATTTCTTGCACAAAGAGTTCTGACAAAATATTCTTAGTTTGCCTATTTCATGTTTATGTTCTGCATTTTAGAAAAGCAGATTACGCTGTTGACCCCAGTCACACCTGTTCCAAAATTTTGCCCCTCCCTAAATTTCTTTCTACCGGTACATCTCTTAGTATTTAGAGGGGAGGGGGGTTGATCCTTCCTTGGAAATAAATATATTTTGTGAAAAGCAATTACTGATTTATTTATTGCGTCAAAAGTAACTTAGTCCCAAAACTTTACTAAGCGATCTATTTTAATTTTCCAGATGTCCCATGATCTAATCAAATTACTTTTTTTAAATAAAATAATACCAAATCTAATGGATAAAAATATTTTAAACATCCTTTATCCATTCGAAAACAATTTTCTGGTAGTGCTGGCATACAAATTGCAATACATTTATACATACAGTTATCACACATATGATACAACTGTATCGCATTTAGACACTTAAGTATCTAAATTTCTTTATGTCTTAATTTCAGACATATCACCATTATTCAGACATTTTAATCAGCTCATTTATGCCATGATCATAGTAAGACACTTATGTATCTTAAATTTAGACATCTGTGATGTCTGAAATTTCAAATTTAGACACTTAAGTGTCTGAATAACTTTTTCAGTCACATATGTGTCTTAATTTAAGACGCCTCTATTTGCAGTGCACTTACCTTCAATTTAGATGTTGTAGAATTCTATTATAAAACAACTGCAAACTCTTAACGTGAGGACACAATAATACTTTCCTTCCGACGGTCACTGTGTCCTTACTGGGAATTTAGGATGAAGTTTGCTAGGTGCCGGTACCGATCGCACGTTTTCAATTCTATTCGGTTTAGAGATATTGGGTGAGCGGGATTACCCTCCTGAGCGTCATTACCCTACTTTCCCCTATATGAAATAAAAGAATGTCAAATCAGTAATAAACAGTATCAGAATGAGAATCATCTATTTAACTTTCTTGTAATGGTAAATAACGAAATAAAAAGACATCATTTTATTATCTAAGGAATATTTTTTTTTTAATTTACCTTAAAATAATCTATAAGGGAACACTTACATTTTCAAGAAAAAACATTCATTATATTCAACAATCAATTAGAGTTAAACTTAGTAAGTTCAATTAACGGCTATTCTCAGTCTGGGAGGAGTTAATCTTTTCTAAGTTCATAATTAGTGTTGAACATGAATTGTTGTAATTATCGCCTACCAGAAGCTATAGTTTTAATTAGATATTCCGTTATACACGTGAGTATCGATTCTATGTTCTAGACTTAGGAGCATTAGTTTATTTTCAAAAAAGCTTTTTAATAAAGTTTCTTTATGATGCCAAAGAATTAAATAGTTTATGCTGCTACATGAACTTTTTTTTCATAGCATTTTATAAATCGCTTCATGCATAAATTCGTAATTTCTTTTCAAAATATGGTTCACCTTCTTTAAACATTTTGGTTATTTCCAAATAAAGTATTAAGTACAAGCGTTTTAGAAATTAGTAAATTTTCCAGAAACAGTTTTATGGGTACGAATAAGAAGTATTTTAACTAAATTTTGAAAAAAATAAACGAAATATTTGTATGGTAAGCTCAAAAATTGTTTTGTTGGGAATGAGGTTTCTGTCGTGCTAAGTAAAAACAGTTTCGAAATTACTAAAATTTGTTGGGGAAAGTTTTGTATATACATAGTATGTATTTTAACAATCTGAAGAAAAAATTAAACGAAATACTTGTAAGTAGATACAAAAACTGTTTTCTAATATTTATAAACTTTTAAAAGATTCTTTTGTCATAGGGACATGGGGGAACATGTGGACAGTTCATATAAATATAGATTTTTCTCATAACTGGTTTAGGGGAAAGTAAAGTAATGACGCTCAGAAGGGTAATCCCGCTCACCCAATATCTCTAAACAAATTAGAATTGAAAACGTGCGATCGGTAAAAGGCACCTAGCGAACTTCATCGTAAGTTCCCAGTAAGGATATAGTGACCGTCGGAAGGAAAGTTTTATTGTGTCCTCACTTTAATAGTTTGCAGTTGTTTTATAATAAAATTCTACAACATCTAAATTGAAGGTAAGGGCACACTCTTATTTTCAAATATTAATTTACTCACTATGTCTACAAAATATATACATTTAGTTGTACTTTCATGCTTCTATTTATTTTTGTAGTGCGTTGTTACTCCAATTATTATGTATTAAAACTCAACATGGTGGAAACCGGTAACGACACTCGCGTGGAAATCCAGAAGAAGTGTTGCCAGTGGGCAACTTTTTTAAATTTAAATTTATTGATTACGATTTATAAATTTAATTATCAGCAATTACTAATTACCACATAGGGCAAAGTAAAGGAATGGCGCTCACTTAAGGGAAAACATGAATAGCTAGACAAATTTGGACAAAAAAATTAATATTTTATTAACGAAGTATAACTCCAAAGCATAAGGAACAGTTTGCAATCAGCTAATTTTCATAAAAGTTTGAAGAATTTTTTTTATCATTCTATTTAAATGACCATCGATTGTGCGGTAATGCCCAACATGGTAGGGTAATTGCGTTCAGAGTTTGAATACAACGTTTAATTAAGACAAAAGTCACATATGTAGTTGTGTGGGCTGTTCATACCACTGCAGACTTTTTACAACCACTTTACATATATTGTGCACACATATTGTGTTAGACATATAGTGGGCTACTTTTTTTATATTTAGGTTTTTTGATTTTTACCACTTTTTTGAAATCGTAAAATTCTCCTTCTTTAATGACATATTAATAAAGGCAAAAACAGGGATATTTTACCATTTTAAAAAAGTGGTGTCAATCAACAAATTTGAATTTAAAACAGTTGCCCACTGGCAAAACTTCTTCTGGATTTCCACGCGACCGCCATTACCCGCCATCGCCATGTTTTGTTTTATTGCATTATAATTGGCCTAACAACGCACTACAAAAATAAATAAAAATATGGATGTGCAGCTAAATGTATATATTTTGTAAACTTAATGAGTAAATTAATATTTGAAAATAAGAGTGTACACTTACGTTCAAGTTAGATGTTGTAAATTTTTATAATAAAACAATTTCAAACTAATAACTTGAGGACACAAAAATACTCTCCTCCCGACGGGCACTAAATCCTTACTGAGAACTTAGAATGACGTTCGCTAGGTGCCGGTACCGATCGCACGTTTTCAATTCTATTCTGTTTAGAGACATTTGGTGAGCGGGATTACCCTTCTGAGCCTCATTACCCTACTTTCCCCCAACACCACTTTTTTGAAATGGTAAAATTCCCCTGTTTTCGCCTTAATTAATGTGTTATTAAACAAGGAGAATTTTACGATTTCAAAAAAGTGGTGAAAATTAAAAAACCTAAATTTAAAAAAAGTACCCCACTATATTTGTAACACAATATGTGTAAAGTGGTCGCAAAAAGTCTGCAGTGGTGTGAACAGCCCACATAACTAAATATGTGACTTTTGTCTTATTTAAATGTTGTATTCAAACTCTGAGCGCAATTACCCTATCATGTCGAACATTACCGCTCAATCGATGGTTATTTAAATAAAACGTTAAAAAAAATTCCTTAAACTTTTATGCAAATTAGTTTATTGCAAACTGTTCCTTGTGATTTGGAGTTATACTTCGTTAATAAAATATTGACTTTTTTTTGTCTAAATTTGACTAACTATTCATGTTTTCCTTCAAGTGAGCGCCATTCCCCTACTTTCTTATAATTTCTATAAACAAAAACTATTCAATATTGTAAACAGAACTTTCTTTCACACATGGTAATTTTTTAAAACTCACCTGTATAGTTCTTACATTTTTAATAGTTTTATAAATTCAAAAAATTGTTCACATGTGCCCCATCAGCGGGGTAGTTGTGAACACAAGGGAAAAATATCCTTTGACATGCTTTTTATTCTGTTATTCATTTGTCAACGTAATCATTCGCTATATTACCAGATAAATTCACCATAAAGAGAAATTTATATGTTTTTTTATTTCCTGTTCATTCTATAATTATCTTATATATAATAGTTATTATTAACGATTTTTATATTATTTTAATATATATTTATATTAATTATTATTGAATTTAATTTATTTTATAGCATATAGCTGTATGCTATATATTATCAATGTTATAGAATTATTTAAATTATTAGTGTAGTTTAAATGAGTAAGATTATAGAATATTTTGAATGCTTTTTTTTTAATTTTATTAACAATAGTTTTTTAAAAAATATATAGTGTGGTTTATATTAGGTTTATAATTATCTATATAAAAGGATTTGTTTCGTTTTGCTGTTAAAAAAAAAAAAAAATTACATTCAAAGGCTTTCAATTGTTCATCTTGTGACATTTGAATAATAAAAATAATACTAGATGGCAGCACCAAATTTTGTCTTTTGACGATAAGTTATAAATTTTGTCTTTTGAAGCTCCTTTTAAGTTATAATATCCTACACCAGGTGGATTTTTTGCTATATTTTGACGATATTGTTAAATAGTAATTAATTAATTTAATAGTGCATTTTAGTTATTTTAAATAATGTAATTACTTTCTATTTATTTTATTTTATATTATATTAATTCCATTTATCATGGTATTTCAAAATGTATTAACTGCATCCTTTGGTATCAATTACTGTGAATTCTTAACTGTTTTATTCGCATTAATTTTTACGATATTTTGGTAGCCATGTGCGAGTGGATATATTGAAAAATACTGACATATTAATCGGTATGTTGTGTATTATTTCTATTTTTTATCCTATAAATATTTAAACAGGTTTTATTGATTTTTCCATTTCATATTATTTGTTTCTATTCTGTTTTCATTTTTAATCTATTCACTTGATTATAATGGTTGTTCGGGCACAGAGAAAAATAATTTTTAGCTTTTGCTTATTTTTCTCACAGAAAACAACCATATTGCTTATATCATTGAATTATGTGCCCTTGAAAACGTAATTCAATATATAAGCTATTCCATTATATGTCGGTGTCCACTTTCTTATTTTTCTTCCATAATAATTCTTATAATAAATTATTTGGCACTCTTTTTTTATACTTACAGCTTTAATTCATAATATTACGGTTTTTGATGGTGGTAGGTTATATATATATATATATATATATATATATAGTTTCTGGGTAACATGTTTTAACATGGGTTTCTGGGTAACATGGCAAATGTTTATAAAATGAAAATAGGTAGATTTTTTTTTTTGGGGGGGGGGGGAGGCTTAGATGATTCATTAAGTATTGTTGCAATAAATTAAAATAAATGAAGAAGCAATTTAATAAAAGAAATTAAAACTTTAAAATTTTGCTTAGGGGTTTTTGTTTGTGGAAAATTATAGGGAGGGGGTATTTACATACTATTTATCAGGAATCTGCTGAAATACGAAAGATTCTCACTCGTGTATTTGCCTTATTTACTTGTAAACTACAGATAAAAAAGGATTTTTAATGGGGTTTTTTTTTTTAAATCTCGACTATAAGCCCCTCCCCAACTTCTTTTACTTTTGAAAGGGGGGGGGGGGGTACAATTGGGATTTTATGGTAGTTATCAGTTTAAAAATTTTACTATCTTAAAATATTTCTGATATCTATCTACATTTAAAGCATCATATACATAACTATTTTATAGCTGGAAGTAAGCCATCATTGCAACTTTAGAACAAATGCAACAGAAAAATTTGCAAATTTGTTCAAGGTAATACTTTTGTATCAACAATGCCTCAAAAATATTGTTGTAAACCATTTAGTAAAATAATACATAACATTGCATTTTAGAAAACATTAAATTTATTTAACGTACAATTGGGCGTAAACGAGCTTGTTGCCCTTTATGTATTTGCTGAAAGATGTGTTTGTGGAAGTTTCAATAGAAAATCAACATTGTGTGACGAAAATATCTTCTATTTCAGGTAGGGTGTCAACGACTTAAACCAGGTGTTTTAAATCAGCAATTTAAATCATGATTTAAATTAAGTGATTTTTTTTAAAAAATCATTAATTAAAATCAAAAATTTTCTAAATGTTTAAAATGACATAAAAAGTATTCAAATATAAGATGAACATAATTTGGAAAGTTTCTACAGGTATTGTGACTCATGAATACACAAAACAAAGCTTTAAAAAATTGTTTCTAAGCGTAATTCCTGAGTATTGTAAAAAATTTAAGTACAGTAAGTTTGTAAAAAGCATGATTTTTATCTAACAAATAAAAAAAAAGCATTTAATTTAAAAATTATATTTAAATCTAATATAACTTACAATGTCATAATTTCCTTTTAATAATCAAGTTATTCATTCTTTTATATACAATACTAGGGGGCTACGCTACAATACCTACCTTTATATACAATACCTACGAGCTACGCTCGCCAACCCCCGTTCAGACACTGCAGACTCTAAAAGCATGCTAATTTGACCGGCTTTAAACAGATTTCGGAAGATTGAATTATAATTTAAAAAAACAGTGGCGATCTCCCTATAAACGGGCTTCTATTCATTTCTCTTTGATTGGGGAATTTTAACGCCAAATCAGCTGCTATTAAAAGATACAATGACTGTTTCCGTCTTTGATTAAATAAAATCTGTTAAACATTTCAAAATAAGCTAATATAAAATTAATTAAGTAAACAGAGTCTTTGTCTCCCGGTATTTTTTAACAAACCAAAAAGAAAGTTCTTTTAAATAACATATTTTAAATGTTTCGTTTTTAATCTGACGTAATTTTCACCAAACTTCTTTTTCTCTTTTTAATATTCACGTGAAAATACTTTTGTTATAAATGAAATATTATTTGCGCTGAAATAGTCGAAAAGATCATCTCAAATATCAAATAAATATCTCGCGCAATTTTTAAATTAAAAATGTTTTGCAATATTATTTTTTGTTCATTTTACGTATATAAGTGTAATGCGACGTAATTTATCCTATTTAAGACTTCTAACGAATGTTAATGAATTTATTATTTTACAATATTCTTTCTCTTTTAAAATTCACGTGTAAATATAGTTTTTATGACGTAATTTTCAATGAGTTCTTGCTTCTTATACTTTCTGCTTATAATAGTCACGTGTAAATAAATTTTTAATTTGAAGCAAACATTATTGTTTGCTCTGTTTATACAGTTGCCAACAGTTTAAATTAATACCATTTTCTAAAATATGTAAAAAATATCTCTCGAAATGTTGAAAATTTGAATTTAAAATAGAAAAAAACCCTCAAAAAATGAGTCAAATTAAAGAAATAAATGCAGTCTGCACACCGGAAAATTCTAATGCATAATATGATCTAAAAATGATTAAATTCCCATGTATAGTTTTTGCTCCTATAAAACTTTTTTAATGGAATGATTTTGTCTAACTTTAGCATTAAATATCTCTTAAAATAATTCTTCGATTTGAAAACTGTCTGCATCAGGGTGTTTATCAAACATTTCTCTAGATTTTCATATTTTTGTATGCAATATTTTTCTTAATATTAACGTAGAAAGACTTCAGGTCACAAAAAAATTCAAAACCGGCGGCGGTGACAGCGTTAGTTACTTTTTTTTTAGAATAGAGAGAAACATAGCAATAGAGTGTCAATGATTTTAATCAACTGATTTAAATCAGATGATAAAATCACACATTTTCTGATTTTTTAAAATGGTATGAAAAAGGATTATAATCAGTAATGAAAATGATTTATAATGTTTATAAGATAATTTAATTGGTGAATAAATAAAAGAAGATCTTTTAAAAAATAAAATTGTTTTAAATATTTTAAATAAGGTATTTCTTTAAAAATTGACAAAGTTTTTATCATGAAACAATACTTTATTTAAGTGGATATTTTATAGTTTCTACATGTTTTCATAACTTCTTTTGATTAGTTAAATTATTCCCTCTACTATATAAAATAAGTGCAATCTATTATTTTCTGTTGATAAATAAATGCATTAGAATAATTTCTGTCTAAAATTATTGGATGTTTTATGAATTTATCAAACTATTATTTATCACTTTTTTTCAACCACTTATTCAAAAATGTAGATTGTGTTCTTAATTAAACAGTTAATTGTTTAATAATTAAAAAAATAATCTGTATCATCAATTTAAGATTAAATGCAATTTATCAATAACTTAAAAATATATAAGCAGTATTTAATATTGGTTTACATAATTATGACAAAATATTAATGCACATAATGCTGTATGTTACTAAAGAAATTTTTAGTTAGCAGTTTTTTGAATTTCTATAATTACATAATTAAAATTTTATTAATTAAAGCAAAAAAAAAAAAACATAGATTATGTTAGTAATTGGTGTATTATTCATTTTTGAAATGCTTAATTCTTGGTAGATGTTTAACACAAGGAAAAAAATAAAAAAATCCGATTTAAATAAAAAAAATCGGATTTTTTTTTATTTAAAAAAAAATCATGATTTTTTTTTACACCCTAATTTCAGAAAAATTATAGATAATGGAACTGGCATTATTTCTCATTAAGTTAACCGAAAGGAATAGAATCACATAATGAATATTGGGGCACTTATGAACTGTTCATATATGCCCCAACTAGTCTGTTCACAAGTGCCCCACATTGCTGATTCTGTTAAAATGATTAATAATTAACATTTCTCAATTTTAGAAGAAAAAGACCTTTATCAAAATTATTTATTTGTATTTATAGTAAATGTTAAAACACTCAAATTCAAATAAATGAATAAATAAATAAATTTATTCGCTTATCAACTTGGAACAATGATTTTACATTAGATGTAAATTTCCAACTGGGCGAAAAATGCGATGCGTTTTTTCGCCCAGTTGGAAATTTACATCTAATGTGATTTGTTTACCAATTACAATAATTGTGTGAAAATTAATCTAGTGCAATGATTTTACATTTGAGAGGTAAAAACAATATTTTCGCTACAGAGGACAAACAAAACGTCAAATAGCTTCAAAAAATTTTTACTATATCTACAGGTGTATCTTCAGTATATATATATATATATATTTTTTAATAAATAAACTTATAATAACTATTGGAAAATTGCGATATTCACATCTGCCCCATGTTCACATGTGCCCCCATCTCCCCTATATGTATCTAGAGTAGAGTACAGCATCGTGTTTGTTAACTCGATTTTACCCGAATCCGGTCCAACCCGTATGCCTTTTGGGGTCCGTTAATTGTTTTCATTGAGAATCGGGTTCCGACATTGTTTTGGTTCGTTTTGGTTTCTCGTTTGGTTTTAATTGTTACGTGACGAGATTAACCCAATTAAAAAAAAAAAAATCTGGAATTTTTTTTTTATATAAAAAACGTATCGGAATACGAATGAGAATATAGATATTTACTTTTCAACATGAAATAATTTATACAAGAAATAAAATTGTAAATTTTTCTTTCATAATAGTATTGCAAAGATATTATTTTTCCCTTCGGGTATTCGGATTAGTTTTGTATTTAAGTATATAGGGGAAAGTAGGGTAATGACGCTCAGAAGGGTAATCCCGCTCACCCAATATCTCTAAACAGAATAGAATTGAAAACGTGTGATCGGTACCGGCACCTAGCGAAATTCATCGTAAGTTCCCATTAAGAATATAGTGACCGTCGGAAGGAAAGTATTTTTGCGTCCTCACGTTATTAGTTTGCAGTTGTTTTATTATAAAGTTCTGCAACATCTAACTTGAAGGTAAGTGTACACACTTATTTTCAAATATTAATTTACTCATTATGTCTACATAATATATACATTTAGCTGTATTTTCATGCTTTTATTTATTTTTGTAGTGCGTTGTTACGCCAATTATAATGCATTAAAACCCAACATGACGATAACGGTTAATGACGCTCGCCATCAATAAATTCAAATTCATTGATTACCACCACTTTTTTGAAATGGTAAAATTCCCCTGTTTTCGCCTTAATTTATATGTCATTAAACAAGGAAAATTTTACGATTTCAAAAAAGTGGTGAAAATCAGAAAACCTAAATTTAACAAAAAAAGAAGCCCACTATATGTGTAACACAATAAGTGTGCACAATATGTGTAAAGTGGTCGCAAAAAGTCTGCAGTGGTGTGAACTGCCCACACAACTATATATGTGACTTTTGTTTTACTTAAATGTTGTATTCAAACTCTGAGTGCAATTACCCTACCAGGTCGGTCATTACCGCTCAATCGATGGTTATTTAAATAAAACGATAAAAAAATTCTTAATTTTTTATGCAAATTAGTTGATTACAAACTGTTCCTTATGCTTTGGAGTTAAACTTCGTTAATAAAATATTGACTTTTTTGTCTAAATTTGACTAGCTATTCATGTTTTCCCTTAAGTGAGCGCCATTCTCCTACTTTGCCCTATGTGGTAATTAGTAGTTGCTGATAATTAAAATTTTAATACTGTCGTAATCGAAAACAGTCAGATATTTGCATTAACTGCTAGTAAAATTGATTATGTAATATTTTTTTGTGTTTACGTGACAGCAAAGCCATTTATTTAACTTTGAAAGGTATTGACACTTTTTGGGGAGTAATTTATTTGAATGACTAACGAATTATGCTCAGCATGCGTCGAGTCTGACATAGTAAAAAAACAATCACTAAAGTTAAAAAATAATGATGCAAACCCAGTTAATATTAACATAGGAATGATTAAAAACTAAAAAATATATATTGAATGCACACTACATAGAATTCTAAGTGTTCAAGTTAATAATTATGAAATATTTTACAACAATAAATTAATGCGTATCATATTTTAATTTTTTATTTAATAAACTATTGTATTGAACACTATCTTTACACAATAGGTAGTCATAGACTGAATATTGCTACAAACAAAAAGTTATTCTAGTATGGCGAGATAAATTTTAATTTTGAAAGTTTTATATGAATTTGCATCAATGTTTAAAACTTCCACACATCAATTTTTCCACTAGCATGGCATTGTGAAAATTCAACCAACCAAACTTCCTCCACAACTAAACTAAAAGCCCCATGCCGGGATGCATTGCTTTTCCACGGTATGTGGTTTCTGGAAAGGCTTAAGAAACTATTTTTTCATATGTAATATTCAAGAGACGTATAAGTTACTAATAGCTAAATCTGATTTAGTATTTTAAATTTATCGAGTTTATACATCTACAGTCTATACTTTCTACATGACAAATAATATAATAGTTGCATGTATTAGCAATTAGGGCAGATGACTGCACATGTGAACAGTTCACATAAATATAGCTTTTTCTCATAACTGGTTTAATTTCTATAAACAAAAACTACTCAATATAGCAAACAGAACTTTTTTTTACACATGGTAATTTTTTTAAACTCACCTGTATAGTTGTCTTCTGTACAGGTTCTTTCACCTGTATGTCTTCTTACATTTTTTACTAGTTTTATAAATTCAAAAAAATGTTCATATGTGCCCCATCAACTGGGTAGTTGTTAAAACTTTTAAATTTTGCTTATGGATTTTTGCTTGGGGAAATTTTTTTTGGGAGGGGGCATTTACATACTATTTATCGGAAATCTTCGGAAATACGAAATATTCTCACTAATGTACTTGCCTTATTTGCACGTAAATTACAGATAAAGAAAGGTTTTTTAATGATTAAAAAAACCTCGACTATAACGCACCCTTGGAAGGCCTAGGAAGAAGGAAACGAGTCCCGGCTTGGTATGGAAAAAATAAAGGTAAAATCCTGGCACGTCTCGGACCGAAAAGAGGGAAGACCAGGCCCGGCCCGCGGTCTGGGCCAGCAAAATAAAGCTAAACTTCGAAACGCGCAGAGCCTGCAGAATAAAGACTTTTTGTAACGGCCTCGGCCATGTCAGTAAAAAAATCTGATGTTGTGAGGGCTAAAATGATGAAAAACTCCAAATCGGCATGTTATAAAGAGCCTTGCTTTAAATCAACTTACGGGCATTTAAATAGTACACAAAGAAGGTGGAAAGAGCAAAAGTTAAACTGAATCGGAAGTATAATCTTCATGAAATAGTTACTTACTCACCTGCGATCTTTTAAAAAGCATGTAAACATTTTATTAGAAGACAGCCTTTGTTTAAATCTTTAAATGCGTTTTTCAGCTTGATAGTTTTATTTTTTTACCATTGCTTCTCTTTAAATTGTCATAAGTGAAGAATTGTTAAAGACAAATGGTACAACCTTGAAACATGCCTTTTTAGATTATTTCATATTAATTTTGTTTCGACAAATTTGAAAAAAGAAATATTTACTTTTGGAAATATGAGTGTCAAACCATTTCAAGTGGTCCAGCAGCGGTTGCTTGACCATTTTTAAAAAATCTAAAATTTTTTGTACAACAACCCTAACATGATGGGAGTTCAAAATGACTATTATTTTAATTTTATTAATTTTTGTTTGTGCATGGCGGCCATTTTTGTTTCATCGCCTACAGCCATTTTACACATTTTCTATTTTTTAATTTTCTACAACGCGGGATAACCCACCATTGGCATAGGCTACCAGATCCCGCGTTGCAAGTTTATTCAAAAAAAAAAAATTACAATATTATTTAACAATAGTTTTAACAATAAGAATTAAAGGTAATAGTACAAATAATAGTAATAATAATTATAAATATAATAATAAAAGTAGTAATAGAACAGATGAGCTGAGCGCTTTACAGACGAAAATGTTTATTATTTTCAACACGAATATGATTGATTAATTACGAATAGCAGCAGATGAATAAGATGTTCTTAAGCTCTACATATTCTCAGGTGCATTAGTTTAATAGTTATTATCATGAGTTCAAGTGTTTTGTTGTGAGATAACTTTAAGGTTATGGATAACCTGAGTGTATGGCTGTTCTATGTACAAGAGTTTTCTAAATTTTATATTCTCGATTTAGTTAGGCACTGTTTGGCCTGAAGTTCATGTTTCTGTTCATTAGTGCTAATCTTGTTCATCTATTGGCATTTGTGGGTTTTGAAAAATTTGTTGATTGTTTTCTAGTAACCGCACACATTCTATTATTTTAGTATATAGCATTGGTGTTTTCAGAACAAATTTGAACCAATGGTGATGTTCTATTGTGGCTGATTTAAGGATATGGAGGGTTGATGTTAATGGGCAGCTGAGCACATAGTGAAGAGAGTTACCAATTTCACCACAGGTACACAGTGGCGACGGAGCTTTATTTATTTCGAATAGGTAGGACGGGAAGGGTCCATGATTAGTTGAGAAGATATACAGGTTTCTATGTACTAACATGAAGGCTGTTGATACTTTTGGACATAATTTGTAAGTAAATCTGCCAGTGGTACCATAATCCCACTGTTGCTGCCATTTGTCTATGGCTTCTTTTTTCAATTTCTTTTTAAGGTGTGAAGCTGGGTATGGATGAAATATTTCTCGTACTTTAATATTTGTTATAGCATCTTTGGCTAGTTGATCTGCATGTTCATTTCCTTTTACACCTGTGTGTCCCCGAACCCATTGAAATTTAATTGATTTAGATGTTTTCTGTAAGGCTATTATAATTTTTGATGTGATAAAATCTGTACTAAAAACGTTCTCCAATAATGCAAGACTTGACTGGTTATCTGTGTAAATGACGAAGTTCCCGTCACCTGAGGAGTCTGCCCATAATATTGCATCTAATATGGCAAGTTGTTCAGCTTGAAAGATTGAATTTGATATTTGCAACTTTATTTGATGAGTATGGATGCATTTCCCTTCTTTATAAACACAGAAAGCATACGCTGTGCCAGCATCTGATTTTGAGCCGTCAGTGTATATATTTATTGTTGAAGTGGATGGAACTCCTTCTTGTAGTAACAGATAATCTTGATGTGGGAAAGGTATAAATGAGGATATTTTCGGTTGATAGAAGACTGGAAAGCTGTCCTCTATTGGAATCCCCAGACGTAGGACCTGTCCTGAAATTCCTAATGTATTTAATTGGATCGCCAATGGTTGAATGCCGCACAATACATTCAAAGCTGCCGTTGATGATTTTCTATAAGCTCTCGACAGAAGCAAAAGGCATTGTGTCTGAATTGCCGATAGTAGCCTGTAGCCATGTGAGACTGGTAGGTGTGGAAACCAACATGAAACGGCATAGGATATTTGTTTTTTCTAATATTTGTAAGTACCAGATTTTTAAAATTTGTTCGAAAGGCCTCCATATGCAGCGGCGAATTTTAGAAGATTTTGTGATATTTGATTAATTTCTATACGTTTTTTATTCAGGTGCGGAAGAAAAGACAGTGTTTTATCCAATGTTAAGCCCAAGTAGTCTATTGTATTTTCAGATTTGAGGGAGTGCCCATCCAATTTATATACTGGTCCTCTCTTCAGGAAACGTGGTCTTCGAAGATTTAACACTACACATTTGTCATATGAGAACTTCATATCCGTTTGTTTCGCCCAATCACTTATTATTTGTAGTACCTCTCTTCCCATCTGCTCCAACTGTCTTCTTGTTTGGCCAAAAATAATTAGAAGAAGATCATCGGCATATGCTATTATCTTAAAGCCATATTTATTTAATATTCTCAGTAATTTATTCAGGAATATTCTCCAAAGAAAAGGTCCAAAACAGGACCCCTGTGGGCAACCTCTTCTAAACCAGTGGATCTTTTTTGACAGCCAATTCGGCATTGCTCCTCTTGTTGAAAGAAATGATGCTGCTATGTTTATTAATGCTTGTTTTAGTTTTAGGAATTTTAATTCTTCTAAGGTCTCTGGCCAGGGTAGTCGGTCAAATGCATTCTTGAAATCTAGGGATATTAGGGAAATATAATTATTATTCTCTTTGAGCAGATTTATAAATGAGAAATGTTCGGCTATCGCTGACTCCGTCGAACGACATTCTTGGAAGCCATGTTGTGATTTTTGTAGTTCTTTTTGGCTGTATAAGTTAAAGTTTATCCTTTTTAATAATAGTTTTTCATATATTTTACCGAAGATTGGCAGTAAAGAGATTGGCCGATACGAAGATGCGATGTTTGGTTTTTTTAGAGGGCTTTATGAAATAAACCAATTCTCCAATCTTCCATGTTTTGGGGAAGTAATTTAAATATAGCAGAACATTGTACATTTCTAGTAAAAGAAACTTATGATGCTTGAATAATTGTCGTACTATGTTATGATCAATTTCATCGGGCCCCGGGGCTTTGTTCCTGTTGAATGAGTAGATGACATTTTTAAGTTCTTTTAAAGTAAAATTTTCAATTGCCCCTGCCTTCTGCTGGTTAAATATTGAGTCCTCTGGCATTTCTGATTGGCCAAATATTTCTGTGGTTAGAGTTTCGTAGAATCTTTCTGCTGTTTCTGTTTCTTCCTCTTGTTCTTGTAATGAATACAGTTCTCGATTATGATAATTTTTAAAAGCTACTTTTTTTTATTTTTCCATAAGGTTTTTGGATTGTGTACAAAATCTTGTCCATGCCTGTTTTTTCGCGTTCAAAATTGCTTTTTTATACATGGCTCTTTGTGATTTAAATTTAATTATATCTTGTACTGTAGCTGTCGGGAGCTTTGTTTTTCTTCTTAGTGCCCTAACTAAATTACGTTTTGTGCGTAGCTCATCGTTCCACCATGTTATCTTCGGTTGGTGAGTACTTTTTCTTTTCTTGAATGTCTGATCACATGTTCTTTTAAGTAGTTGGTAAAATTCTTCATGTTTTTCTTCAAATTCCTCAGTGGTTTTTATATTTTTGAAGTTGAAATTTTGCTGGTTTAATTCTTTTTTAATTTTATCGTTGAATTTTTCAAATGATGTTTGTTTTGTTCGATATCTTCTGTTTGGTAACTGCGGGATTTCAATTTTAAAGCTCGATGTGATCAGTCTATGATCTCCAAAGTCCATATCTGGGTGTACCATCCAGTTGTCCAGTAAAGGGAACAGCGTCATTGATGATAGTGTAATATCGGGCCAGCCTTTTTTTAAAGTTGTATTGTCCTTTTTATTAATTAATTCATACGTTGTCAAACTATGGGGATCGTTTAGTAACAAGAGTCTTTTCGTTGCCATATGCGATATTAATTTTTGCCCTTTGTCATCATCTTTTTTGTAACCCCACAAGGCACTGTGTGTGTTTAGGTCTCCAGCCAATAAGAATAAACTACTGGAGCCTTTTACTTCTAGCCAATCATTAAGATCATTTTGTAAATCTGTTGACTGGGGTGAATATTGTGATCCTATTGTTAGTAAATTATTTATTAATTGAATGTTGATGAAGACTGAATGGTTGTTTCTCTTAATTTGAATATGGCTAATTGAAAGGTTTAGTATTATAATGCAGCAATTTTTTGCTACTGAGAAGTAATACGGTGTTGAAAGTGGTAGTCCTAATGGGCGATTATCTGAGATATAGTAGTCTTGGAGGCAGGATATATCTATTTTTTCCTTTATTGCATGACGTATGTAATCTGCTGTCGCCGTTTTGCTGATTAATCTGGGCTATTGTTAAAGTATTTATGGAAATTGGCTGTTTGGTGTTATTGTTGATATTTGATGATGATGCTGAAGAAGAGGGTTTGCAGATATCGGAAATGTTCTCTATGTTGAATATTGCGCCTGTGAAAGGTTTAGACGTTGGTTTCTATTATAATAAAGGTTTTGAAAAACATGACATTGGCTCGACGACGCACTATGCCTTTACTCAAAGCGGTTACCAAAACTGTCCAATGAGTTGAAACAATTTACGCACTGGTGCTGTTGTGGGGTACGCTTTTTAGGAGAGTAATCTGATTTGTGGTTATGCATGCAATATTCGCATGTCTGTTTTCTTCGACATTTTTCTATTGGGTGTCCGAAAAGCTGGCAGTTACTACATCTTATGAGTGGAGTGTAGTGTGATATTCTACAAGATGCTAAGCCGATAAAGATTCTACCTTGTGTTAGTAACTAAAATGCTTCTTGTTCCTATAGTTCTATCATTAATTGATAGAATTTGCTTTTTGGTCGTGAAATTACCTTTTGAGTATTATCTTTTATATCGTGGGTTAATTCCGATTTCAGTATATCTTGTATTTCTTCATGTTGTACATATTGTGGAATACCAAGTATGATTATCTTTTTCCTTTTTTCCACTAAGAATTTCATTTCTAATAAGCTCTGTAATTTTTCGTTTTTCTGCAAGATATTTAGTGTGTCATCTACCTCTTTTGAGGGTGTTGCTTTTATTATAAAGGAGTTTTTATCTCTTGATATTGTACAGAAGAGCTTCTGTAGTTTTGCTTCTCCTTTTAGTTCTCTATCCACAATCCCCCTTAATATGCTCATTGACATTTTAGTTTCTTTCATCCTCGTTAATAATATTGACGATTTAGACATTTGTGGCATTTTCCTTGAAATTTGTTGATGGGCTTGATTATGTTGGGGAATTGATTTTTGTGCTATTTTTGAGTAGGAGGTTGAGTTGGCAGCGTCAGCATCAGCCTGGGAGATTATTGATGGTGTTTGTTGATTTGAGATTTCATCACTTTTCTGATTTCCTATGAACGTTAATATCTGTTGGATTTTTAATTCCTGCTGTTGAAAGTTTGTTTGTATTTCATGCTTTAGTTCTTCCTCTCTCGCCAGGGAGTGGAGAGTCGTTTCTATATATACTTGCTGCTGTTTAATTTGGTTTTCTTTTTCTTCTATTTTCTCTGTTTGCATTTCTAACGTATACAAGAGCTTTTTATTTCATCTTGTATAAATTTAATGTTTGATTTTTCCATGGTTATATTCTTTTCTTGCAGTATTGTTTCTACGGTTTCCAATATTCCAAAGTTTTCTTCTATTCTGGATTTAATATAGTTTTGTGCTTTTTCTTTTAGAATTTGCACTTCCTGGTCCTTCATTCTTACGGTATCTTGATTTTCTGTTATTTGCTGATGGAGCTCTCCTTTTATTTTGTTTATTTTTTCTTCCATTTCTCCTTTCAAGGTTTCACTATATTCCCTCAAGTGATTTACTTCTTTTTCTTTCTCCATTATTAAATGTTGTAGTTTAAGTGTCAAATTTTTCTCCTTTTCTAGGGCTTCATTTGCTTCGAATATTTCATTTTCTAAATTTGTTTTTACTTTTTCATACTTAATGTTGTTTTCTTTTAACTCTTGGAGGATGTTTTCTCGATATTTTGCTGCCTCTATCTCGCACTTTCCATCACGTTTTCGTAGTAATCTGTCCATCATTTCTATCTTCTCCTCAATGCTCATGATTTTTTGCATTGCTGTGTCAAAATTTTGTAATTTGTTGCTTTGTATAGGTGTAGGCGGTTTTCTCGATCTCCTTTTAATGACTGACTGTGAAGGTGTTTTTATACTTTTTGTTAGATCCTCCACTGAGGAGGAGGGGTAAGATCTTGATAATCTTCCTTTGCGATTTCTGAGGCGTTCGGGGTTAGTGATTGAATATTAGACATATTTAATTCATTTTCATTTTCTGAGGACATACTCATTTTTAACTGTATAAGCTCAAGCTGAGTGCAGAAATAGTGGCCACAGATACTTTTTCTCAGCGTCTGTGCCTAATCTTCTTTTCTTCGAAATGATTATTTAAATAACAATTGTTTACTAGCTTTTAGAAATTAGGAGATAATACTATCTAATAGTAGATACCAGGCATTGCTAGAGCACATTCCTGTCTAGTTGAAGGAAAGGAAAAATAGTAAAGGGAAAAGCTAAAACCAGTGAACTAGATCATCGAAATGACTAAGAAAAAAGATGATTGCCGAAACTGAACTATTAAACTTTTGAGAGGGAGAAAAAAAAAAAAAAAAAAAAGTTATTGATATTACTTAGAGTGGATGGATATTATGGAAGAGAAAAGAGTGTGATTTATTTTAATGTGGAGAGTGAGTACAGAAGTTTGGAATACATAATAAGTTACGGGGGGATACACTTAAAATTAAGGGGGCAGGATATATTGTGGGCTTGGCTTCCCGAGCTTGGAAGCACTGTTAAAGCTTTAATAATATGTACACTTAAATGTGTAAACTTAAAGAAATTTACATAATTTTTACAATAATATTTACAATAAACCACGTGGTGAATAGATCAAATCAATTGCAACTATGCTTTCATGTGAATTGTTATTATAACACTTTGACTGACATTAGTCTTTAAACAATCACTGTAGTAAGTTAATGACATTGGGTGGACCTGGTGAGTGGGTTTCTGAGCCAGTGAGAAGAATTTTGAAGGTAGTACTAGCCTATATAAAGAAGTAATAATCTATTCTAAAGCTATAATAGAATCGGGAAAACATAGTAAAAATAGAACTCACCACTGAAGTCTGTGTTCCTTGCTGCGCTTGAGTAAGCTGTAAACCATTATTGAGTAAGCATTGGGGCAGTAAGAAAGTATAAAAATGGGAAATTTAAGGCTTATGGCGCCCTCTGTTGTCACTAAAATGAAGTTAGCTTAGCAATGACTCAAAAAACGGGAAGCTTAGTCCTGGTCCTTTCCTGCAAGGTAATGCAAGTGATGGGGGAACAAGAGAGTCGAAAATTAAGCAGAAAGTGCCCTCTATTGGCATAAAAGTGAGGTAAACATAGAATAGAATGCGGATACGAGAAGCTTAGACCAAGACCTTTCCGTCAAGGTACTACAAGTGCCAATTTGGATAACAATTAAAGAATCACCCCCCTTCCCCCCTATCTCCCCCCTGCTAAGGTAGAGTAAGACTATATACGCCAATCGAGCGGCGTGCTCAAATAGTCCGAATAGGGAAGATGAGCCTCTAATCTCAATAAATGGGGTGAAAAAACAATAAAAAATAAATAAATAAATAAATAAATAAATAAATAAAAAAGAATAAGTCTAATAAATCTGAAGCTGCGCTAATACCTGCAGGCCTTCAAAGGGGAATGAAATTAAGAGTGGGAAGGCAAAACAAGGGATCCTAGAAGGCTAATATATGAAAAAAAAACCATTAATTCCTGCACATGTGGTGGAAGAGTAAAAAGGGGAGAATTGAAGGCTTATGGCGCACCCTATCGGCGCAAAATTGAGTTAAACTTAAAAATGTTAACTGTTACGAGAAGCTTAGACCAAGACCTTTCCAACAAGGTATTACAAGTGCCTATAAAAATAAATTTAAAGAAATGCCCCCTCACCCCTAACCCCCCCCACCCCCCCCCCACCCCGACATAGCTAGAGAAAAACAATGCATGCCAATTGATGCGGCGTGCCCAAAATAATCGGAATAGGGAAGACGAGCCTCTAAACACAATATTTAAGGGTGAAAAAACAATTTTAAAATTTTAATAAAAAAGCAAAATAATTGTGAATTAAATGTACGACTGCACTGGAGCCCGCAATACTTCAGAGGGTTCCCTAACAGCACAAAAGTGAATTAAACTTAAAATTGATAACTGTTACGAGAAGCTTAGACCAAGATCTTTCCAACAAGATATTACAAGTGCCTAAAAAAAAAAGAGAGAGAGAGAGAAAAGAATAAGCTCCCCCCCCCTCCCCCCTCCGACAAAGCTAGAGAAAAACAATGTATGCCATTCGATGCGGCGTGCCCAAATTAGTCCGAATAGGGAAGACGAGCCTCTAAAGTCATTATTAAAGGGTAAAAAAAAATCTTAAAAATGTCATGATAAACCAGAATAATTAATAAATAAATGACGTGTTGCTCTGAAACCCGCAGACCTTCAAAGGGCTAAGAATCTAAGGGTGGGAAGGTATTTAGAATGAGACTCCGTAAATATAGACTATAAATGCTCAGTTTTACTGCAAAACTGTCTTAATGAATGGAAACCGCCACATGAATTTTTTAATACTTTAAATGTGACACTTAGTATTCGTGAATATACTCTTATTCGTTAAAATAATTAAGTTGGGTATGCTCCGCTCCATGGAATAAAACTCCTTTCAGATATGGGATATAAATCCAGGTATTTGCATCAATCAATCAATCAATCTTGAGATTTCAGAAAATACAAAAGTTTAAGAGCTAATTAAAAATCTACTAGTCAATTTAAAAATACGAGGATGGAGGCGGAGCAAAAAATAGAGCCTTATCTTTCCGAAAAACCACTACACTAAACGATAACTCAATTTTAAGTATGTTATTTGATTTTTTGAAAAAAAGGTCACTCCTATGTTAACCTATGAGGAAATCAAAATGTTGAGATAGCAAAACGACACAATTTCAAAGAATTTTTAAAAATATTAATAGTTAACTTAAAATAACGTAAGTGACGGCGGAGCAAACTAGAAGGTCTAGAGTTATCAGAGATGGCATTTGTTAGATAAAAAAAGTTAATCTTGATAACTTTTAAGCTATGATAAAAAGGTAAACAAACGGCCGTTTCCCATGTATTTGTATAGGAAACACCAACGTGACAAGTGTCAAAACAGCATTTTTTGAAAAATTTATTTAAAATACTTAGGGTGCTCAAAACTATACAAAAGTGGTCACGGAAGAAAGAATACATTTCAAAGTTTAGTGCCGTGGCATTTGTTTGTCAAATATATTTAGATATGATAGCTTTACAGACTTAGCAAAAGAGGTGACGCCACCATGGGAAAAAAAAATTGCCAAAGTAAAAAAGTGATGCTTAATCAAATGCTCATACAAAATTTAATACTGCAGATAACTTGATGAAATAAGTACTAAATGAAAGACAAAGCTCTAATGAACACAAATCATGCAACAAAAAACAGTTAACAACACGTTATATATACACAATAAGTACATGAAAAAGTGGCTTTTTGAAAATGGCGCTATTTTGCACTACAACTGCAAAAATTCAAAAATTTGTATCTTGGTTAATTACAGTCGTAGAGACATGTGTAATAGCTTAGAATGCTTGTATTTAAGTATAGAACAATAATAAAACAACATAAAAATATTTACACAAGTGTATGTAGTACTAAACGCTCGAGAAGTCAGAAAAGCGAAAATCGCTGGGGCGAGATTAACAAAAACTTAAAAAAACCATATCTTTTGAATAAATTCAGAACATAAGCCCACAATATATCAAAAATTTTGTTTTATGAAGAGGAAGAGAATGAGATCGGAATCATGCTTCTAGCTTACCTGGTTACGGAGTTTTAGCCGCCAAACATAGGAGCTACGAAGGTGCTGCAACAAGGTTGGTGTCTCCGAAAGGAGTTCAGCCATTTTACACATGAAGGGTTTACGGAACTGTAAATAACTCATCGTTTATTTCTGGATTTCAAGTGCTGATTAAGCAATTTGTACAGAATACATTGGGCCAAAATTTTGGCAATAGAGTAGTTTCCGAAAATAAATCCTTATTTGGGAAATTTCAGCATAAAATTTCAGTTTTTTTTTTCCAAAATTTGTCCGTTTACAAGAGGAAATTTTTCTAGCAAGGCGAACCGTCAACATGGCATAATTTTTTTTACAAATAGGCCGAAAGTATTTGCACTCACACGCCATGTTCCTGATCTGGGACTTGCTTTCTCTTTGTTTAAAAAAAAAAAAAAAAAAAAAAAAATCTCAAATTTTTCAATAATGTCAAAAATCGCACTTTCGAAGCTTTGATATCTCTGGTGGGTAACGAGATAAAAATCTGTAGTTCTGGTTTCTGACAGTATTTTATGGTAATATTATGCACAAAAAATTTCCGGATGGATATTGACTACAAGCTAAGATATGGCAAGGGCAATATGTCAAAACAATACTGCCAAACTATTGTTTTGTTGTAGTCATAGGTAAGTATTTATCTCAGAGTGTCATTTAAATTTATTTTTTTTATTATCTTTAAATAATAGTAACATAAAATAAAGCCTTTTCCAAAGCTTAGCAATTAATTAAAAAAAAAATTATGCCTAAGATCCACATTTTGTATGGTTTCAGTAATTTTTGTTGTAAGTAATTTTAGTAACTGAAAGAGACCTCAACACTTTTACATAAAGAAAAAAAATATTTATATACAAGACCTGAGACAAAAAAAGAATAGGGAAAGAGAAAATTTGTTAATGTTGACATATTTGTTCAGACATGATCAAAAGTGTCAAAACACATTCCTGATTGTTGGTTTAAAAACCACAATTTTAATGCTGCTTGCCAGTCCCTGAAACTTGTTCCTACAATAAGTATGTTCCTGTAAATGAAACATTTATACGATGTTACCATGCATCAGCCTCAAGTAATTTTCAGAAAGTAAAGATATCCAAAGCCCTTTCAAAATTTATATTGCAGATAAATGACATTGTTGCATGATAAGAAGAAAGCTAGGAATTATTAATGAAGTGAGACTTGAACATGGTGATTTCAAAATTCATTTCTATGAGCCAGCAGGGGAAAGAACTTCAATCAAGTTATCAAGAGATGCCAAGGCTTGGTTGCTACAAATAAAATTTTGAGAAAGATCACCCCTATAGAGCTGACAACACTAAATTCTGTGACGATATTTCACAGATCTCTGTTGAACATATATAGTCCCTTAGTGAATTAAATATTTGTTATAACACTGTTTTCAACAAGCCATATTTCGTGTGTAAATATTGTAATAAAACAGATAAATCTAATTCATCTTAAGGTACTCTTAATAGCATTTACTGATATATTTGCCTCGCTATATCTCAGCGTGCAGTCAAATCTCCATCTTTAAATTTTTTGTGCATAATAGTACCATAAAATACTATCAGAATCCATAATTTCAGATTTTTATCTCCTGCCCGACCAGAGATATCAAAGCCACAAACTGCGATTTCTGACATTTTTTGAAAATTTTGGTTTTTTTTTCTTTTTTTTTTTTTTTTTTTTTTTTAGCGAAGAGAAAGCATAAGTCCGAAATCTGGAACTAGGCTTTTAAGTACAAGTACTTTCGGCCTATTTGTAAAAAAATTAAGTCATGTTGACAATTTTTCTTACTAGAAAAATTTCTTCTTGTAAACGGACAAATTTTGGAAAAAAACTAAAACTTTATGCTGAAATTTCTCCAATACAGGTATGTCAACATTAACAGCTTTTCTCTTTCCCTATTCTGTTTTTGTCTCAGGTCTTGTATAAAAATATTTTTTTTCTTTATGAAAAAGTGCTGAGGTTTCTTTTAGTTACTAAAATTACTTACAACAAAAATTACTGAAACCATACAAAATGTAGGTCTCAGACATAATTATTTTTTTTATTAATTGCTAAGCTTTGAAAAAGATTTTATTTTCTGTTACTATTATTTAAAAATAATAATTAAAAAAATAAATTTAAATGACACTCTGAGATAAATACTTACCTGTGACTACAACAAAACAATAGTTTGGCAGTATTGTTCTGACATGTTGCTCTTGCCATATCTCAGCTTGTAGTCAAATCTCCATCCTGAAATTTTTGTGCATAACACTACCATAAAATATTGTCAGAAACCAGAACTACAGATTTTTATCTCGTTCCCCAGCAGAGATATCAAAGCCTCAAAAGTGCGATTTTTGACATTTTTGAAAAATTTGAGATTTTTTTTTTAGCGAAGGGAGAAGTCTCAGATTTGGAACATGGCGTGTGAGTATAAGTACTTTCGGCCTATTTGTAAAAAAAATAATGTCATGCTGATATTTCTTCTTGCTAGAAAAATTTCCTCTTGTAAACGGACAAATTTTGGAAAAATACTGATATTTTATGCTGAAATTTGTCCAATAAGGATTTATTTTCGGAAACTATTCTATTACCAAATGTTTAGCCCAATGTATTCTGTACAAATTGCTTTAATGCGCATTTGATATTGGAGAAATAAACGATGAATTATTTACAATTCCGTAAACCCTTCATGTGAGAAAATTGCTGCAGACGATGAAACAAAGATGACCGCCATATAAAAACAAAAATTAATAAAATTAAAATAACTAGATAGTGCCCGTAAATATTTGGCGGTAAATAACTTGAATGTTTTATTAGAAAAATTCTTGAATTTTTAATTAGTTGCTTTTAAATTAATTATTGAATGACGAAATTCTATATTTCATAAGTGATTCCTATTTCTTTAAGGCGTTAGATGGTGCTGTCAGTCTAACTTATTCAATGAAGTGAAAGAATTTTTTTATAATTTACAACCAATTATGCTTGCTTTTTATAAGAAATTTACGTAAAAATACCGGGTAGAGAATTTATTTTTACTTATTATGGCTTCTTCTTTTTTTAATAACAATATTTATTTTTACTTATTTATTTAAACTACACGACCATTAAAAGCTGTCATGAATTTTATTTTTATCAGTCTCATTCTCTAAAACCTAAATTTGAAACTTGTATGTCGCTAACAATTTATAATATACAATTTGTATTACTTGAATTTTATTTTACATTATTTTTTATATATTAAACTTGGATATCAAGGTCTTTTATAGCTCTTACTCGAATATTTTTCTTTCTTTCCATTTTATTTTTTACACAAATGAATGACAAACTTTTCTTTCTGACACACACTTCTTAATAATAGTCAGAAAATATAACGAAAATTCTAGATCAGCTCAATTTATTTAATTGTTAATTGCATGCAAAATATTTTAGCTCATATACTTTAAATATAAAATCATTATTTTTTCAAAATATTATTGAGTGTTAAATTTTATTTAATTATAAAGCATTCAAATAATAATAAAATAAAAATCCTATAACTTCTCTTCCTAGTAAAATATGTCATTATTGAAATGAATTGTGGACAAAACTATTATACATTTTGCCAGGCTCGGGCTCGAACCTGTGTCCTCTATATAAATTCAGAGCTTTAAACTGCTGCTTTAACCCACGAAGCTAGCAAGAACTCGTTTTTTTTTTCTTCTAAATTGAAGAGGTTTGAAAAACAGTTCAGGCATACGTAATTGTCTCGAATTTGAGTTCTGATCTTATAAAATTAGTTTTGCGTTTTAATATTTATGATAGCCTATTTTTTCAAAGAAGCAGCTACAACATAATATGCTGGTTTTACAATCTTCGTGTGTAACTATTGGCAATTCATAAGATGGATCACCAGCGATAACTTTTAGCCTCAAATCGCAGTGTTTATCTTCTGTGTGTAATAAGACTAAAATAAGACAGCCTCGAAATAAACCGAATCTAGCTGTTAATCAGTGTTGCCAGATTGGGGACTTTTTGTCTCCAGATTGTTGATTGCCACCGTTATTTTAAAATAGAAATATCCGGCCTATTTAAAAATAAATTAAAAATTCTGAAAAATAAGGCGCATTATACTATTTTTAAAAAGTGGTGACAGTGAAATGATCTGAATTAAAAAAGTCCCCAATCTGGTAACACTGCTGTTAATATCAACACAATAAATTTTTGAATTGTTAATAACGCTGAAAGAGCCAAATAATATTAACTTTGTGAAAGAAAGAAAAGCTTGTTTACAGTAAGATCGAATGGCAGACGAACTTAAAACAACCTCTACCTGTGATGTGAAAGTTCAACTGAGCGAGCATCTTTGCGCATGTGTAGCGCGTCACTCCAAAGGCAGACTTGTACTTATATACTGCGCATGCGAAATTGTAGAATTTGAGTTTAAAATTACGGCTAATTAATAAAATATTTGAACAAACGAATGTACGATAACAAATCTGTGGCCAAATATCTTTCATTTAAAAAAAATATTGGTGCGATTTGATGCAGTAGTTTCTTCTCACGGACTATCGAATGAAAACGCTTAAGTGTTTCAAATATATAGATAGTCATTTTCGACTTCTATTATGTTAGGGTTGTTGTACAAAAAATTTCAGATTTTTTAAAAATGGTCAAGCAGCGAATAAATGATTTTCTGGACCACTTGAAATGGATTGACCCATGATTTTTTAAAAATAAGTTACCTCATTTTTTTATTTATATTTTAAATTTAAATTTATTTTAAATTAATATTTAAAAAAATCTTTAAAGGAAATTAAAATTACATTTTTCTCTTTAACTAAATAAAAGATTTTTTAATTCGACAAATAACGTTTCGAGTTATAACGATTTTAAAGTACCCCACTTTAAAAAAAAAATAATAATTTCAAAATTTTTAAAAAACTTTATGAGAAATTTTACTATGTGATTTTTTTTTTTGCAAATTATATGGATAACCACGGAAAAAAAAAAAAAAAAAAATCAAAATTCTAACTCAATAAATATATTTTTCACATATTTCCTGGAACTCTTAAAGAAACATTGTTTCTTGAATTACACGCATTTCAATTTGTGTCTAATCCTTTAAAATCTGACTAATTATTTAAACGGGCATGTATATAGCTCCGTGTGTTTCAATAATATAAGCTGGCTTTTAAAAAATAAGGAATATGAAAGCTACCTCTTCCTCCCGGCACTGGCCGGAAGGACTTTTTTCTTTCGTCATAAAATGGACTTTACAGAAATTTCTCTGATGAAAAAATTAAAGTTTTTTTCACTGCACATTTTCACCTATAATATACCACAGTAGCTTCTCGATATATCCCGCATACATAAAAAAAAAACTAAGTAAATGCGACATAACTGAGAGCAATAAGAAAATTAATAGACGATAAAGATTATAGTATAGATTAAAATATTATAAACCACAATATAAATGTTCTGTTATTCAAACGTTAGTTTACACACTTATTCATTTTCTACATGCAATTAGCGGTAGAGTAAATTGCTTTCATTTATTGTTATCTACATATGTTATTAAATGAAAAGTACAGAAGTGGTATTAGAGTAATTTTGTAGTTTTTTATGAACAAAAAGCGAACTTAAATTAAAAATGATTTGGAAATTGCACGTCAAACGTGGCAAATGAGGTGCGTTTGTACTATAACTAGTTTTATAAATATATTTTACACCGCATATTGTACTGAATGTATATTTTAATGCACTTCATAATTTCATATCAATTTCATTCCGTTCGAAAGGCTGTAACATCATTAAAATGCACTTGAAATATTTTATTCCCATTGGCCGTAATGAAACGGAAATTTTTTGACTGTCCCTGTAATTAAATTATACATCCGATTTTCATAAAATTTGAAATGACTCGACAAAATTTTGCAACAATTGTATATTAAAATTTCAGATCTTTCGGTTGGATAGTTTTTGCCCTGTTATATGCGGACAGACGGACCAAACGACGACTATAGGTGCTACGTATTTACATAATTACGAACGCACCTAAAAAGCGATATAAGGAGATGGTATTCTATTTCATTTGCTATGAATATGCTTTGCTTTATTTAAGTCTTTGCTTAGTTCACTGTTTGATATAACAGTAAAACCGAAACCTTGTACAATAATCCTGAATTTGACTAGTGTTAATAATAATTTTCAGCGTTTGATTTATGCTAGCTTGAGAAATGTTCTTATTGGATTCGTAAAATATTTGTCCTTGTGATTTTCAAACATAAAGTAAAAGTAAGTTAAAGACATTCTAACAATTATGCAGCGCAGTACAATTTGAATAATTCCGAGGAAGCTTTTACATAAGAATGGTCAGAACTTTAAAATTAATGTTTCCTTTAAAAGATACATTTAAATATAAGCATTAAAGAGTTATTTATAGTATAAACAATTTGCGAAATTTATTATTTTAATGAACGCTTGAACAGTTTCATTACATTCAATATTCTGTAAATAAATAACATAAAAATGAAACTTATTAGAATATTCATAATTATTCTAACCAAGTTATCTGAATCAAACAATTCAAAATTATGCATTTAATCTTATAAAGTTTTATAATTTTCTGTGTGAAATTGTAGTACCGATAGTCAACAAAATTTACCTTCAACATATACAGTACTGCGATGGATTTTATTCCAGAGGTTTAATTAGTATGGTAATTAGTAGTATAGCAAAGGAAAGTAGAGAAGGATATGAAACGGAAAACTAAAGCAGAAGATATTTCATGTTATAGGAAATTCTACATATAACGTGCGATGTACAATTTTTTCGGTCATTTTGAGTGTTATAAACTAAGTTCAGAGAATGGAATTATAAATAAGATATTTCACATTTTGTTAGGTAATATCCACGGTTTGCATCAAGATCTAATTTGCATTTTATATATGAGGGGTTCACAACCATAGTAGACCTAATCCATTTTGAAAATAAAAATTAGATGGTGCATAAAATCTGTTTTCACATACTTTCTCATATATGTTATCTGTTTACAGACTTTATTTTCTGTGGGAGTGGATAAAATAGATTTTATGCACCTTCTTAATGGGCTAACTTATATATTTTTTTTCAAAATGGACATGTTCTAATATGGTTGTGAGCCCCTCATATGTATCACGGAAATGGAAATTTTCTTCCGCCACTTATAACTTGTGTTCTACTGAATGGATTTTGATGAGACTTGCACTGTTACTTAGATAATTTTCAAGAAATGTTTTATCAAGAAAGGTTTAGTATATATCATATAATTCTGCCTTGCTTAGTTATAGAAGTATGGTGGAAAGTTCTATAATGATATGAACCCTATTAGGAATGATTATCATTTTTAAAACATTCTGCTGAATGGATTTGGATGGAAGTTACATTTTTAGTTAGATTAAATTATATAAAAAAAACATTGTATGTAAAATATTTATTTCGAATTTCAAACCTTACATTCTACGTGAACAGAGCCGCGGGCGAAAGCTAGCGAATTATAAAAATGCACATTTACATGTTTAGAACAATATCCAAAGTCTACCAGTTTTAAAAGTTCAATGTTGAAAAGATAATAGCTTTAAAAGCAATTATGATTCACCAGCGGTGATATATGGAGTGCGTGACCAACCTTTTCATAAGTCGACTTATCAAACACACCATATATATTTTTCCAAACTTGCAAGCCTAACTTTTTGATAAACATAATCCGTTCCTTCAAACGATCGTTCAAACTAAAGAAGTAATCTAACAAAGAAAAGAAAACAAAAGCATATAGAAGTTGTGATGTACCAATTTTTCTCATTCATCTTTTTTGAATGTCTTTAAGCAACAGATTGCGTGCAATTTAGTCCGGCAAATGTTATCTTCAGATCAATATTTTGTATAGCGGGAATGACAGAAAGAAGTTCAAATAGGTTACTGCAGCAGTTATCACATAATTATCGGTTCATTTTCAAAATAGTATAGCTAGTTTAGTAATAAACTTGTCTAAGATAAACATTAAAAAAAGAAAATATCAGTTTGTGAGAAGAATGGATGCATCTAAAATTGTGTTTATGAAAAATTACCCTATAAATCATAATAGTATCTGTTGATGACCTTTAAATTATATCTCCAGAAAACGCGTCAGAGGAAGTCAGTATTTATATATATGAGCATTATTTCTTTTTATTATCCTTATAGGTCATACAACAGTCATTTCAATATGTTGCGAAATATATGAAAACAATGCCAATAGTAACCCATAAAAAATCATCTAATTTTTTTTCGTCGTAATTCATTTATTATTCAACAGTAGAAGTTTTAAATATTTCACGACTTCATATCATATTAATTTTTTCAAGTTACTTTATTTCTTCATAATTAAAAAGCGCGATTTTAAAACTATCAACCGAAACAGATAAATTACCTGTTAGTACACAACTTCAACAAAAAATGTAATAATAATATTAATTAATCAATCAAGTTTTTATTGATTAAAAATAATAACTCATCTGACATAACTTCATACAAAAAGTTTTTCAATAAGAATTATTTCAGATGCAAAATGTTTTGTCAATTCAATAACATTATTTTAATTAATTGATAAATACAAAAGGGTAGATTATAAACAACTTTCGTACAAAAATATCAGCACCTGGGTGTAATATCTGTGTCCTCTATGTAATCATAATACAATCTGTTAATAAAATAACTTGAGACTTGCTTTCTGCGATTTTACCTAACTTGTTAATAAAGTATAATTGAGTTCCTTGGATACAAATCAAGATGGATAAGTGCAATGTTTATGCATGATATATCCCCAAATATAAGAGATATTAAAAAAATATATATGGTAGAAGTTTATCCAGAAAAAAAAATCCAAGATCTTGCAGAAAAATCAGTACGGGACCATTCAATTAGTAACCGGAAAATTGCATAAAATGTAAAATTAACTGTTATCCAAACGATACGAGGAGGCAACCCTCCTTAGGCTAGGAAGTCTTTACCGTTTTCATCTGGAAGTAGTTTCTAACCACAAATTCCGAAAGTTGAACATCACTTTTCTTAATCACAAAGTTCCTGTCATTAAATAAGACAATTTTTTCTACACTAAAATAGTAGTAGCTTGGTGGCCGCAGGGCAAAGGTTGAAGACCCCTACCTTAGACCATCAAAGGGTAAATTTTTTCTATATATTCAAAAATAGTGATAGGAACCTATGTTTATGACGATGACAATAATTTTTGTGTGAAACACTAATGATGGTCTCAAATCATAACGTTTTAATATGAATATATTAATGAGTTTTATAATTAAAAATATATTTCTGAATAAAAATGTGCATTGATTTAGCTTGAATCTATTCAATGGATATCATTAGAAAATAAACATATTATTCGGATGATATAAATTAAAGTGTCGTTTGAAGATTACCATCTGGATTTTTTATCCTTATATTCCAACTATGAAAATTTAACAACAACAACAAAAAAAAAAAAAATGCGTAATCTGTAAAAGGATCAGGGTCCATAAGCCGCGTTTTCGACACATGAAATAGACAAAAATTTCGATTATATTATACTGACTTAATTATTTCACTTTTCAATATTAGAATGTATATATTGAACGATTTTAACAATGGTTTTGTATTTTGTTCGGATTTATATGACTTACACAAGCTCGAAGTTCATATAATTCGTAGTTTTGATGAAAAATACGCAACTTCTGCTATTTTAACCTCAATTATTTATAGGAACGCAATCGTGCAACACTTTCTTCTTGACATATATTATAAAAGACATCGAAATATACAAAATATGTTAAAATGAAGGTGTTGCACGATTGCGTTCATATAAATAATTGAGGTAAAAATAGCAGAAACTGCGTATTTTCATGAAAACTACGAATTAATACGAATTTTGAGCTTGTTTAAGTCATATAAATCCGAACAAAATACAAAAATGATTGTTAAAATTGTACAATATATATCTTCTAATATTAAAAAGTGAAATAATTAAGTCAGTATAACATAATCGAAGTTTAATCTATTTCATGGGCCAAAAACGCGGCTTATGGACCCTGATCCCTTTTCAAGGATGATTTGATCCAAGAAAACGAAACGGTGTTGAATGTGCTTCTAGCCCTTCAAAAAAGAAAGTTAAATAAATTTATGTTTTAATATGAAGAAGACGACCCATTAAAGTGAAACCCGCTGTAACTGACATCTTAAGGATTTTTCCTTGTTCGAATCACTATTACAAAATTTTAAATACATTTTATACTTACCTTTTCTTTTTGAAAGGATAGTAGAGATACATTAAAAGGTTACTGTTGACAAAATTCTCAAAAAAATATACATTGTATTATTGAAAATTAATTATTTCTTAAATATGGTTAATAATTACAGTATCTGACACTAACGCTATTTTGAAAAACCAATAACTGACACAAAGTGAACCAGTGCCTGGCACTTTAATTGCAAAGATTAAAAAAAAAGGGTATTTTATATTTCAAGGAATTTATGCTTTAAAAATACTTCAATCTTTATTATAAAAACAAAATACTTAAACGTTATTTATATATAATGTCATACTGCATTTACATGAGTCCCTTTTTTCCCGTTTTAAATTATTAGTAATGTAGATATCCAATAACTGGCATTTATAAACCAGTAACTGACAAATGGCGTCAGGCCCTGATATAACAACTTAAATTTTAATGGAGTTGACTACAAGTTAAATTTAATTTGTTATTGTGTTTTTTGTTAAACAGTTCTAATAATAGATTTTATTTTCTTTAATATAACAAATAATTAACCCCCCTGTCGGTGACTGATGAAATGAAATACAAGAAAACAATAATTGGCACCTCATCATTAAACTTAATTAAATAACTATAAACTATAAATCAGATCCCTAATGTATCATTTGCATCTTTTAACTAATTTCTGCAAGTATACAAGAAAAAGTTTAGAATGGTTGCATTACAAATATAGTTAAAAAACACTGCCTTAATTTTAAGAATAAGATGGTTGCTTCAAAATGGCACTTTTTTGTTCTCAAAAAATCTTTCCTCATTCAATACATTCATGACCCTCTAGTGCAGAATAAACCTACTTCAGAATGAAAATAAGTGTCTGGGTTATCACTAGATGACATTATTTTTCAAAATTTTACAAGAAAATGCTTATTTGACTTAGATTTTTTCTGAAGTGCCAGTTACTGGGGGTTTCACCATAAACAAAAAATGCCTGCCGATTCAAAACGAAGACATTATTCCGAGTCTAATAAGGTGTATGTTTTTTATGTAACGGGCTGTGCAAGATTAATCTAATAAGTGTTTTTGGAAAACTCATTGAAATAGTTGTTATACATTTAGCTAAATCTCATTCAAAAATAAATTAAATGTCATATAAATGACCCTTTTATGGTTGATAAATATAAATTATATGGAACCTAAAGAGCATAATGCACAATTATTCTTTATTGCTTAGAATTACTAAGATAGGGAAGAATGTCATCTAATTCTTCTTTGAAAGGTACCGACACAGTTTACAAATACGTTTTATAAAATAAAAAATAATAAAATTTCATACCATTCGTCAAACTTATAAATTCCTCTTTTCTAAACTTCCAAACATTCTTCTTCATTACAAGATAGCTCTTTAAACTTCCATAATAAAATGACATTCAGTTGAATTAAACTTTTTGTTTAGCGCTTAATTATAACACATTTCCTAAATGTGATTTGCAGAGACAAGTACACATTTGAGAGCAAAATAGATTTGAGTTTTAATTGTTTGGATGAAATTTCCTTTGATTACTGCTCTCAAGATGAGATTTTCCGACTCTAGCTGAAATTTTAGTAATTTACAAGTGAAATAATGGGAATAATCGTGTACTACCTTTGAAGAGTGCACTAAATAAAACGGCTGTAAAGGTTTATTGTCATTTGTCCTAATTAAAAGTTAAGAAAATTTAAATAACTGACACGGATTTTACAATTTTTGGTGATGGGAAAGCTTCAACTAGAGCATGAACGTAAAATTTTCAAAGTGCAATAGAAGTTGTAGTTGTTAATTTTTGTTGTTGTTGTTGTTGTTGTTTTAAAACTTAAAGATGTACTTATAGAGAAGTGTAGTTTCTTGAAATTCATATAGTTCTTTATTTATATCGATTTATTCATTGTGAATAATCTTGATGAAGTATATCAAAGTTGAAATATCACTAGCTTTTTAAGAAATGCTTTAATGTTATTTTAATTTTAATATTGATTTACGACGTTATAATACGTCGATTTTTGCTAATTTCATACTTGTACATCGTTTTCATTCTGTAATTTTTTTTTCTTTTCACCTAGAACGGTTCTCAAAAAGGTATTTTTTCTCACTCAAAAAACGCGAAACTTCTTGAAATATTTTTAAACTGATTTTTGAATATAAAAGGATTAAACTTATAGGTATGATTATTGCAGTGATTTGTAATTGAACAGGTTTTTTTTTTTCATTTTCTGATTAAAAAAAAAAATACATCTTGATTTCTAAGCAAATGTTGTCACAATTATTCTCTTTTCCAGCGCTATCGCGCCCAAAAATCCGATTTAAAATTCCAAATTTCGCAGCATTTTCGGAAAAATCTTCTGCAATTACCGAAAAATGGAAAAAAATTTGATTACAATGTTTCTTAGTAACAGCGCCTGTAAATTTTATACGTTTGTGAACAAAAATTAATTTAAAAAATGTGTAAGAACTTAATCAGTTTAAATTTCAGATTAGCCAAACATTTGAGCGTCTAAAAGCTTTCCTGCATTTTCCTAAAAACGTTCCATTAATTTAAATTTTGTTTTCTGTTTGTTTCTAAAATACACTTTATATATCTTTATTTTACATATATCTTAAAATACAATTCTATTAAAAATGATTTTGTCTATAGCCAATTTATATTGTTTTGTAGAAACGGAAAAATACGGGCAAAATCTAATATTAATTTAAATTTCCTTTTTCTGTTTGTTTCTAAAATACACTTCATATTTCTATATTTTACAATATATCTTAAAATACGATTCTATTAAAAATATTTTTGTCTATAGCCGATTTAAATTGTTTTGTGGAAACGGAAAAATACGGGCAAAAACTAAAGTTAATTTAAATTTTCTTTTTCTGTTTGTTTCTGAAATATACTTCATATTTCTTTATTTTACATATATCTTAAAATACGATTCTATTAAAAATATTTTTGTCTATAGCCGATTTAAATTGTTTTGTGGAAACGGAAAAATACGGGCAAAAACTAGTGTTAATTTAAATTTTCTTTTTCTGTTTGTTTCTAAAATATACTTCATATTTCTTTATTTTACATATATCTTAAAATACGATTCTATTAAAAATATTTTTGTCTATAGCCGATTTAAATTGTTTTGTGGAAACGGAAAAATACGCGCAAAAACTAATGTGAATTTAAATTTTCTTTTTCTGTTTGTTTCTAAAATATACTTCATATTTCTTTATTTTACATATATCTTAAAATACAATTCTATTAAAAATATTTTTGTCTATAGCCGATTTAAATTGTTTTGTGGAAACGGAAAAATACGGGCAAAAACTAATGTTAATTTAAATTCTCTTTTTCTGTTTGTTTCTAAAATATACTTCATATTTCTTTATCTATCTTAAAATACAATTCTATTAAAAATATTTTTGCTCATAGCTGATTTAAATTGTTTTGTGGAAACGGTAAAATACGGGTAAAAACTAATGTTAATTTAAATTTTATTTTTATATCTGTTTCTAAAATACACTTCATATCTCTTTATATAACATATGTTTTAAAATACAATTCTGTTGAAAATAGTTTTGGCTCTAGCCGATTTAAATTGTTTTGTGGAAACGGATAAATACGGGCAAAAACTAAAGTTAATTTAAATTTTCTTTTTATATTTGTTTCTAAAATGCACTTCATATCTCTTTATTTAATGTATGTCTTAAAATATAATTCTGTTAAAATGTTGTCTGTTGTTTCTATAGCCGATTTACATTGTTTTGCGGAAACGGTAAAATACGGGCAAAAACTAATGTTAATTTAAATTTCCTTTTTCTGTTTGTTTCTAAAATACACTTCATATTTATTAGGTAGCTTTCATTACAAAAAGCTACCTATTGCAGCCGTTCGGAGAAAAGCGATTTCAAAAAATTTTGGTATATTTTCATCGATCATGACCCCCAGACACCGAAACCACCCTCCGTTCCAAATTGATATATATATATATATATATATATATCCATATATATATATATATATATATATATATATATATATATATATATATATATATATATCTGACCTATGTCACACTGTAACTCTCGTATTTATGAACCGATTTGGATGTAATTCGGTATGTTCATAGTACATACCAATGTCTCGACCGAGTTCGTTGGCCAGTTTCATCCGCCATTTTGTTTCAAAATGGCGGCCATTTAAAAATTTTTTAAAAATTTAAAATTTGAAATGTGGTACCAAAAAATTGAAAATGGAAAAATATTTTTTTCTTATGTATTTGTCCTTTATACAAAGACTCCGGAGCAGTTTTTGTTTCGTCGATATCTTAAAAAATGGCTGAGTTATAGCATTTTGAATTTCTAGCGTGGCTGACATTTTGAAACGTCCTGAAATTTGTCACGCGATAAAAGGCGTATTTATGAACCGATTTGGATGTAACTTCGTTTATACATAGTACATATCAATGTCTCGACCGAGTTCGTTGGCTAGCTTCATACGCCATCTTGTTTAAAAATGGCGACCATTTAAATTTTTAAGAAAAATTTTAATTTGAAATGTGGTACCAAAAAATTGAAAATTGAAAAAATATTTTTTCCTTATGTTTGATCTTGATAAAAAGATTCGGGAGCAGTTTTTGTTTCGTGTATATCTTAAAAAATGGCTGAGTTATAGCATTTTGAATTTCTAGCGTGGCTGACATTTTGAAACGTCCTGATTTTTGTCACGTGATAACAGACGTATTTATGAACCGATTTGGATGTACCGTGGTGTGTACATAGTACATACAAATATCTCGAACGAGTTCGTTGGCCAACTTCATCCGCCATCTTGTTTCAAAATGGCGGCCATTTAAAAAAAATTTTAAAATTTTAAACTTAAAATGAGATACCAAAAAATTTGAAAATGAAAAGATTTTTTTCGTATGTATATGATCTTAATACAAAGATTCCGGAACAGGTTTTGTTTCGTCTATATCTAAAAAAATGGCTGAGTTATAGCATTTTGAATTTCTAGTGTGGCTGACATTTTAAAACGACCTGATTTTTGTTATTCGATAACAGGCGTATTTATGAACCGATTTGGATGTAACTTGGTCTGTGCGTAGTACATACCAATGTCTCGACCGAGTTCGTTGGCCAGGTTCATTCGCCATCTTGTTTCGAAAGGGTTGCCATTTAAAAAAAATTAATTTAAAATTTAAAATGAGGTATTAAAGAATTGGAAAATGAAAAAGATTTTTTTATGTGTTTGGCCTTGATACAAAGATTCTGGAGCAGTTTTGGTTTCTGAAAATTTGTTTTTTTGTTTATATCTTAAAAAATGGTTGAATTTTAACACTTTGAATTTTTAGCATGGCTAACACTTTGAAACGATCTTGTATTTGTCACGCGATATCACACGTATTCGCCTATTTCCATGGAAGAAGGCATGTGGATAGTATACATCAATATCTCGACCAAGTTCGCTCGCCAGCTTCATCAGCCATCTTGTTTCAAAATGGCGGCCATTAAATAAAAAATATATATATTTAAAGTGAGGTGCAAAAAAATTAAAAAAGGTTTCTTTCTTAAGTATTTGACCTTGATATAAGGATTCAGGAGCATTTTTTGTTTATCTTTATCTTAAAAAATGGCTCAGATATAGCAGTTTCAATTTCTAATGTGGGTGACATTTTGAAAACTCTGATATTTGCCTGCGACAGCACTCGTATATATCAACCGATTCCGATGTGAGTGAGCATGTGCACAGCAATTACTAAGGTCTCGACCAAGTTCACTGGTTAGCCTCATCCACCATGTTGTCTTAAAATGGCAGGCACTTTAAGAAATCGCCGAATTTGGCAGCCAAATATAAGTTACTTTAAATAAAAGCAGCTTGGATAAAGCTGACTAATTTCGTGAAATTCTCATTCATAATGATTTAGTATTGATAAAAATTAGTATTGAATCTCCTATATTCGGTTTCCACTAAATTGAGCTTCTTGTGATTGAATAATATAAGTTGGCTTTTTTAAAATAAGGAATATGAAAGCTACCTCTTCCTCCCGGCACTGGCCGGAAGGACTTTTTATTTTACATATATCTTAAAATACGATTCTATTAAAAATATTTTTATCTATAGCCGATTTAAATTGTTTTGTGGAAACGGAAAAATACGGGCAAAAACTAATGTTAATTTAAATTTTCTTTTTCTCTTTGTTTCTGAAATATACTTCATATTTCTTTATTTTACATATATCTTAAAATACAATTCTATTAAGAATATTTTTGCCTATAGCCGATTTAAATTGTTTTGTGGAAACGGAAAAATACGGGCAACAACAAATGCTAATTTAAAATATCTTTTTCTGTCTGTTTCTAAAATATACTTCATATTTCTTTATTTTACATATATCTTAAAGTACAATTCTATTAAGAATATTTGTGCATACAGTCGATTTAAATTGTTTCGTGAAAACGGAAAAATGCAGGCAAAAACTAATATTAATTGAAATTTTCTTTCTCTGTTTGTTTCTAAAATACACATCATATCTCTTTATTTAACATATGTCTTTAAATACAATTCTGTTAAAAATATTTTTGTCTAGAGCTGATTTAAGATGATTTGAGGAAACGCAAAAATATAGGGAAACTCAGAGGGTTAAAGACTGACAAATAGCAATTATTGTAATTGTCTAGACAAGTCCTTTCAGTCGATACCCACTTTGATGCATTAAGAATGCAAAAAATCACCATTATTTAGACGTCTGTTCACCCTTATTTTTGGCAACGTTAGGCAAATATTATTTTCTGTGTGAAGACCAATTCATAGATACCGTAATCCTCTGAATAATTCAGAAATTTAAGCTTTGATGAGCATCACACGGGCTGTATAATACATGCAGGCACCTTCTTTCGGAACCACATAAGAGGGTAGAAATAGTGTTTCCATCTGTTTTTTATGTCTCTCTGTTGCAATTGCGTAATAGTAATTGATTCAAATCTTATTGTGCAAAGTATAATTTCTATACCATTTCGAATCTACTTTATTTTAATTAAGGTCAGTAGGGATAATTATGACCACTTTGTATATTTTCAACAATGTTATTTTTTTTTACTTTTTTCTAGTTAGAAAAGTGGTGTTTTTAGTACATAGGAAGTCTCTTTGACCATTTAAGAACACCTTGTGAAAGTTTTAATTGTCAGAGCTGTTTTTTTTTTTTAAGTTAAAAAGATGGCTAAAATTACTCCATCAAAAACTCACGATCACAAAAGTTTCGGGTAATGAAGACCACTATTGGGGAAATTATGACCACTATATTTTCTCATTATATTCACTTAGACACATTTGTTTGGGGTAAGTGAGACCATTTTGAACTCCAAACTGACAAATCCGTTTATCAAAGATTCTGATAGACTTAGTTTCCAATTGCTATTCGGATCTCAAAAAAGTATTTCCGGCCAGTGCCGGGAGGAAAAGGTAGATTCCATATTCCTTATTTTTAAAAAGCAAGCTTATATTATTCAAACACATGAAGCTCAATTTAGTGGAAACCGATTATATTTCTAATTTTTTTGCACCACACTTTAAATATAATTTTTTATTTAATTTACTGGCCTGCATTTTGAAACAAGATGGCTGATGAAACTGGCCAGCGAACTTGGGCGAGACATTACGATATACTATCCACATGCCTTCTTACATCGAAATAGGTTAATAAATACGCGTGTAATCACGTGACAAATATCAGGTCGTTTCAAAATATCAGCCATGCTAGAAATTCAAAGTGCTATAATTCAACCATTTTAGGTAGCTTTCATTACAAAAAGCTACCTATTGCAGCCGTTTGGAGGAAAGCGATTTCAAAAAATTTTGGTATGTTTTCATCGATTATGATCCCCAGACCCCGAAACCACCCTCCGTTCAAAAGTTGATATATATATATATATATATATATATATATATATATATATATATATATATATATATATATATATATATATATACATATATATATATATATATATACATATATATACATATACATATATATATACTAGGGGGCTCTGCCCCCTGCAAGCTACGCTCGCCAACCCCCGTTCAGACACCGCAGAATCTAAAAACACGCTAATCTGATCGGTTTAAAAAATATTATAGAAGATTGAATTATACTGAAAAAAGCTATGCAAATCTCCCTGTAAACGGGTTTCCATTCAATTTCCTTTGATTTCAAAAATTTAAGGTCGAATCAGTTGCTGTTAAGACAGCCAATGTTTCTTTTCGTGTTTGTTTAAAGAGGATCAGTTAAACGTTTGAAAAGAAGCTAAAAATAAAAGAAATTAAGTGTACAGAGTCTTTGTTTTCCGGTATTTTAAAACAATTTCTATAACAATAGCCTAAATCATGTGACTATCATCAAGAGTTCCGGGCGAACCACTTCGCTTTTCATATTCCTGGTGCCATTTTGGTACTTTAATATTAGCCAGGTACAGGTGATAAGTCGCCAAATATTATTCTATCGCCGTCATTTCATCTATATTATAATAGTCCAAGTCATGTAACTGCCATAAATAAATACGCTCTGATCCCTTCGCTTTTCATATGAAAGTTTGGCCCAGATATCATAAACGACCCCATATTGGCGCGATTTTTTTCCGACGCTAATTTGGGGAAAAGATCAACAGCATAAACAGCAACATCTGACTTATCAAATCAAGCAAAATAACGATACTATGGCGCCAGTTAAGTACCGGTTGCGTATATGACATTGGCGTCAGAAAAAAATAGCTCCAATATGGGACCGCATGTGGCATCTGCGCCGAAAGTTTTCTATTTCGATTAAAAAAAGTCAATTTTTTGTTTCGAATAATAGTACATAAAAGCATTGTCGCAAAGAATTCTTGGTACTGCTACGCTAGCCGTGTGCGAATCTCCCCAATAACTATTTTTCAACTCGCCAGTGGGCATTTTTTTTTTTTTTTCGCGTAGTAAATTAAAACATTGCTTTGAAGTTGAAATTAAATGTCATCGTTTGTTACATCATTTAATATTTGGCCAGATGCTATATACGCACCCGGTTTGGCGTGATTTTTTTTACGAAAATTTGGCGAAATCCTCTTTTTCGAATACCAGTTACATATGTATTTTTGGTACTACTTAGTTATCCCGTCGAACAAAAATCTATCACAAAACTATAAGATTAAATGCCAATAATGGTTGATAAATGTCACATTCACTTGACTTTAAGCAAGTTTACGTCAAGTCTTTACGTCATCAAGTGATTTTTATTTCGACGTTTTATTTGTATATCTATTAATGTTATACTATTTTCTTTGTTCTTTCGTTATTATAAAAATGATGTCAGTTTGTATAATTTGGCGAAATGGGTCGATGGAATAACTAAGTAGTACCGTATATTTTAATTATTTTCTATTACTTTTTATTTTTAAAGGAAAATAACCAAAAAAATAATTAACTATAGAACAAAACGATTTATGAAATTAAAAAAAAGAAAATAAAGTAAATAAACATTTATTATTAAATAAACAACAATAGCCGGGTTACCATGTCAACAAAAATAATGCCAATTAGGTACCCCGGTGCGTATATGACATCTGTGCCTAATATTTTTCTTTTCATTTCGTTTAAAAAAATAAAGAAGTGAAAACCATTTATTTTAAATGTTTCTGATTGTATTAAATAAGATGATAATGAAATATTAATTGAAATATGAATAAAAGTAACATGATACATTTCTTAGCATACATTTAAGGGAGGCCAAACTGCTCGCCAAATTAGTTTAAAATAGTAACCTTTTCTAAAATCTGAAAAAAAAATATCTGTTTGATTAAAATTTGAGTTGCCATCATTTGAAAAATGTATATAAAATTAGAAAAAAATTAATATTTCGAAAACTAATTCGAATTTAAAAATTCTAATACCAGTTTTGAAATCTGCGGATCAATATTGATTTTTGGTGTTAATTTCACCGCAAAGTATTCCATATTTTAGGAGAAATCGCCGTGAAACATAATCAGTTGTTTAATCGTTCGATTCAAAGAATCGTTACATTTCAGCCGTTTCATATATTCGTTTCAAAAATTGGTTTCATTAGGATTTTATATATATAGGGTAGATACGAGGGTCACACTGAAATTTTTGAGATACAACTATGTTTTTAAAGTTATACTTACAAAATTTTAGGTGTGTTCAAAGTAGTCTCCTCCAGCATCAATGCACTTTTGTAGACGAATTTTACACAGATTAAATGCCTCAAGCCATTCATTTCTTGGAATAGATGAAAAAATGCATTTATAGCCACATCAATTTCTTCTTCTGAATGAAAACGACGTCCACGTAAGTTCTTTTTTTGGATTAAAGAATAACCAAAAGTCACACATAGCTAGATCAGGTGAATACGGCGGGTGTTCTATCACTCTAATTCGTTTTTGTTTAAGAAACTCAACTGTTAATCTGGCTGTATGTGAAGATGCATTGTCATGGTGAAGCATTAGTCCCCTTACATTCACTTCTTGTAGAATTTCTGTAAGACATTTAGTGGTATACCAGTTTGCTGTTACTGTCTTCTGTCCTTCCAACTTGATGGCTTTAACCAATCCCGTACTTCTGAAGAAAACGGCATACATCACTTTTTTCAGTGCGCGTTGTCTTTTCACCATTGTCGGCGTGGAATCATCTTCAAAGACCCATACTTTGTTTCTTGACTTATTAAAACGTCAAAAAACGGTATCTACGTTTCATTACCTGTTACAATTTTAGAAATGATGCGGTGGCCACCATCATTTAGCAATTTAAGAGTTTCTTTACTGATTCTTACACGCTCCTCTTTTTGGTGCTCAGTTAGATTATGGGGAACCCAACGGAAAACTACTTTTTTATATGCAATTCTTCATGAATAATGCTGTATATGGCTGCGGATCCAATGTTAAGTTCCTTCTGTATCATTTGATAGGTACAGCGATTATCATCCAGTAACATTTTTTGCATGGCAGACACATTATCCGGGATTACTGCCGACGGCGGCCTTCCTGTGTGTTCTTCATCCTGAAGAAAATTGCGATCTCTGCTACATTCTTTAAACCATCTGAATACAGTAGCACGAGCTGTAGATTCATCACCAAATGTTAATATCAACCATTGAACGCATTCTTCTTGATTTCATACTGCTTTAAGATCGTAGAAAATCATAGCGCGAAAATGTTCTCGCGTCAACTCCACTTTCTCTTCTGTTTAAAATTTATTCAACGCTAAACAAGTTGAAGTAAAGCAGTGAAAAATCGTCTGCTGTGTTAAAATACTTTGTATTTTAAAATTAAACCGTTATTTTTATTTTGGAAATTCTCGTCTGCGCGTATCTCAATAATTTCAGAGTAACCCTCGTATATATATATATATGATCTTTGTAACACTGTAACTCTCGTATTTATGAACCGATTTGGATGTAACTCGGGGTGTACATAGTACATACCAATGTCTCCACTGAGTTCGTTGGCCAGCTTCATCCGCCATTTGTTTCAAAATGGCGGCCATTTAAATTTTTTTTAAAAATTTAAAATTTGAAATGTGGTGCCAAAAAACTGAGAATGGAAAAATATTTTTTTCTTATGTGTTTGACCTTGATACAAAGATTCCGGAGCAGATTATGTTTTGTCTATATCTTAAAAAATGTTTGAGTTATAGCACTTTGAATTTCTATCATGGCTAACATTTTGAAACGATCTGATATTTGTCACGCTATAACACACGTATTTATTAACCTGTTTGGATGTAAGACGGCATGTGGATAGTATATAGCAATGTCTCGACCAAGTTCTCTGGCCAGCCTCATCCGCCATCTTGTTTCAAAATGGCGGCCATTAAATTAAAAAAAGAATTATATTTAAAGTGAGGTGCAAAAAAATTAGAAATTGAGAAAGGTTTCTTTCTTAAGTATTTGACCTTCATATAAGGATTCTGGAGCATTTTTTATTTTGTCTTTATCTTAAAAAATGGCACAGGTATGGCAGTTTGAATTGCTTTATGTGGGTGACATTTGAAAAACCTGATTCTATGCCTGCGACAGCACTCGTATATATCAACCGATTCCGATGTGAGTGAGAATGTGCACAGGAATTACTAAGGTCTCGACCAAGTTCACAGGTTAGCCTCATCCACCATGTTGTCTTAAAATCGCAGGCACTTCAAGATATCGCCGAATTTGGCAACCAAATATAAGTTACTTTAAATAAAACCAGTTTGGATAAAGCTGACTATTTTCGCAAAATTCTCATTCATAATGTTTTAGTATTGATAAAAATTAGTATTGAATACCCTATAATCGGTTTCCCATAAATTGAGTATCGTGTGTTTGAATAACATAACTTTTTAAAAATACGGAATATGAAAGCTACCTCTTGCTCCCGGCACTTTTTTAAGATATATACGAAACAAGAACTGCTCCGGAATCTTTGTATCAAGGTCAAACACATAAAAAAAAATTTTTTCATTTTTCAATTTTTGATAATTCATTTTAAATTTAAAATTTAATTTTTTTTAAATGGCAATCCTTTTGAAACAAGATGGCGAATGAAGCTGGCCAACGAACTCGGTCGAGACATTGGTATGCACTATGTACACACCAAGTTACATCCAAATCGGTTCATAAATACGCCTGTTAACGCGTGACAAAAATCAGGTCGTTTCAAAATGTCAGCCACAATAGAAATTCAAAATGCTTTAACTCAGCCATTTTTTTAGATATAGATGAAACAAAAACTGTTCCGGAATCTTTGTATTAAGGTCAAACACATACAAAAATAAATCTTTTTCATTTTCCAAATTTTTAGTACCTCAGTTTAAATTTAAAATTTTTAAAGTTTTTTTAAATGGCCGCCATTTTTAAACAAGATGGCGGATGAAGCCGGCGAACGAACTCGGCCAAGACATTGGTACGTATTATGTATACACCAAGGTACATCCAAACCGGTTCATAAATACACCAGTTATCGCGTGACAAAAATCAGGTCGTTTCAAAATGTTAGCCACGCTAGAAATTCAAAGTGCTATAACTCGGACATTTTAGGTAGCTTTCATTACAAAAAGCTACCTATTGCAGCCGTTCGGAGGAAAGCGATTTCAAAAAATTTTGGTATATTTTCATCGATCATGACCCCCAGACCCCAAAACCACCCTCCGTTCAAAATTGACATATACCGGGTGTCCCAAAAAGGACTGACTGATTTTAAAATTCAATAACTTGCAAACGGTGACAGATGTTTAAAAAATTCTTGCAGGAGGTTTATGCATAAGGTGAAAAGTTTTATTACAGTGATTTTCGATTTTAGTTCGGATTACAAACAATAGATGGCGCTGTAAGCAATAGTCGCTAAATACAGGCTCGATTTTTGGTCCTTTCTCTTGTTCTATGAGGAAAAAGGAGATGGAAATGTATTATCCGGGCCACGAAGTACCAAAACTCGAGCCTGAATTTAGCGTCTATCGATCGCAGCGCCATCTATTGTTTGTAATTCGAACTAAAATTGAAAATCACTGTAAAAAAACTTTTGACCTTATGCATAACCCTCCTTCAAGAATTTTTTAAAATCAGTCAGTCCTTTTTGGGACACCCGGTATATACATATGTCGTAGCCAAATTGAGAAATCCGGCTCTTTGCAAACAGTCTAGGCTCTTTGCAAAGCACCGGGCTAATTGGAGAATCCATCTCCCTTTTTCCAATTAGCCTGATATTTTTCAGGCTTATTGCAAAGAGCCTAGAAAGCGTTAGGCTAATTGAAAAATGACCACTTATTATCCGATCAGGGTGATATTTTTAGCTCACAGGCTATCAAAGACTGATAGCTTATGTGCCCGCCGATCCTGTAAGTACGTGTGTACGTACGTACGTATGTACGTAACGAGATAACTCTTTATAGAAATATTCGATTTGCTTAATTTTTTTTTTCTAGGTTCATTATGATAAGGTGCTTCCCTGATTAGTTTTTGGAGTTGATTGGTTAAGGATAAAGGGGGAAAAGGGGGCTAGTCCCCACCTTAATTTATATAAATGGGTTTTCCATGCAGAAATATTCGATTTGCTCCAAATTTGGTATACCGGTTTATTGTGTTAAGGAGCTTCCCTGATTAGATTTGGAAGCTCATTATTTAAGTATAATAGGGGAAAAGGGGGCTACCCCCTTTAATTTAGATAAATCGCTTTTTCATGATGAATTATTCGATTTGCTCCAAATTTGGTATACCAGTTTATTAAGTTAAGGAGCTGCCTTGATTAGATTTGGAGGTTCATTAGTTACATATAAAGGGAGGAAAGGGGGGGCTATTCCCCCCCCCCCGTAATTTTGATAAATGGTTTTTTCATGCAGAAATATGCGATTTGCAATAAATTTGGTATACCGGTTAATTATGTTAAGCAGCTTCCCTGATTACATTTGGAAGATCATTATTATGTATAAAGGGGGGAAAGGGGGGCAATTGCCTCTCCTCTTAATTTAAATAAATGATTTTTTCATGTAGAATTATTCGATTACCTCAAATTTGGTATACTGGTTTATTATGTTAAGGAGATGGCTTGATTAGTTTTTGGGGTTCATTGGTTAAGGATAAAGGGGAAAAAGGGGGGCTAGTCCCCCCCATAATTTATATAAATGGGTTTTTCATGCAGAAATATTCGATTTGCTCCAAATTTGGTATACCGTTTTATTGTGTTAAGGAGCTTCCCTGATTAGATTTTGAAGCTCATTATTTAAGTATAAAGGGGGGAAAGGGGGCCACCCCCCTTAATTTAGATAAATCGGTTTTCCATGATGAATTATTTGGTTTTCCTCCAAATTTGGTATACCGGTTTATTAAGTTAAGGAGCTGCCTTGATTAGATTTGGAGGTTCATTAGTTACATATGAAGGGAGGAAAGGGGGCTATACCCCCCCCCCCCCGTAATTTAGATAAATGGGTTTTTCATGCAGAAATATGCGATTTGCTATAAATTTGGTATACTGGTTAATTATGTTAAGCAGCTTCCCTGATTAAATTTGGAAGATCATTATATGTACAAAGGGGGGAAAGTGGGGCAATTGCCTCTCCCCTTAATTTAGATGAATGCGTTTTTCATGTAGAATTATTCGATTAGCTCAAATTTTGTATACTGATTTATTATGTTAAGGAGATGGCTTGATTAGATTTGGAGGTTCATTAGTTAAGTATAAAGGGAGGGAAGGGGGTCTACCCACCCCACCCACCCTTAATTTAGTTAAATGGGTTTTTAATGCAAAATTATTCGATTTGCTCCAAATTTGGCATACCGGTTTATTATGTTAAGGAGCTTCCCTGATTAGATTTGGACGTTCATTAGTTAAGTATAAAGGGTGGAAAGGGGGGTTAGACCTCCCCCCCTTAATTTAGATAAATGGGTTTTTCATGCAGAGTTATTCGATTTGCTCCAAACTTCGTATACCGGTTTATTATGTTAAGGAGCTTCCCTGGTTAGATCTGGAGGTTCATTAGTTAAGTATAAAGCAAGGAAAGGGGGGTAACCTCCACCCCCCTTAATTTAGATAAATGGGTTTTTCATGCAGAGTTATTCGATTTGCTCCAAATTTCGTATACCGGTTTATTATGTTAAGGGGCTGTCTTGATTAGATTTGGAGATTTATTGGTTAAGTACAAAGGAGGGACAGGGGCTAGTGTCCCCTTAATTTAGATAAATGGGTTTTTCATACAGAATTATTCGTTTTGCTTCAAATTTGATATACCAATTTATTACGATATGGCTTCCTTCATTTGATTTGGAAGTTCACTGGTTAAGTATAAGAGGGGGGAAATTGCCCCTCCCTTTAATTTAGATAAATGTGTTTTCATGCAGAATTATCTAATTTAGTTTAAGTTTTTTTCTAGGTTCATTCTAATAAGGAGCTTTTCTGATTAGATTTGAAAGTTCATTGGTTCAACATAAAGGGAGAAATGGGGGAGCTAATACCCCCTTAATTTAGTGAAATAGTTTTTCATGCAGAATTATCTGATTTGCTTCAAATTTGGTATACCAATTTATTATGTTAAGTAGCTTCCCTGATTAGATTTGGAGGTTCTTTGGTTACGTAGAAAGGGGGGCAACGGGGACTAATACCTTCATTTATTTTTCGAGGGGCATTATTCTTTGAAATAAGAGTAGCTAGTGCAATTAGTGTGAATAGCCTGTGAGCTCAATGCCATCAGTTTGACTGCCAATTTTCTTTTTATTAGGTTTATTAACTCATAACCCTACCCAAACCCGAAAAATAAATTACAAAAGACCGTACCCCGATCCGAGCAAGATAAAATAATTTGAGTCTACATGCAACCCGACCCGAACCCGAGAGTTCCATTTGAAAAACCCGAAATCCCGAACCAATTCTGATAACCGACAGAAATATTCGAAAGATCCATAACCGGATCCGAACAAGACAAATTAGTTTCCGTGGACACACAACGCTACCAGAACCTAAAAATTCCATTCGAAATCAACCTGAAACCCGTCCTGAGACAAATCTTAACCGACAAAAATATTCCAAAGAACTATAACCTGGTGCAAGCCAGACAAAATAATCTCCGTCCACCGGCAACCCGATCCGAACCTGAAAGTTCTAATTGAACTCAATCCGAAACCTGGTTATGGTCGGTTTTCGGGTTGACTTCAAATGGAACCTTCAAGTTCGGATCCGGTTGAAAAAAAATTAAACTAAATCAGATAATTCTGCATGAAAACCCATTTATCTAAATTAAGGGGAGGGGCGATTGCCTCCCTTTCCCCCCTTTTATACTTAACCAATGTACCTCCAAATCAAATGAAGGAAGCCATATCGTAATAAACTGGTATATCAAATTTGAAGCAAATCGAATAATTCTGTATGAAAAACCCATTTAACTAAATTAAGGGGATACTAGCCCCTGTCCCTCCTTTATACTTAACCAATAAATCTCCAAATCTAATCAGGGAAGCTCCTTAACATAATAAACCGGTATACGAAATTTGGAGCAAATCGAATAACTCTGCATGAAAAACCCATTTATCTAAATTAAGGGGGCTGGCGGTCTAGCCCCCGTTTCCTCTCTTTATACTTAACTAATGAACTTTGAAATCTAATCAGGGAAGCTCCTTAACATAATAGACCGGTATACCAAATTTGGAGAAAATCGAATTATTTTGCATTAAAAACCCATTTACCTAAATTAAGGGGGGGTAGCCCCCTTTCCTCCCTTTATATTTAACTAATCAACCTCCAAATCTAATCAAGCCTTAACATAACAGCCTTACCTTAACATAATAAACCAGTATACCAAATTAGCCTTAACATAACAGCCTTACCTTAACATAATAAACCAGTATACCAAATTTGAGCTAATCGAATAATTCTACATGAAAAACACATTTATCTAAATTTAGGAGAGAGGCAATTGCCCCCTTTCCCCCCTTTATACATAATAATCATCTTCCAAATGTAATCAGGGAAGCTGCTTAAGATAATTAACCGGTATACCAAATTTATTGCAAATCGCATATTTCTGCATGAAAAACAGATTTATCTAAATTACGGGTGGGGGATAGCCCCCTTTCCTCCCTTTATATGTAACTAATGAACCTCCCAATCTAATCAAGGCAGCTCCTTAACTTAATAAACCGGTATACCAAATTTGGAGCAAATCAAATATTTCTGCATGAAAAACCCATTTATATAAATTAAGGGGGGGATCAGCCCACTTCCCCCCCCTTTATCCTTAACCAATGAACCCCAAAAACTAATCAGGGAAGCACCTTCTCAGAATGAACCTAGAAAAAAAATTGAAGCAAATCGGATATTTCTGTCAAGAGTTATCGTGTTACGTACATACGTACGTACGTACACACGTACATACAGAATCGGCGGGCACATAAGCTCTCAGGCTTTGATAGCCTGTGAGCTAAAAATATCACCCTGATCGGATAATAAGTGGTCATTTTTCAATTAGCCTAACGCTTTCTAGGCTCTTTGCAACAAGCCTGAAAAATATCAGGCTAATTGGAAAAAGGAAGATGGATTCTCCAATTAGCTCGGCTCTTTGCAAAGAGCCGGATTTCTCAATTAGCCTACGACATATATATATATATATATATATATATATATCTGACCTTTGTCACACTGTAACTCTCGTATTTATGCACCGATTTGGATGTAATTCGGTGTGTACATAGTACATACCAATGTCTCGACCGAGTTTGTTGGCCAGCTTCATCCGCCATTTTGTTTAAAAATGGCGACCATTTAAAAAATTTTAAAAAAAATTAAAATTTGAAATGTGGTACCAAAAAATTGAAAATGGAAAAAAATATTTTTCTTATATATTTGACCTTTATACAAAGATTCCGGAGCAGTTTTTGTTTCGTCTATATCTTAAAAAATGGCTGAGTTATAGCATTTTGAATTTCTAACGTGGCTGATATTTTGAAACGTCCTGATATTTGTCACGCGGTAAAAGGCGCATTTATGAACCGATTTGGATATAACTTCGTTTATACATACTACATACCAATGTCTCGACCGAGTTCGTTGGCCAGCTTCATCCGCCATCTTGTTTAAAAATAGCGGCCATTTAAATTTTTTAAAAAAATTTAAATTTGAAATGTAGTACCAAAAAATTGAAAATTGAAAAAATATTTTTTTCTTATGTGTTTGACCTTGATAAAAAGATTCGGGAACAGTTTTTGTTTCGTCTATATCTTAAAAAATGGCTGAGTTATAGCATTTTGAATTTCTAGCGTGGCTGACATTTTGAAACGTCTCATTTTTGTCACGTGATAACGGGCGTATTTATGAACGGATTTGGACGTACCTTGGTGTATATATAGTACATACAAATATCTCGATCGAGTTCGTTGTCCAGCTTCATCCGCCATCTTGTTTCAAAATGGCGGCCACTTAAAAAATTAAAAAAAAATTTAAATTTAAAATGAGATACCAAAAAATTGAAAAATGAAATAGATTTTTTTTTATGTGTTTGACCTTAATACAAAGATTCCGGAACAGTTTTTGTTTCGTTTATATCTAAAAAAAAATGGCATAGTTATAGCATTTTGAATTTCTATTGTGGATTACATTTTAAAAAAGACCTGATTTTTGTCACGCGATAACAGGCGTATTTATGAACCGATTTGGATGTTACTTGGTCTGTACATAGTACATACCAATGTCTCGATTAAGTTTGTTGTTCCAGCTTCATTCGCCATCTTGTTTCAAAAGGGTTGCCATTTAAAAAAAAATTTAATTTAAAATGTGGTATTAAAAAATTGGAAAATGTGTTTTTTTGTGTTTGGCCTTGATACAAAGATTCCGGAGCAGTTTTTGCTTCTGAAAATTTGTTCTTTTGTTTATATCTTAAAAAATGGTTGAATTATAGCACTTTGAAACTCAAGCATGGCTAACATTTTGAAACGATCTTGTATTTGTCACGCGACAACACACGTATTCGCCTATTTCGATCTAAGAAGGCGTGTGGATAGTATACATCAATATCTCGACCAAGTTCGCTGGCCAGCTTCATCAGCCATCTTGTTTCAAAATGGCGACCATTAAATTAAAAAAATATATATATAAAGTGAGGTGCAAAAAAATTAGAAATTGAAAAAGGTTTCTTTTTTAAGTATTTGACCTTGATATAAGGATTCAGGAGCATTTTTTGTTTGTCTTTATCTTAAAAAAGTCCTTCCGGCCAGTGCCGGGAGGAAGAGGTAGCTTTCATATTCCTTATTTTTAAAAAGCCAACTTATATTATTCAAACACGCGAAGCTCAATTTAGTGGAAACCGAATATAGGAGATTCAATACTAATTTTTATCGATACTAAATCATTATGACATTAAATCAGTATTTGAAACAAGATGGCGGATGAAGCTGGCCAACGAACTCGGTCGAGATATTTGTATGTACTATGTACACACCAAGGTACATCCAAATCGGTTCATAAATACGCCTGTTATCACGTGACAAAAATCAGGTCGTTTTAAAATATCAGCCACAATAGAAATTCAAAATGCTATAACTTAACCATTTTTTTAGATATAGACGAAACAAAAACTGTTCCGGAGTCTTTGTATTAAGGTCAAACACATACGAAAAATATCTTTTTCATTTTCCAATTTTTTGGTATCTCATTTTAAATTTTTAAATTTTTTAAATTTTTTAAATGGCCGCCATTTTGAAACAAGATGTCGGATGAAGCTGGACAACGAACTCGGTCGAGACATTGGTATGTACTATGTATAAACGAAGTTACATCCAAATCGGTTCATAAATACGCCTTTTATCGCGTGACAAATTTCAGGGCGTTTGAAAATGTCAGCCACGCTAGAAATTCAAAATGCTATAACTCAGCCATTATTTAAGATATAGACGAAACAAAAACTGTTCCGGAATCTTTGTATAAAGGTCAAATACATAAGAAAAAAATATTTTTCCATTTTCAATTTTTTGGTACCACATTTCAAATTTAAATTTTTCTTAAAAATTTAAATGGCCGCCATTTTTAAACAAGATGGCGGATGAAGCTGGCCAACGAACTCGGTCGAGACATTGGTATGTACTATGTATAAACGAAGTTACATCCAAATCGGTTCATAAATACGCCGTCTATCGCGTGACAAAATTCAGGACGTTTCAAAATGTCAGCCACGCTAGAAATTCAAAATGCTATAACTCAGCCATTTTTTAAGATATAGACGAAACAAAAACTGCTGCGGAATCTTTGAATAAAGGTCAAATACATAAGAAAAAAATATTTTTCCATTTTCAATTTTTTGGTACCACTTTTCAAATTTTAAATTTTTTAAAAAATTTTAAATGGCCGCCATTTTGAAACAAAATGGCGGATGAAGCTGGCCAACGAACTCGGTCGAGACATTGGTATGTACTATGTACACACCGAATTACATCCAAATCGGTTCATAAATACGAGAGTTACAGTGTGACATAGGTCAGATATATATATATATATATATATATGGATATATATATATATATATATATATATATATATATATATATATATATATATATATATATATATATATATCAACTTTTGAACGGAGGGTGGTTTCGGGGTCTGGGGGTCATGATCGATGAAAATATACCAAAATTTTTTGAAATCGCTTTCCTCCGAACGGCTGCAATAGGTAGCTTTTTGTAATGAAAGCTACCTAAAATGGCTTAGATATAGCAATTTCAATATATAATGTGGGTGACATTTTAAAAAATCTGATTTTTTGCCTGCGACAGCACTCGTATATATCAATCGATTCCGATGTGAGTGAGCATGTGCACAGGAATTACTAAGGTCTCGACGAAGTTCACTCGTTAGCCTCATGCACCATGTTGTCTTAAAATGGCAGGCACTTTAAGAAATCGCTGAATTTGGCAGCCAATTATAAGTTACATGAAATAAAAGCAGCTTGGATAAAGCTGACTAATTTCGCGAAATTCTCATTCATAATGATTTAGTATTGATAAAAATTAGTATTGTATCTCCTATATTCGGTTTCCACTAAATTGAGCTTTGTGTGTTTGAATAATATAAGTTGGCTTTTATAAAATAAGGAATATGAAAGCTACCTCTTCCTCCCGGTACTGGCCGGAAGGACTTTTTTAAGATATAAACAAAAACTGCTCCGGAATCTTTGTATCAATGTCAAACACATAAGCAAAAAATATTTTTCAATTTTCAATTTTTCGGTACCAAATTTCAAATTTTAAATAAAAAAAAATTAAATGGCCGCCATTTAGAAACATGTTGGTGAATGAAGCTGGCCAACGAACTCGGTCGAGACATTGGTACTTGTTATGTATACACCAAGATAAATCCAAATCGATTCATAAATGCGCCTGTTATCGCGTGACAAAACTCAGGTCGTTTCAAACTGTCAGCCAAGCTAGAAATTCAAAGTGCTATAACTCAGCCACTTTTAGGTTTGTTTGTTTGTTTGTATTTATGTCGGCCAATTATCTGCACGTGGGATATGGGCCCTAAGGGGGGAGTGCCTTCCATGGAGGTCTTTCTAAGGGAACCTAACCCGTATTAACGCTTGGAGAACCAAGGTTCGAAGAAAACCACGAAAACTCCGAACGATTAGGCCGACGGGCGCTATTGGGATCGAACCCAGCACTTCCCGTCTACCAGTTTCGAGAGCAGAACCTCTCGGCCACTTGTGGGGCCAGCCACTTTTAGGTAGCTTACATTACAAAAAGCTACCTATTGCAGCCGTTCGGAGGAAAGCGATTTCAGAAAAATTTTGGTATATTTTCATCGATCATGACCCCCCCAGACCCCGAATCCACCCTCCGTTGACAAGTTGATATATATATATATATATATATATTAGTGATTATTATAAAATATATGTTCATTTAATATAACTTATGTTGTACTGTATGTATTAAAATTGGGTAAATAGCTTTTATTATTATTCCTATATACTTTTTAATATTGTTTTATTTTCAACTTTGTATTCCATGATTAATTATCGGTTTAATTTGTTTGATTGTCACAATCATATTTTTTTATTTTTTGTATGGCTAATATGAAGATAATTCACACACTATATTTTTGATCTTTAGGATATTGCGAATTTTAGAATCTGACAATCTTCTACAAACATCCATTTTTTATTTATTTATTCAATTATTTATTTATTTATTTTCTTTCCTGTTTATTTTTTATATGTAATGGTAATTATTAAGGTTTTTTATATTATTATTATATATAATTTATTTTATTTTATAGCATATAGCTATATTCTATATATTATCAATGTTATTTTTTTTTTCTCATTGTAGATTAAATAGGTTTGGTAATAGAATATAATGAAAGCATTTTATTAACATTTAATTTATTTAAATTTTTTTTAATAATGATATATAGTATGGTATTTTTATATTAGGATTTGTGTAGTAATGCAGTTGATATGTTTTTATTTCTTTAGCTTTTATTAGGTTCTTCTTTTTGTGACATTTGAATAATAATAATAGTTTTAAAATAAAATAATAGAGGGCAGCACCAAAAATTTTGTCTTTTTAAAGCTTCTATTAAAGTAATAATTTTAATTTTTTACACCAGGTGGTATTTAACGCTGAATATTGGCAATATTGTAAAATTGATATTAAACAATTTAAAATTGTTTTTAGGTATTTTAAATAATGTAATTATTTTCTATTTATATTATATTAATTGTATTTATCACGGTATTTCAAAATGAATTAACTGAATCCATAGGTTTTAATTTCTGTGATAACTTAACTGTTTTATTCACCTTAATCTTATCATGCTTGTGGGTGGCCGCCCCTCCGGGTGGTTCCGACCCGACCCCTTGAGTGGGGGAGGTGACCGGAAGCTCGGCAGAGTTCGTTGTGTACGAATGCGAGGGGGCCGGATGGGGACGATTCGCCACCACCTCGAGAGGCTCATCTCCGACAGGCGTTGAGCACGGTGGCCACGGTTAACGGACGTTGTGCATAGGGCCGCAGCCCGCCTCGGCGGGTAACGAGGTTGTGGTCCTCCGGCACCCGGGTTCTCTGGGCAAGCCGGGTAGCGACGCTCCATAGGTCGATCCCGGTGCCGGTCTAAGGGCCGGACGGTGTCGCCGGGCAAAGACTAGCTAAGGCGATAGGACCCCATCCACCTATTGACTAAGAGGGAGCCTGAAGTATGAGTGAGGGCTTTGTAGTGGAAAGTCCTCGGTGCTCGCTAGTGACGACGGGGCTCGCGGGAACGCCATGCAGGGACTCCCGGAACAACCAAAGGGCGAGGGTTTCGGACAGCGCCCAGGTTACTTTATGACTTGGGTGGCTCATCCCTCCGAGGACCTCAGCTGGAGCAGTTGGGAGCCGACCCTAAGGGTGGTGGGGTTTGGCGGTGCCCGCGTTGACCAAGGAGCGGTCGCGTGGGGAGGCCAGTATGGTTCTGGTTGCTCCACGTCGTGCCGTGCCCCATGGGAGGGGGTCGGCCGGCAGGTTCACCATCGAACACTACTCCCGCAGGGAAACGGGCCGGAGGCTCGCCGGTAACGCGGCGGCTCATCGTGCCTAGGGTGAACTCTTGGTCCGATCCAGGTCCTCCGTGTCTATGCGGTACCGGAGTTTGCCTCGCCTGGTGATGAGGACCTAGAGGTTTCTCCACCTAACTTTCGAACGCACTAACAAAGGTAGCGGTCGGTCACTGCACGGGGTCAGGGGCCTTCGGGCCTGGGTACCCTCGACGGCCGTGAGGTAAGGTAGTGGCGGGCGGGCTTCTGTCGGCCTCCGCTGGCTTCTCTGTCCTAGGATGGGGTCGAGTCGGTGGGGGCTGGCGGGACTCCGTTCCGTCCAACCCCCTAGCGAGGCGGAGTCTATTCCTTCTAGGTGGAGCTTTCCGTGCCCGCCTGGGGTCGCTAACGGCACCTAGTCTGGTCCAACTGGTTCCCGGCGTGATCTACGAGGGGTTCCGTCGGTTGAGCCGGGTGGCTTGGGCGAAAAGCCAGGAGCTGGGTCGCTTTACGGCCGGAGGGATTTTCCCCGTCCTCCCTGGTTTTCAAGTTAGGGGCTCTTCAATATCTTTCTTATCGGCTGGCCCACAAAAATGTCTCTGCCGGAAAATGGTATCTGATCTTGGGGGCCTTCCGTAAATTAAATTCGGGTCGGGAAGCCTCGGTTCAGTCCGTGGGCCCAGCGTCTTTATAGGCGTCTGGTTCCTGCGATGGCTTGCGGGGTCTACCGGCTCGAGTAACCAAGTTTAGGGACCACTTGGTTTTTCTAGCTGGGTGGTGAGGACTATCGTAGCGATTGTTCACCAACTTGGGAATAGCCGGCGTGACGTGCGCTGGGCAGTGCGCCGGCCTGACCGGAGTTTGCGTGGGGTTCTGCTCTGTTGGAGCTTGTCTGGCGGCGACCTTCGGGACGCGCCGCGGGGCTCGTTTCACGGGTGGTTCCTTGCGTAGACAGATGGGCCTGCAAGGGCCTGGGACCGGGAGATGGGACCCCCGTCTTATCGTGCTTGTGGATTCCATGTGCGGGAATATATTTTGAAAATCTACTGGGAATTTTTTCGGTAAATTGTGTAAGATTTTACATTTCATGCCAATTGATAATGTTCTGTTTTCATCTTGAGACTATTCTTTTGGTTCTATTGGTTGTTCGAGTACAGAAGAAAAAAAAAATTCAGCTTTTAGCTTTTTTCTCGCAGAAAACAACGGATTTGCTTATATCATTGAATTCTGTACGTAATTCAATAAATAAGCTTTTCAATTTTTTCGGAATCCATATCCTTTTTCTATTGCTATAAACTAAATATTTAATGGGTTGTAGTGTTTTTTTCGGAATCCATAATCTTCTTTTTTTATTCTTCCTTATTAATTCTTGTAATTAAGTATAAGGTACTTTATTTTATGCATACAGTTCTATATTATAGGCATGTGGCATCCATTTTTATTGTCAATTCATTCACAATAATGCGGTTTTTGATGATGGTCGGTAATGTTTAATTAATGGTTATATATATATATATATATATATATATATATATATATCATCATCATCATCAACCGTTTTCAATCCACTGATGGATGTAGGTGTCCCATCTTACTTGAGGTCCTCTTCTTGGCCGTTTTACATCTCTGGGATACCACTCTAGGATGTTTCTGCTCCATCTATTGTCTTGTCTTCTTGCAATGTGCCCAGCCCATTTCTATTTTAGCAGTTTAATTCCTTCAATGATGTCAAAAACTTTCGTCTGACTTCTTATCCAGGTTATTCTTTTTCTGTCTCTTCTAGTTATACCTAGCATACACCTTTCCATACTTCTCTGTGTTGTTTGTAATCTTTGTACCATCCGTTTTGTTAGCGTCCATGTTTCTGCTCCATAAATTAGGACAGGCAAAACACATTGGTTAAATACCTTTCTTTTCAAACACAGGGGCATGCTACTCTTCAGAATAATATTGTTCTTCCCAAAAGCACTCCATCCATTTCTTATTCGTCTATTGATTTCATTCATGATATTATTATCCGATGATATTTCCTGCCCAAGGTACACATAACTTTGCACTTCTTTAATTTCAGTGTTGTTGTAGACAATTTTCTTTTTTGATGCAAATGAATTGAACATCACCTTAGTCTTTTCCAAGTTTATTTTTAATCCCACATTAATGCTAGCTTCTGCCAAATCTTTTAGCATATTTTCCAATTCTTCAGACTGTTACTGAAAATTAAAATGTCGTCAGCGAATCGGAGATGACTTAAATATTCCCCATTCATTCTAATCCCTTTGTTTTCCCAATCCAGCTTCTTGAAGATATTTTCTAAGACAGCCGTAAAAAGCTTAGGCGAAATGGTGTCTCCTTGTCTTACCCCTCTACCAAGCTTGATCTTTGCTTTTCCTGTGTCCAAGCGGATGGTTGCTGTTGCTTTCTTGTAAATCTTCTTTATAATATTGATGTAAGGTTTGTCTATACCAATGACCTCCAGAGATTCTACTACTGCTGATGTGTAGACTGAATCAAATGCTTTTTCATAATCAATAAAGGCAAGGCAAAGAGGTAAATTATATTCCTTATGTTTTTCAATGAGTTGACCTTACCGTTTGGATATGATCCATTGTGCTGAATCCACTTCGGAATCCTGCTTGTTCTCTAGGTTGAGCTGAGTCCAGAGCTGATTCAAGTCTTGTCGTTAAAACTTTGATGAAAATTTTATAAATCACTGATAGTAAGCTGATCAGACGGTAGTTTTTAATGTTTTCCTTCTCTCCTTTCTTGTAAAGTAGCACCACCACAGTATTATTGCAATCTTCTGGTACATCTGGCTTCTTGAGACATTTGGAAAACAGTAAGGATAGCAATTTGCAAATTCTTCTCCTGCTTCTTTGATAAGGTCGATTGTAATTCCATCTTCTCCGGGGCATTTACCTTTTTTCATAAATTTAATGGCTTGTAAAACTTCGTCTGTCATCACTGTGATTATGGCTTCGGTTTCTGTTAAGTTTTCTCGTGGATCGTATAGGTTGATTTCCCTTTGATCTTCACATTTATATAAATCGTTATAGAATTTGTCGACAATGTGTACTATTTCTTTATTGATTTTGGTGATTGTTCCATCTGCCCTCTTTAGTGCAAAAGTACCTTTTCTTCCAACACAAAGCTCGCGCCGAGCTGATTTTAAACTTTTGTTATCTAGAATTTTCTCGACAAGATCAGAGTTAAATTTTCTGATATCTGCTGTAACACATTTTCTTACCGTTTTACATAATTCAGCATATTCAACTGTTGATTTAGGATCGTTTTTCTTCATTTTAAATTCTCTGCGTTTCTTCATCAATCTTCTTGTTTCTTCTGTTATTTTCTTTGTCTGCTTTTCTTGTGCATCGCCGGCTATCTTCTTTGCAATATCTTGTAGAGTATTGTTTAGTACTGTAACATCTTGCTCTTCTTCTAATGTTGATTGAAGTACTTGGAAACGGTTTTTAAGTTCAAAATGGAATTCTTCTTTATGTTTCTGGAGATTCATTATATCGATTGATTTCTTTGAGTGTTGCGAAAGCTTCATTCTTTCCACTTTAGTATTTAACAGCAGTTTGCATCTAACCAACCTGTGATCACTTCCTGTATTGAAGTTATTGGGAACGCTGCAATCCTGAATAAGATGCTTTTTGTTTGTTAAGATGTAGTCGATTTCACTTGTTAAGCCATGGCACAACGCCATGTCCATTTTCTTTGTGGCTTTTTCTTGAAAAATGAATTCATGATATACAACTGTTCACATTCTGCAACTCAATCAATCTGTTTCCTCTTTCATTTCGCACCCCATATCCATGATTTCCTACTGATAACTCACCTTTCTCTTTTTCCCCAATTCTAGCATTCCAGTCTCCCATTATTAATTTTATGTAGCATTTTCTCTTTTGATGCATTGAAGCTACTTCTTCATAGAAATCCTCAACTTTTTCATCAGTATAGCTTACTGTTGGTGCATAAACTTGGGTAATTTGCAGCTTGTATCTTCTGGACACCTGTATTACTAACCTTGCAAATCTATCTGATGCACCTCCATATTCTACGATGTGATTCTTCCACCTTTTATGAATCAGAAATCCTACACCGCTTGTTCTTCCATCTTCTGTGCCTCTGTAGTATAATACATGTCCGCTGGCAAGATCTATCTTCTCTTCTCCTTTTCTTCTTACTTCACATAATCGTAGGATGTCCCAGTTGATTCTTTCTAATTCTTCTTTAAGTTCCTGTAAACGATTTTCCCTAAGATAGGGATTGTCCATTATACTTAGCCAAGGTCATCAACTTATGGCAGCCTAGCCGAGCCCGGTTATTCTTAGCAACCTCTGTCTTCATGTCTTTCTGATCGCTGCCGTAACCAGGAACATTCAGACCATAGGGAATTAAGGGCCGTGATTTATTTTGTGAATTCATGGTAAAATAAGGGGGGTAGGTGGCCAAATTCCTCCACGCTGGCCAAGCGGGTTGGAGGAAGCCCTTCCGCGTTCGTTCCCCATGCACTAGGCAAGGGTACTAACAGGCTGCACCGGTGGAAGGTGCGGATAGGACATTAAGTCTCCGCTCCCAGTCGATTCCTTTAAGTCCTCCTCGAAGGCAATTAAAGGGTCTTCTCCTGGTTAATAAGCAGAGGCTATTAAACAGCCCATATATATATATATACACACTATATTGCCATTAATGACCGGCAATTTTCAATTTTAGACATTTTGTCGAATATTTAGAAATATACTTATCAGATTCTTCTGCAATTTCAGGATTAAAAAGAACAGGTATGACCTCATATTTAGCAATGTCAATTTGATAAGGGGGACAATTAGGGGGCCAACAAAAAATCAAAGAAGAAAAATAATACTTGGGATCACCTAGTAAAATAAAATGCACGAAATGATCTATCGCTACCGAATATAAATAAACAGATATTGTGCAATATGTGTATTCTTTATTGTAAGAATAGCACATATATTAATAGAGATATAGCGAGTTATTTAAAAAAATTAAAAAATTCTTGCATGTTTTTTGCTTATAACATACAGGGTTTTAAACCAAATTTAACGCCGATTTCAGGAAAAGTGACAAAATATGGTAGAAACAATATAGTGCAGTTGGAATATAAATATATTAAATATTTTAGGAAATATGAGCAGTAAATAATTTTTATCTGCGCATGCGCGAACGATAACAAGAATCATTTTACATAATTTAATAGTCATCTTTATGGAGCAACATATTAAAAAAATCTAGTCAAATATCGTAAAAATTCAGAAAGATATCGGTGTTAGAGTGAGCAAATTTTTAGTTGTTCTCTAAAAGCAGCTGAATGATAAGGGATTTTACACTAATTGTCAATGAAAATATATCAAATCTTTTTGAAATCGCTTTCTTCCGAACGGCTGCAATAGGTAGCTTTTTGTAACGAAAGCTACCTAAAAGCTTCAGACTAGTGATAAAGAATATCTAAAATGAAATAATATCTAAGCTTGAAACAGAATTTTACCATACACAGTTTTCTCTAGTATGGCGGCGGTCACAATTACCCCCTGGTCATAATTACCCCTCCTGACACTACAATATGAATGGCAAAGATTACAAAGCTGTCGTTGCTAACGCACTTTCTTTGAAAATTGTTAGAATTCTTTTACATTTCCTACAGAAACAATGTCAAAAAACATTTTTTTTTTTTGTTATTTTTAATGATTTCCTCATATTATGTCTCTCAAAATGGGGTCGTCCAAATTTAGATGGAATTTTCATAGTTTACAAGTAAAATAATAGGAATAAACATATATTATTTACTAAGCGTGCATTTAAAAAAATAGCTGTCAAGGTTTATTTTTATTCCTCTTAATTAAAAATTAAGACGATTTAAAACACTAACACGAACTTTAAAGAGTTTGACAAAGGGAGATCTTAAGCGAGTATATGAATGTAATATTTTAAATCTGGAAGTTGGAAATGTTTATATTTTTTTATTAGCCCTGAATCTATTAAAAAAAGAATAATTCTTTAAACTTCGTGATAATTTTTCAATCAAATCCGTGTCAAATTTGTTGTCTATGAAAAAAAGTTTGACTAGATTATTTAACAAATACTTTAATTTTATTTCATCTTTGATATTTATTTACGAAGCTTGCATTGGGTCATATTTTACTGAACTTAATTACTGATCTTAATTACTGAACCACTGTTTCCTTTCTGAATTATTTGATTTTCACCAGAAGGCTCATAAATAATATATTTTTGTACCTATCTCGATAAGAGATTTATTTTTATATGAAATGTCTCTATGAAATTCAAAGAAAAAAGAGCTCGCACAACATTTTCTTGACTGGTATACAACATGGTCTAGTGCACTTTTTCCGAACATTAAATACATTCGGTCAAAAAGAAAAAAAAAGAGGACAATTTAATAACCAAAGTAATTGTCGCAGAAAAGAACCGAAAACAGCCATTTGATTTTGAATTATGTCTTCATTCAATTCTCTGTAAGAAAAACTTAAGAGACCGTTTTCATAGAGAAATTCTAACAAACTGCCACATTTTCAGTTCAAATACCTAATATGAATTCCTCGTAAATTTTTACCTTAGAATACCAAACGGAAAGTCATTCAGCGAATTTTAGTCTTTTAATCCCTTAAGGCTGCTAGTCACTCAGCTTCCGAATTCCCCACGGTAATGTTAAGTCTATGGGCGTTTGACGCGTTCGTATATTTAAAATATCTCATCAGGAAATTAATATTTTTAACTTATTTTTTCTGTGTACTCTTCTTAAACGATGTCTCTTTTCTCCTTAGTTGTTAAAATATTTCTAAAATCTATGCTTAATTTTATATGAAGTGTTAAAATTCTACTCCCAGTTCGTCGGTTTTTAAAATATAAAATATTAAATTAAGCATAGATTTTAGAAATATTTGACAACTAAGAAAAATGTTACATCCTTTAAGAACAGAACACTGAGAAAAGACGTTAAAAATATTAATTCCCTGGAGAGATATATTAAATATAAGAATGTATCAAATGCCCATAGACTTACATTAAAGGGGGGAGTGGGGAATTCGGAAGCTATGTGACTAACAGCCTTAACAGATTTGCCCGAAAGCCGCACACACCGGGAAAACAACAACGGGCAAAAAGAGTTTGCTTGCTTCGTTGCTAAAAGCTTTTGGATACCACTTAAGTGTTTACATACGTTCTTAACTTTCAAAAAATCGATTTTTTTATTTTGGCGGAAATTGAATCCTTATAATGTGTAGAATTGTGGATAAAAATGTTTAAAGTGATATCTTAATTATTAAGAATGATATGAACAAAAATGTGAACTCGCACGATCCATAAAACCGACCTCGCCTAAGAATATAAAGCCAGCTGTAGCGATCAGGTGGAAACTCACAAATACATGTTTTTGTTGCTGTTCGTTATATTTCTAGATTCATGCTAGAGTCAAAGAGGCACAAGCGACGAAAAAAGATGGTACTGCTCATAAATGTAACGAAAGCATTTTAAATGAGTGGATTAAGGCACAGAAGGATACACATTATGGAGCAGAAATAGCAAATTAAGTGTAAGTCGAAAAAAATTATCAGTATATTTTTTTCTTCTGAAACTTTAAACGCAATTTTCTGGCAACTACATTTTTTTACATTGACAGAATGATAACTTGAACAATTTTAAACATTTTGGATAAAATTTGCGCTCATTTACGCATAATTAAATTGTCTAAAAGCCGTTGAGCCATTTTTAAAATTTAATTTTTTTATATTTTTCCAATAAGTTTAAAGGTCAAAATTTTAGATGAAAAATGAAAAAAAAAAATTAAAATAGCGCAATTCTCTTATTTTTCAAAAACTCAAAAATTGAGAAGATGGTCTTTAGCTACAACCTTATTTTACAAGCAGAAACTAAAGTTTTAATAATTTTTTGTTTCTACAGGAAGTTAGGATGCTGCCCATCGATTCCGGATATTTTGGCACAGGTCAATGCAGCTGGAGGTTTCCGACGTAATATATGACCAAATTTAACAAAAAAATATTTTTAAATACTTGAATCAATAAAACACAACGTGAAAAAATTAGTTTTTCAATAAATTTTAAACTCTTTCTAAAACAAAGCTCCAAAATATGTCAATTTTTCAGCGTCGAGAACGTATGTAACTCTCTTTAAGGCCCAAACAGACATCCTTTCTAAGTTTTTTTGCGGTCAGGAGATGGTTTACTTGTTTTACTACTTTCGTAGGATCTGAATCGGTCAGAAATCTTTCAGACGAATCAATCTCCGCCACTTTCCATTGTTAAGACTCCCCTTTATTTTGTTGATGACCACAGAAGTGTTGGAAAAGAGAGGCCAGATGACATTCTTATTGCTTTCGTAAAAGAGATTTGAAAAAAACCCTGAACGTACCTTAACTTTAACTTTAATCTTCTCTTTATTAGTTGGCAGACATTTTTGATTATATAAGCCAAATGTTTTAGTACAAAAAAAGCGATGTCTTGTCCCTATTTTTAATTTATTATGTAAAAAAAAGCAACTGTTAAGGGATTAATCATAACTCAAAATCGACTCGGCGGAATGAGCTATAATTTTAAATTCGAATATTTCAAGCTCCAAGAAATCGATTTCTGTTAAAATTTTATAGGTTACAATACATAATATTTTTAATGTTTAATAATATATATATATATATATATATATATATATAATATGAAAGAAGTCTTCAAAGGAAGTATGTATAGTAATCTATAAAAATTTTAACAGAAATAGAATTCTAGATACTTCAAATATGCGAATCCGAAATTAAAGCTCATTTTGAAAGTAGTTTTTGAGTTATGAACTACACGCATTACAGATTATTTTACAACTATTAAAAATAAATTTAACATTAAGAGTTCCAAATTTGAAACCTGCATATTTCCTAAACTACATAACCGAATTTCTACCCGTTTGGTATCCAAAGGTGACATTTTTCAACTAATCCAAATACGATGTCAAGAGCGGTCGTTAATCTTGAAAATTTATCAGTTTGTTACAATTTTTCTTTGAAGACGCCCAGTTATTTCTCCTTTCTTTTTTCATATAACATTTTCATATAGGACACGTAATTCCCAATTGAATAGCTATGTTCCCTGTAGACTGGGAGGCGTCTGCACAAACCATCACCTCATCGAGTTGACGGCTGAAATTCCAGGATTACTTAAACTCGGTTGGCATATTAAAATGCAACTGATCTGACAAGTCATATCTTTGTGGAAAACACCTGGTCCCAGTCCTTCATGTTTTCATATCTTTGGGCGCAGGAAAACATAGTGATAAACCAACCAATCAGCAACTAAAATTGGATCTGCAGGTGGTTTCCACCAAGATAGGACTTGGCAGACCAGTTGCATTTTAATATGTGAATCGAGTTTTAACTAATCCTATAATTTCAGCCGTCAACTCGATGAGTTGAAGGTCTGTGCAGCCGCTTCCCCGTCTATTGGTTTCTGCAACAATATGGCGATTAAAATGCACAAGGTGTTCCAGTTTTGCTTCGCCACTGTACCTATTTTATTTCCTGAGTCGGTTCAAGGTTTGAATTTCTTTAACCAACAAACGGGCGCACTGTCGCAATTTTGTCAAAAAATGGGATTTTTTCCTAACCATTGTTCTCACAAATGACACCGAAATTAAAATTCTATTTTCACTACTGATACGTAAACTTACTCTTTTAGCATGTTTCTTACCAGTGTTAATGAAAATCTTGCATTTGTAACAGCGTAACTACTTTGCGTTTAAAGTATGACACTAATCCTTTCGTAGGAAAAATTTAAGCGCGCCCTGCGAAATATTAAATAATTCTGTCATTGAGAATTTTGAGTTAGGCTGAAGAACACTAATACATTATAGGAACACAAACAAGTCCGAAATTGCACGTCAAACGTAGCAAATGAGGTGTGTTCGTACTACAGGGTGGGCCAAAAGTCCCGCATCATAGGAGTTTTTACCCGACTGCCAAGAAGAGTTATTGTTTTACGCGTATCTGGGTATGTGGATTTCTTTATACCCTCGAAACATCCCAACAGCTGGATGGATTTTAATGAAAGAGGTCTTTATCGATTCGTCTTAACTGTCCGATGGTTATAGGCTAGATTTTGTTTTTTATAAATTCAAAATGGCGGCCGTAAAATAGAAAATGGCAGTAGAGACGAAAAATTTTTTTCCTCACCATATTGAGCGGCATATCATTGGATCGGTCTTTCAAAATGAAGACGATGTTTCATTGACTATTTTACAGTCAGAAGATCCGTTTAAATATTACACAACCTGGAAGTTGTGTAGGTAGGATCTCTAGCTTTACTGCAACTCTAACCTTCATAGACATCTATAGGCTCATCAAAGCAGTATTTATGGATAATAACTAACAATTAAACACAACTTAAAAGTCATCAATACAAGTAAATAAAAAAAATCGTTAAGTAATATAAAAAATAGTTTCACATTGGTGAGAAATAATTAATTAGTTCGCTTTTTACGCTGTCGGGTTTTTTTGATTTTTTAAATTTAATTTTTTTATTTGAGTGCTACTGAATGCCATGCCTTAGTGGCCAGCATTCTGAGGCAAATTTGCTTTAGAGAAAAACGGTCGTCTGATTTGAAGATCACACATGCAAGTGTTTCCCATATGCACAAGGTGTATTATTAATATTCTTTAGACACAAAAAATGAAATATATAAGTGAATGTCAATAATTCAAAAAATCTGAAGTTGGTATCTCTTTTCTTTGTAACCGAAAAAAAAATCATAAAAATAACGGGTATTTTAGGCCGCAAGGACTAGAACCTCGTCTTAATGCATGGGAAGTTTCGATTAGGGACCTGTGGAAATGGTGATCCCTTTTTTGTAAGGTTGCCAGATCGTATGTTTTCCTCGTAAGTTGTACGTTTTTAGTGCTTTTTAAGCCTGTCGTACGGTGAACGTTTACATGTCTCCCGTACGACGATTTCTTCCGTTTTTCAACCACATCTTACTTTTGATAGTTTAAAAAAATTTCTTTTTCAGTTTGCTTCAAAATTTCACTTTTTGTCAAGAATAATTTATACACATGCGCATCAAATGTAAAAACGGCTTGTTTCCGATCAGAAATACAAAAATCTTGAGAGAGTTATGTAATATTAACTGCGCATTCGCTGTAGCATTAGATAATCTGAACTTGACCTTATTATAGACTATAAGTATCTACATTATAATTTTTTTTATTTAGTATATCTGTATCTTAAGTTCCAATATTTTGTTTGATTTATTACCTCCCTTTATACTTAACTGTTGCGCAATACATTCACGTGAAATTTGCCTGTAAATAATTGCCGCGACGATTAAAGTGTTAAATACAAATATTTATATTTGCTCATTGCTGAAATTTTCATGGTGATTAATGAATTGTACGATGGTTTGATTTATTTTTGTCCTTACGATTCAGTTACTTTTTCATTCATAATGGGATATATGACAGAAAAATTAGTTAAACAACGTTAATAGAATAATGTAATACGAATACAGCGCGAAGAATAAGGATTAAATAAATTAATTAATAATAACCAATTTTAAACAAATTTGTTACCGAAAACATTAGTGACACATTCAGCATAGTTTAGTATGGTATGAAAAAGGACGATAGTCCGATAAAAGCGAAACTACCTAGCGTCAATCAAAATCTTCCGTTTTTTTCTGAGATAAATCACTCCGTTTCAGTCCACTACTTTTCTTTTAAATTCTTATTGCTTGATTGACACCCCCTATTTTAGATACTATAACTTGCCTTGTTTACGCTTTATTTAGGCTATCATTAAATAAGGGAAATATTACTACTTCAGAAAATTGGTTGCAATCAAGCAATCTGAATAATAGTAAAAATTAGCGGGCATGAAACACTGCTCTCCGCAAACAATACGTTGTGCGTCGGCTCGCCTAAAAGAATTTAGATGCACTTACTGACAGTTTGTTCACAAAGTCACACTGTGACGTCACAGCAACGGTTCTGTGACGTTACTATACTATACGTGTGTTGGAAAGGATAAATGCATAATCCGATCATAGAGTTTTATCTTATCCTTCTTTACATTAGAACAATGAGTTTAAAGCAGAAATTCTCCAACTCGAAAAGCTTACAGCGCATTAAAATTAATTTCTTTGGTAAATGCTGAACTTCTAAACAATAAAGTTATTTTCGTGTTTCTTGATGCCATTTCAACGATGTTTTGTAGCAAAATCTTGAGTGAATAGAAAATCCGTATGTTTCACTGAATTATAGCTTGAAGGAGAATAATTAACTCTACTATCAACTTATGAACACATTGTAACGGAGCCGATGTCGTAAGGTGGTGTGGTAGCGGGCAACTTCAACGGCCTGGTCTTATCAATATCGAAAAAAATATTTTATTGCATTTCAAACAATTAAATAATATTTCTTGATTAAACAATTCATAATTACAACGTTTTTCATATAAGGGTTCGAGTCCAGCTGTCAATAACATATTTATAGAATCAAGTCCAGTCCTCGAATAATAGATCACTTTCAGTGTAGTCAGTCTCTTATTTATTCAATGTCCACTATTTTCGAAGATAGAGTTCACGATGCTCGACAGGAATGTCGCACTTTTGTAGGTGTTTAACCGAGGTTTAGGAACCTCCGATCTTCAACTCCGTGATGGAGATATCTTAACAGCCACACCTGGCTTTCGCTTTTCTGTGCTTCGGAGTATGCCCCGAAGCCGTCGACCCGTGAGAGATTTCCACTCTGCACGGCCAGAAACACCTTGAAGTTTCAACTTCAACAGAAGGGGAAAATTAAGCTCCTGGGAATGCTCTTGCATCCTCTTTTATCAGTTTCGTTTTTCCGTCCAGGACCAAAGCCACTCCCATTAGCCACTCACCATCCGTGGCCCATGATCTCATAGACCAGCCCTTTCTCTATAGGCTGCAGTCAGGAACCTTAGCGTCCGGTTTAATCTCTGGTTTCACTTTCTACTTTCCCACGGGAACGAGATCCTCGTGAACATCAAAAGAATATTTCTCTCGCTAGATAAAAGAGTTCCTTTCACCCTAGTGTCATCTGCGAAGATTGATTGAAATTGAAGTACTTGTTTCATCTCTAGCGACATTTTCTAGGACTCTGAAGAAATTTGGAGGCTAGGTGAAAATACATTAGCTTCCCTATGCTGGATTTTGCCTTGTAAATTGAGAGTTCCAATGTGAGATATCGTCGAATTCTCACAACACCCCTCCCTCAAATCATATTTCGGCTACCAGACGTAATATGCTGTAAGGGAAGTGGATAGCTCATACATTTCAAGTGGCCCATATTTAATTATATCAATTCCTAAAAAAAACCTTTTCCTGCATTTTATACTTAGCTTGCAAATGCTGGACACATTTGGTTACGAAATTTCTATTTAACAGACAAAACACATTTATATTTTACACGATTACATTTACACATAATAAAATGAATATTAATATATACCTATATTTAAGTTGAGTTTGAGTCACACAATCCTCTACTAAATCCTTAACTGCTAAAACATGTCACTTGAAAGCTTATCTCTGAATTTAGCATAGTGTTTGGGCCGCGAAGCTTTAGGTGTCAAAACGTTTCTATTCTCCGAGCTTTTTTCCTTAGGTTGCGGTATGTTTACTCTATTGACTTGAGACTTTTCGCGTCTACTCGAGACGTTCGAGAACAGATTAGTCGCGGAACTTTTATAATCGATTCTCCCCCCATTCATTCTTCTCGTACCCCTTTCATACGACTTATGTCTGGTGGAACCTAATCCTGCATCTCCTGACACTGCATTTCTTTTTAACGTATCTTTATCGCGCCTGGATTTCTTGTTGTTCCTGGTCTGCCCAATTCTTACCGGCTTATCTCTTTGATCGCCCGTTAAAGCTATACCTATACGGGAGTCATTTGACTTCGCGAAATACCCACAAATACAATGCGTCTTCTTTATTTTTGACCTTGTTCTAGCTTCGCTTAACGAGTCGTCCGCATCTTGTTCTCTTTTAGGCCTTTCTCTCCCAACCTTGCTTAATCCAACGCTTAAATTCCCCTCTCGATAGGGTAACAAAAGGTCCCCTCCGTCTACTTTAAAATTCCCATTCCTCTTCCTTAACCAACGTTCATTCTTGCTAGATTTTCCTCCCGTATTCACGTCAATCATTTTTGACCGGGGGTTTCTCTTTTTCGAATCGTTCCCTTGCGTCGGATCGGACCGCTGTTGTTTCAGTTTCAGATTGGCCCCACTTGCGGTTCTCCCGGCGTCTAAAGTCTCTGCCTTTCCCTTCTTAATTTTATCGATTAATTTTTGAGTTTCGTTTCCTAATATATAATACGACAAGTCTGATTTATTCTCTGCTACTATGGCCCTCGTTTTTATATTCCCCACTCCTTCAATTTCTAAGACAACGTGGGCGGTCGGTAAACGAAGCGTATTGTTCGTCAACGGCTGCCTAACTCGTACAGCACCACCGTCTAACTGATTGGGCTTAATTAATTGACTAGGGGTCACATCAAAGCTAGTTCCGGAATCCCTTAAAGTCGTGCATTCCTTTCCGTTATTTAGAGCACTGCTAAGATAAGGTTTGAAACTTTCCTCAAAATTCGTACCTACGCAAATGTGATGAACGCTAGTAATAGGTTCTAAGTTCCTTTTGTTTTCCGGACAATTGGCTTTTAAATGCCCAATTTTGGAGCAAATAAAACACTTATTCCAATTTTTACGTTCGAAGATCCTTTCTCTTTAGTTTACCGTGTTTTCCTCTCTCCAATTAGTTTTGGTTTCCGAATGCCAATCTCTCATTTCGTCTTCATTTTCCGTTTTTTCCATTCTCCTATCCCGCGAATTCCCTTCAAATTTTGGTTTCGTATTCCACGATTTTCTTGACACTCCTTTTATCGCCTCGTATTCGTCTAGTGCCGTAGCGAGCACCAAGGGATCATTATAATTCGCCCACGAATTAATAAAATGTTCTTTTAATTCGACCGGCGTGCATCGTTTGATCTGATCAGTGATCAACAAGTCTTTTAATTCAGAAAATTGCGTGATCCCCAAACCGTTAATCCATCCTTCAAGAAAACTATTCAATTCGAATATGAGATCTCTCCACGGGTTTCCTGGTTTACGTGCATGTTTATTCAATTTTTGACGGTACGCTTCCGCACTCAGCCTGTACCGGGCTAATAAAAGCGATTTAACATGTTCGAAATTGTCAATTTTTTGAGCTGGTTCGCGTAAGATTAATTCTGAAATTTCCACCGGCAATAATGCTAACAATTGTGTGACGTATTCATCTTGCTCTATTCCGCACCTATTCGCCTGTCGTTCGAACAAATTCAGGAATAATGTTATGTCTGATCGTTCAGGATCAAAACGATGCATAATAGTTTTAAGAGGTAATTTAACGGATCTTTCGGAACCGCTGCTAGCCGTAGAATTTCGCCTTTCTGAACTTTGCGTTAATTTTAGCTGTTCTAAAGTAAACGCCCTTTTGTTTTCTTTCTCTCTCTCTTCTCTCTCCTCTCTCTCTCTCTCTCTTTTTTTTCCCTCTCTTTCTCTTTTTCTGCCGCGATTCGGTCTTCCCTATCTTTCACGATAAACCCTGCCTGCACTAAAGTTAGTTCCTCGTCGTATTGTTCTGCTGCTTCAATTTTTTCGATTATCGTTGCCATATTGTTTTCTTCATCTATTTCCACATCTAAAACTTCCGCGAGATTCTGTAAATCCGCTTTCCTGCAGTACTTCAGTGAATTTAACTTCGACATGACTACGGTATGTTGAAATAATACAAACGGAAACTATTCGTTTTGTTTATCAATTTAAAAGTATATGAACCTTACACCTCACAAGAAATATTTTACCCCTAAGCACACAATATAAATAAACATTTCAAATGCATAACAAATATGTAAAAATAATTTTAAGATTTTTCAAAAGATTTTCAGAATTTCTATATTTCTGTGCCAAACGTAAAGCAAAAAATAAAATTCAAAATTTTAGAGCTTTAGAGTCCCTATACACACAATATGAAAACAATAAGTAATTTTTCAAATACTATAGGCAAACTACATTCCCAGTATTTCTCAAGAACTGAACACTTTCTGTAACCTTTATCAAAATGCATCTATACTATTTTGGGTAAAAGTTTAATTTACTCTGTTTGTCATTTAGCAATCCAGCATGCATCAAAAATTCTCTTTATACAATCACTCATCAAAATATATTTCTTACACAAGTTATATAAGAAAAAAAAATTTACTGGGCATTTTTTTTTTTGAGTAGTTATGAATTTAGCCTATCTAATCCTTTCTGCATTCCAAACATTAAAAATAATGATAAAGATAACATAACATATAAATTTGCATTAATCGTTAGATTTCCATGCCTTAACTACACATTATCGCTTTATCATAATCTTAATATTTTCATTTACCTCAAACTCAAAAGTTTCTCTTATTTTTATCTAAACAACATTTTAACATTCTATCAGTATGATAAATAATAGTTTAAGAGCCACTCAAAATGAAATGAGCTTACCTGTTGCAGTTGTTGCTTGAAGTATCTTGTCTGGGGAACGGTCCGTTATGGCACTCCGCGGATGTGGTCCACTGTAGCTCAAGGGCTCGTATCGGGCGTGTTGCGTCCCACTGTTTGTCGTCCAAGGTCCACCTTGCACTGTCTCGAAGCACTATCTAGTTGATCTAGCTGAACTGTCTCATGGGCAATGTCTAGATGGGTTGTCCGTCTGTCTTCCTCGGAACTGTCGTTTCGATTCTTTCGGCTGCCTCTCGAGTTGTTGTCAGAAACTCCGGGTGTTCGCCGTCTGTTTCCTCCTGGGCTTTCCTCTAATAACAATTATTCTTGCTGAAAATCATCTAGCTGCCACCAAGTTGTAACGGAGCCGATGTCGTAAGGTGGTGTGGTAGCGGGCAACTTCAACGGCCTGGTCTTATCAATATCGAAAAAAATATTTTATTGCATTTCAAACAATTAAATAATATTTCTTGATTAAATAATTCATAATTACAACGTTTTTCATATAAGGGTTCGAGTCCAGCTGTCAATAATATATTTATAGAATCAAGTCCAGTCCTCGAATAATAGATCGCTTTCAGTGTAGTCAGTCTCTTATTTATTCAATGTCCACTATTTTCGAAGATAGAGTTCGCGATGCTCGACAGGAATGTCGCACTTTTGTAGGTGTTTAACCGAGGTTTAGGAACCTCCGATCTTCAACTCCGTGATGGAGATATCTTAACAGCCACACCTGGCTTTCGCTTTCCTGTGCTTCGGAGTATGCCCCGAAGCCGTCGACCCGTGAGGGATTTCCACTCTGCACGGCCAGAAACACCTTGAAGTCTCAACTTCAACAGAAGGGGAAAATTAAGCTCCCGAGAATGCTCTTGCATCCTCTTTTATCAGTTTCGTTTTTCCGTCCAGGACCAAAGCCACTCCCATTAGCCACTCACCATCCGTGGCCCATGATCTCATAGACCAGCCCTTTCTCTATAGGCTGCAGTTAGGAACCTTAGCGTCCGGTTTAATCTCTGGTTTCACTTTCTACTTTCCCACGCGAACGAGATCCTCGTGAACATCAAAAGAATATTTCTCTCGCTAGATAAAAGAGTTCCTTTCACCCTAGTGTCATCTGCGAAGATTGATTGAAATTGGAGTATTTGTTTCATCTCTAGCGACATTTTCTAGGACTCTGAAGAAATTTGGAGGCTAGGTGAAAATACATTAGCTTCCCTATGCTGGCTTTTGCCTTGTAAAATGAGAGTTCCAATGTGAGATATCGTCGAATTCTCACAACATAAAATAATTACATGAAGATTTTTAATTCTAAAAATACTTGCTGGGATCTCTAAATGGTGGTTCACTATTAAAACTACTGGTTGCACATGACACATCATAGGGGTGAAACCATTGTCTCGCAAGCGACCCCACTCTGGGGAAGCCAAAGCCATAATTGCACCCTTAAGTAGGGTGAAAGGTTGGCACCCCAATACCAGGGTTCCCCAGAGGATGAAAGGATGGTACCCCCAAGGGAGAATATGGCACCCCTACAATGTTGGCCAATATTTCCCAACATCTCTGAATATCAGTTTGTGACATTGATATCTTTTTCTGTCATTGCTGACTATCATTATTTGATATTGGGCGATATATTTTTTTAATATTCCAGAATAACATTTTTAAATATTAAATTATAACTTTTTTAGATATTAATTTCTATTTTGAACCCCAACAACTGTGGTTTACAAATGTGGTGAACGTAAACTTCTCACTGGGAGAGGAGAAGTTTATGCTCAAAAGATTTCTAGTCTTATTCAATATAAGGCAGAAAAACCTGGCTCTATTAAAACAATAATGAAAGTTACCCAGGGAAAATGTAGAAATAAGAAACTTTCAATAGAAAGTGGTGGAAACAGACTTTTCTGTTAGTGACAGAAAATGGTCTGACAAAATTATAATTTAATTATCTCATACTCTACAGTGCGTCTCATAATTATATGGACAAGCGATTTTTTGAAATAGCAGCTCAAAATATGAAGCCATAATCACGAAAAAAATAATAAGCATATAGAATCATAATATATGTTTGTTACAACAACGAAATACAGTATAGGTTTTACAGAATTTTTGTAAAAAAAATTAAATTCAAAATAAGCTGTCCCAAAAATATATGGACAATGAAAAGAATTGCTTTTATTTCCACCGTATGAAAAAAAATTGCATTTTTTTGCGTTCTGTACATGTGAAGTACCCACTGCAAAATATAAAATCACTGCTCATTCTTCAATTATCGAATAGTGGGAAAATGCCTCACAACGTTCATTTCTCTGCTGCTGATATAGACAAAATTTAGCGTTTAAAGACTCAAATGTTAAAATTTCTGATATTGCTAAACAAATAAAGAGTAACAGATCCGGAATTTATGAAATTTTATCAAAAAGTGACAATGCGATTGCAAAACAACGTTCAGGTCGACCAAAAAAAAAGCAACTCTACGACAAGACAGAGAGATTTTTCGAGCAGTTTCAACCCAAAAGAAGTTTGTTCGTGGAATTTCGAAGACTTTAGCGTATCCTATTACGAGATCTACTGTTCATAGTTGCATACAGGCAAGCAAAATTCATAAATATCGCAGAATGTCCGCGGAATCTGTGCTGAAAGTGCACCACAGAAATGCACGCGTTCTTTGAACTAAAAAACACAAGACTTGGGAGGATGAATTATTAAGTGTTTCTTCAGTGACGAAGACAAAACCAATTTGGATGGCCTTGATGGCTGGGCATAGCATCGGCATGATCTGCGACGAGAATCTCGGGAGTTCATTAGTCGACAACAAGGAGAGGATTCTCTCATGGTGTGGGGCGCGAGTTTTTTCAATGGAACAACGGATATTGCTTCTCTTAATGGTCAACAGTTCTCTGAGGATTACTAAAATGTCCTTAAAAGCAATCTACTTCCATTTGGAAAAATTTTTGGCAGGGATAACTGAAAATTCTAAGAGGACAATGCGTCGATTCACATCTGTCATTCAGCAACAGCTAGGTTTACTCAGAATCAAGTAACTGTTATAGACTGACCAGCTATCAGCCCAGACCTAAATTCAATTAAAAACCTTTGGTGAATACTTGCAAGAGATGTATATGCTCATGGTCGTCGATTTTCTACTATTCGGGAAAGCAAAACGTAGAGCAGAATTGGTTCTCATTGCAGCCACACATACTCCAAACACTAGTTCAAGCTTACTTGATACGGTTTTCAAGATAATTCAAAGGAATGGATCCAAAATTCGAATTTAAATGCAAAAAACTCGAAAAGTTCGTATATTTTTGAGACAGCGTATTTTGATTTTTATATTTTTACAAAAGTTCTGTAAAACCTATACTGCATTTCTTTGTTGTCATAAACTTGTATTATAATTCCATATCCTTATTATTTTTTTTTCGTGATTATGGCTTCATTTTTGGAACTGTTATTTCAAAAGATCGCCTGTCCATATATTTTTGAGATGCACGGTATCAATCACAATCGACTTCTTTTTTTTTTACATTCTTTTAACAAAGATTTATTTAAATGTCACTTTTTATTAAGTTTGCTAGAAATTTAAAAAGAAATTATGTTGAAAACTAATGACATACTTTTGAAACTAAACTTGTATTCTTTCAATAATAGAAAATAAAATTATTTCGAGACCATTTTAAAAAGACAAACATAGTATCCATTAAAAAATACATAAATTAATCTCTTTTTTATGTAAAAACATTATGCAATAAAAAAAAAAGCATCGATGCTTTTTTTTACCATTTTAAAAAGTTAAACATAGAGTTTCCATTAACACTAGAACGTCCAGCTGGTGTCGATTCGACACCGATCAAGTGACAAAATGTCGATTCGAACCAGAATTTTTTTCGTAAAATTAGTTACATTTTAACGGTAGAAAACTCGGTTAAATAAATAATTGAAATTGTTTTAAATAAAAAGTCTGGTATTAAAATGTTTTTATTCAGGTTGGGTAAAATTTCCGGATATTCTAGTGTTAAAAAATACATAAATTGATCTCTTTTTTACGTAAAAACATTGTGTAATAAGGAAAGCATCTGTTGTTTTTTATAAAACTAACAAATGTTATGTTTTAACAACGTTATAGGCACTACATTATTTTTTTAAATACAAATACTTCTTGAGAAATTTTTCTATTGCAATCTCTATAAATTGCTATATAAATTGTACTACAGAAAATTTTGCATACCAATCTCAATAGATTTCTATGTAATTTTTTTCAAATATATATATATAACTATAGATTCCCCCCCCTCTCCCCCCCCCAAAAAAAAAATAAATAAAATGTAATGCAAATTTAATGGCAGGCGTCTCCATCAAACACACTTCGATGAAAACGATATAAATGGGCGGTCCTTCAGAACTTTCCATTCACTTTGGTCAAGATTACAAACTTCGTCAGACATGCTAAACGTCGACAGATATCTTGAAATGTCTCAAAAATGATATTGCTTTTAGGAATGTCGATAGATATCTCTGAATGTTGGAATACTAATATCATTTCTGCAACATTGACCAATGTAAATAAAATATTAAAAATAAGGCATTAAAAAAATCAAGTTTTCAAAAAATGGCAAAATTGTTAAATTTTATTGTTTAGAATAAATACTATTTACGTATTATTATGTTATAAGTAAAGCAAAAAAAATAAGTTTGGATGCTTTCTTTTAAAAACTAATTTTAATTTACGTCTGTGAATAACGGCAGATATTGTAAATTTGACGTCTGACATTCACTGACTTTCGAGATATTGGCGAATATTGATCGGGACATTGGCCGATATCTGTGTGCTACCTGGGTCTCACAGCCGTAGAGTTCACTTGCCGACGAAGAAATGGGCACACGTCAGAGCGTATGCGCTAAGTGCCAGCCCCCAGTGGGGTGCCATATTTCTACCACACAACACCTTATTTACTTCAATCACCCATTGAGAAACCAATCGGCATCCCAACCACTTTTCGAAGCCAAGTTCCAAATGATACCGTTTTGTCGCCCCTATCTTCCAAACGACACCGATAAGTCACCTTCAGTTTTAACATTGTGGTTTTCACAAAATGCAATTCATTGTGATTATTTTACAAAAAATCTTTTTTTATTTTTTTTCTTTAATTTTTCAAAATTTTTAACCCTTTCTTATACTGAAAAATTTCACTGAACAGTGATCTCGCATGTTTAGCTTAATAATACGTTTAAAGTACACATTTCAATTTGATACCAACTAATGAAAATTCTAGACAGATAATCGAAAACTGTTAGTTTTAAACGAAATTGCTGTATTTAGTTGGTTTTAAACGAATTTACTGTGTTCAGTTGGTTTTAAGCGAAATTGCTGTATATACTAGCTGACGCACCCGACGTAACACGTGCCCATGATAATAACCTGAAATATACCTAAAATCAGTGTTGAAAGATTTCATATTTTGAAGGAAAATTATTCAAAATGAACCTCATGTTTGAGCATCATTGCCTTCAGGAACGTACATTCTCGAACTTGTAAGATTTTATAATTTAAATGAAAACCTATCTAAACGAACCTAGAGCTAGGAACCCCACTGCCTTTGGCATGGTGCACCGAGAGTGCTACACACGCCTCATTTAGTATAATGCAGGATTAAAACAGATTCAAAGCATTACATACCCCACCGTAAAAAAAAAAAGAAAAAAGAGAGAAAATTAAAATATTTCCGAAATGTGATTTCAAAATATTGTACCAAAAAGCTGGTACTGTTTTCATGGAGTTTCTGCCCCATGGCTCGTTTCTAAGACTATTTTTTTTTTCTACATGATCAAATAGTGTAATTTATTAAAGTATGAAAAATTTATTCCAAGCAGTTCAGATTATGCTTCAAATGGTGCTTCTGAAAAAGAATTAAATTGGTCCAAATGTTCCGATGTTCTTTTTTGTGATTATTATGTGTGGTGATGCTTACAAAAAATAAAACTAAATAACTAAACAATGTTTCTATATCAAAATACTTAATAATTGCTATAAGTGATAAAATAAATAAGTTTTCAAAGGCAAAACTTTCTTGCTTTCTTGAAACCTACAGCACAAAATATAACACCGCCGTCATTTTCCAAAATAGGCTTAATACGCATTGGCACGCTATAAACAAACCTCCCTTTCTTGTCAAAATTTCCTCATATTTCTTAATTACTTCAGCAAGAGCGTTTAAACGGACTACAGAAACTATAGTCAATGAAATACATCCAATAAATTTAACATAAAAATAAAAAGACAACCATAGAACACGATATCAAAATCAAAATACACCGATACATCCACAAAATCTAAGCTTCTCAGGGTTTGCCAGAACACGACACGTCACAAAAGATATGTCACACGGGGTTTCCATATCGAGTTTGTCATATCCGTAAACACCGCCAACACGCCAACAAAAAATCGCCAAACAATTCAAAACAACAACGGCTGAGGGAACATACGGCATCTATGCCGTTATTTTTCATGCTTGCATAGTAATAACTATTTATTAGATCAAAACGTTTCTATATATTTATAAAAAAGATTATTACAAAACGTAACCTTACTTAGGAGAACAAAAAATACAAGAATTGTTGGTTGTTGTTTAGTAATAATTCAAAAACAAATAAGTTTTTTTCAGTTTTTCGATTTATTTTCTCCGAAAGCATAAACAAATTACTACGTTCATTTTCTAGCTTCTTCAAACTTTTGAAAAAGAAAAATAATTATTCAAATTAAAGATTTAACAGATAATTATCCCAGATTTTTTTAAAATACTTAATTTAAAATTAAGAACTAGATAAGTAGTTTTATCTTTTCTTTTTTAAATTTGTTATTCTTATAAAAATAAATATTGTAGCGTTTTATAGGACTTTCTCAAACTGGAACTTTATTTTAAAAAGTTCAGTATGGATGCTACAAAGCCTTTTATCTTCCTTGTGAATGTTATAATGAGGGAAAAAATGGGCATAACTTTGAAAAATATGCTTGGAAGTAATTAAAGATAAGCAATCTTGTTTCTAAACATATTTCACTGTAAACATGTTTATTTATTACTTTTAAGTATTAAATCTTTATGATTTGTTAATATAATTAGTGTTAAAGCAAGCAAAATGTTCAAGCCTAGCGATACAATATGTTAATTAAGACACGAAATCCATTTAAATGGATGTTAATAAAAACAAGCTAAGTCAACAACTACATATTTCACTTTATTCATTATTTATATCGTAAAATTACAGATCTAACTACTATTAAAATCGCAAAAGAATAGTTGAAACAAATTAAAATAATTTAAAAAACAAAACTTACCAGCAGAGCGTGGAATTCTCACATGACTCACTTATTTCGCGATTTTGTAAACAAAGTAGTTGCCGTTGCCAAAATACAAAAGGTGAAAGTTGATTTCCTATTCATACATTACAATGCCTGTTCAGTTTTAACTTGCTACAATGAAGTTTAATGCAACAGAAAGTGAAACCAAAATATCCATTTTAATGGATGCCAGGTCTCAGGAGGGTATAGATTAAATTGATACTAAAGGTGTAATTGTAGACTATTTTTTAACATAATTTCCTTAAATATACCATTAATTTTCTTTCCGTCGTTTTTTGAGGCGAGTTCGGGTTTAATTATTTCAGTCATTTTTTATATAGGAATAAATGTATCGGGCTCCATTCAGGTCGGGTACAATAAAAATTATTTTCTCTATTTCAAGTCGGGTTCAACAAAAATTATATTTTCTATTTCAAGTCAGGTACAACAAAAATTATTTTCTCTATTTCATGTCGGGTTTCAAGTAAGCAAAAATTACTTTGTCAAGTTCGAGTCGGGTTGCAGGTCGAAAAAGTATTGTCTGGTTGAGATCATATTTCATGTTGATTTCAAATAGAATTTTTGGATTCGGGTCGGGTAATACTCGAAACTAGCATGAATTTTCTTTAAAAGCATAAAAGATGATCAAACATTGTTATAACTTACGACCTAAAAAATCTTAAATCTCCGAAAGTTATAAACCGGTTGCTTTGAAATTCACGGATTAAGTTGCATTCAAATACGCGCGTGTTTTTTATACCTAATACGTTGGGTGTCGATTAGGTTCGACACCTGGGGAGGAGCAAGGTGACCCTCTCGGGGCGTAATGCTTTTAACTTGATTGAGCTCTTGCTGATGGGCTTGAGCTCTAAATTGCAACTTGTTTGTTGGGAGACAAGTCTTGATTCGTACACAGTGTGCTTGGTTGGAAATTGTGCCGCGGCTCCCGGTATTGCTTTCTAAGATGCTGAGAAGCGAACCACCCTGTGCTTTTCTCCGGGCATCTAGGCAGGGTGCTGGACTTGTTTCGGCACCTAAGGAGGCACTTTGTGATCCCCTTGTGACGTAATGCCTTCCTAAGGCGTTGCCTTCGGCGTTGGTGGTAGACTATCGTGCGGATATCGATAGTGGTAGACTGATACACGGAAGTCTAATTTAAGTCCTCTAAGCAGGATGCCTGGGACTAACCCTCCTGGGTGCTCGAGGGGCTGTCGCATCCCTCGAGGCTTGGCTAACGGTAAGTAGCAGGATCCCTCTATGAAGCATGGCCTGTCCTATAGTACTCAGACCTGGACGTGTTCGTTGTCGTGATGGGTTGGCGGCTTGACGTTGTCGTTGTCAGTGGCAGGATTCGATGCGTTAGTTTCGCCTTTGACTGGCCACATGGTGGTCAGTTTTAGGCTCTGTCGCAAGCGTGTGGCGTCGCCCAGTGTGCAGGCGTTTCCTTGAGGATCGAACTCGCCATAACAGTTTATGGGACGGACAAAATCAGGCTGCAGTACAGACTTTGCGATGATCTAGATTGTAGTTTGGTCTTGCGTGTCCCATGCGCAGCTGTTCCGACTAGCGGGATTGTTGTCGTGACGACTGGGCATCGCTTGGTGCCTTGGAGGACTGGGGGTCGCTACGCGACCTCCCTCGAAAGACCGCATCGATCCATTTGGATCTGGTTCGGGGGACTATTTCGTTTATACCTATTATGAACATCGCTCTCCCGTCCCCAATTTGGCACCCTCCACCAGGGGGCGCTTTAAAAATGTTTTTCGACAAGCATCAAGTGATATATCATCAGAAAGCCGTTTGACCACTCATTCATATTATCCACATCCCCCTCCCCCCTACTTTCCCCCGGGGGCCACATGTCTGTATAATTAAAAATGTAAATGTTCGTTTGTACAAAATTTCAAATCTTCGAAAGTTTTTCACCGATTGCGTTGAATTCAAATATGCGCGTGTTTTTATATACTTATTATGAACCTCACTCACCTCTCTCCCCAATTTGCTCCCCCACTGGGGGCACTTTTAGAATTTTTTCCGATACCCTTTATGTGGTATATCATTAGAAAGCCCTATGACCACTCTTTCATATTATGCACCAACCGTCCCCCGCCCCTCTCTTTGCCCCCTGTGGGGGCAAATTACTAAAATATTTCGTTATTATTGTTTATAAACTTTATAATATACTTATAACTACTTAAAAGGTGACATAAACATAACAAATATTATTTAAAATTATATTTTTGTCACCTTTTAAGTAGTTATAAGTATATTATAAAGTTTATTAATAACAAGGTGAAAATTTCCTTCACGACCCTAGTGTTTAAAACAGTGTTTTGACTCTATTGAGTATTTTTTATGTTTTTGCTTTCTCATAGTTTTTTTTTTGTTGTTGTTGTTGTTGTTCGTGTTTTTTATTTTTTTGCAATTTTATGTTCTTTTTTTTATAACAATCTTTCTTCTTTTTCATTTCAATCTATCATCCAAATAATGCCTAGCATAAGATCAAACTTAGGTCGTTGTACTCGCGGAGCAGAAGCAGTGCGACGAGTGATTGCAAATCAAAGTGAGGAAGAATGGCATCAGCGAGCGAGCGAAACAGACAAAGAATGGCTCAAATACATGCCGAGGAAGCAGTAGAGCGACATGCAGCCAGACTTGAGGATGCACAGTTGCGAGCACAGCGAGCATGATCTGGAGCTTCTTATCTGCTTCGTTCTCAACAGAATGAACGCGACAAGCTGAGAATGGCTAAAAGACGTCAACGAGAAACAGCAGATCAGAACAAAACACGACTCCGTACTCAGCAATCAATCGATCACAATCACCTTGAATTCCGGCACAACCCAGCTGATGATTATAGTTTGAGCCGGCATGTTCTCATCGGCACTATGACTAAAGTGTGTCTTCATTACAAGCTCTGAAATGTAATGGAGAAACGATAGGAATGCGTTGCGCCGCCGAAAAAATGAGACTGCCTCAGATTCAAGCTATGATTTCTTTCAACAAAAATTATGCTATTTTCATAATGTTTTATTTAACTTGCAACGATCGTCTTTCTAATTTAAAATTTGTACTCGAACTTTAACTCACTTTCAAATGTACCGATCGAAGTGAAATTTTACATACTGACTCAAATACGATGACAATGTAATATTATTATGATTTTCGACGAATAACATCTTATACATACTTATATTAGAGGATAACACAAAAAAATTCCGATAGATTACCGTCAACAAGTTTAAGAAAGAGTTTTAGATTAGATAACATAAACATGCGATGGTTGTGTTTTTTAACTTTTATAATTACGTTTTATGTATTTTTTAACACTGAATAAAAAAATTATCTTCACTTTTAACCATCATGTCAGGATTTTTCGCAAATCCTAAACTTCAAGGTTAAAAAAATAGTGAAAAATCTGATGCTATAAAATAGATGTAAGACATTTTTATTCAGTTTAATTTTATTTAATTCAACAGCTTATTCAATTTTGTGGCTTATACTGGATTTATTAATGCTAAACAGCTCAGGGGTCCGATGAGGTTGGGAGGGGAGGGGGGATCAATTTTAACTTTGAGCTTTTTAACTTTGAAATTTGCGATTTGAGGAAAATCATGACGTGATGGTTTAAAATGACGGTAATTTTCGGATTCAGCGCTAAAAAATACATAAGAAACAGTTTTCAAAAGCTAAAAACACAACCATCACATCTATTTTATAGTATCAAATTTTCGCTATTTTTTTCCTTTTTTATAATTTACGATTTGCAAAAAATCTTTACGTGATGGTAAAGACTAAAGGTCAATTTCAGACTCAGTGGTACAGAATACATAACAATCAATTATCAAAAGCTAAAAAACATGACATGGCCCAATTTTTGCAGGCTAGTGTAATCTAATAACATTTTAAAGTATGTAAAGGAAAGTAGGGGAATGGCGCTCACTTAAGGGAAAACATGAATAGCTAGCCAAATTTAGACAAAAAAATCAATATTTTATTAACGAAGTATAACTCCAAAGCATAAGGAACAGCTTACAATCAACTAATTTTCATAAAAGTTTTAGGAATATTTTTATCGTTTTATTTAAATGACCATCAATTGAGCGGTAATGCCCGACATGGTAGGGTAATTGCGCTCAGACTTTGAATACAACATTTAAGTAAGACAAAAGTCACATATGTAGTTGTGTGGGCTGTTTACACCACTGCAAACTTTTTGCAACCACTTTACACATATTGTGTTAGACATATAGTGGGCTACTTTTTTTATATTTATGTTTTTTGATTTTCACCACTTCTTTGAAATCGTAAAATTCTTCTTCTTTAATGATATATTAATAAAGGGGAAAACAGGGAAATTTTACCATTTCAAAAAAGTGGTATCAATCAACAAATTTGAAATTAAAAATGTTCCCACTGGCAACACTTCTTCTGGAATTCCACGCGAGCGCCATTACCCGCTATCGCCATGTTGGGTTTTATTGCATAATAATTCGCGTAACAACGCACTACAAAAATAAATGAAAACATGAAAGTACAGCTAAATGTATATATTTTGTAGACATAAAGAGTAAATTAATATTTGAAAATAAGAGTGTACACTTATCTTCAAAATAGATGTTGTAGAATTTTATAATAAAACAACTTCAAACTAATAACGTGAGGACACAAAAATACTTTCCTCCCGACGGGCACTAAATCCTTACTAGGAACTTAGGATGAAGTTCGCTAGGTGCCGGTACCGATCGCGCGTTTTCAATTCTATTCTGTTTAGATATATTTGGTGAGCGAAATAACCCTTCTGAGCGTCATTACCCTACTTTCCCCTATCATTTTGTAAAGAATTGAGGCTGTTAATTTTCATCATTTTATTTATCACAAATTCTGTTTTTTTTTCTTCTGATATGTTTATTACAAATTGTACTATTTGCATTAATATGTCAGAATGATTAAAGATTTCAAATTTATATTGCAATGTTAATTTTACTCTCAACAATTTTTTTAATATATCTGACGAAATTATACTTCTACTAAATTTGTAAATGACCGTTAATTTGCAGCAAAAAATATGCTCTAACTTCGAACAGCTATTACTCGGTCAATTTTAATCGTAGAATAACGGGATTACTCGTCAGTGTAACAGGAAAATTTTACTAAATATAACTTATAGGACCGGGGGACCGTATAAATATTTAAATTTCGTCATATTTTAAGAAATGTTTTTCTTGACACAAATCGCTTTAAAAATAATTCTTTTCCTTATTTAAGCGATTTTTGTAATTGGAAGTATTCATCTAGGACCAACGATTGCGAAAATAAAGGACGGTCAGGTTATACGTGGACACCCTGTATAAAGCAATATTTATTTCTCAAATTCTGGTGCAAATGTGCTTTTTGTGAATTATAATTAAGTGGTATATAGGGGAGACTAGGGAGGGTTGACCCACTTTTTACAAAATGATTTTTTTATTTTTTAAATATTGAACGTAGAATAAAGTTTTATATATCATTTTGTTCGTTGTACAATCTGTTATCAAAATACAATTGCTACAAATGTGTAATATATAAGAAATTTGAAAAATGATGGGTTTTAATCATGAGAAAATAATGGATCAATGCTCCCCACATATGGGAGGCTTGACCCACTTCATTTTATATTGAAACGTTTGTGAAGAGAAATAAAATCAATTAAAAAAAAGCAAAATAACTTTATGCTACATGTTTTAATAATTATAAAAAAATATTTTTAAAAATGTGATGCTTTAACAAACCTGTTTAGGCGTAATCGCATGTCAGAGGAGAAAAATTTTGTTTTAAACAGAATTTTGTCTGAGCAGCTATAATTGTACAACTGGGAAATGAAATCTTAACATTTAAGACAGTATTCCGCTAGACACAGGTTCCGTTTCCACAGGGTTACATGCATGATAACGTCCAGATTTAGTAGCCACTGTCGTGCTTCTTTTTTGTCCTACTTTTTGTGACATTCGACCTGACAACTCTAGTTGTCACATAGTTTGGCTTCATCTCACTCTATTCATTATATTGAAATTTGTTTACATACCTTCCTAAACTTTTTTGATCCATCCTATGTCCTTTTGCAGCCGCATGAGTACTTAACTTATCATTAACATCTTTTAAACCTTTCAGAGGCAAAGTACTTTCAGTACTAAAATTTTGAAATAAATGTCTGGCACCGGAATATATGAACGATTTTATTTGGAAATATGAAAAAGGCAATATTTCACATACATATTAAATTGAAAACGTTTTAGTAAAATTCCGGTGCCATTGTGGAGTTTGGGAATTAAAATAAAGTGGTTCCATAAACATACCACAGCCCCTGAAATGGTTAAGACTGCTGCTTTCGTACTTTCTAGTCTTTCCACTGTTTCAATTTACCTATTGTAAGTAATATTTAAATGGAAAAAAGTTCCTATCAGCTTGTGCATTTATATTTCATTATTTTTTTTTCGTGCACTGCAAATAGCAATTTTTTACATCTTTCTTTAATCAGTTTTAAACGTTTTCTTTTACATCACCCCATTTTACTGTACCTTTGTAGGACAAATTTACATTCCTTTTTATATATAACCATTAATCTTTCATTATGCACAGTGTATAATAAAAATATTTCCAAATCCCCTTACATTGCAGACGGACAATTTTTATCAAATCTAAAATTTAAAACAGTAAAAGCTCCTCCCTGTTGTGAAAGTTTTTAGTAAATTGGTGTTCCAGAAAGGTTACGCAACTTTATGCATCGGTAAGTATCTTTCAGTGAACGATTTTAATATAAAATGTCTTACAATCTAAACAAATATGGACAACATGATATAAATGCATTTTCTGTAAGGTAGAAGCCACGCCCTTAGTTAATGATGTATTTTGAATGAAAACGAGAATTCTCGTATCCCGTCGTGAGTGTGTTAAGCGAGCCTTGGACATCTGGTCAACCGCCCCTCAGATTGATTGGGTCAAACCTCCCCACATAGCTCTTTTCTTAAGAATAGCACGTTGTTATGTTAAGCCTAACTTACTGCATAATCTTTATGCCTGGAATGAAAGCTCGATATTTTTTGCATCACTTAAAACCTACCCAGCAAAGTAAGAAACAGTGGGCCATCAGCTGAGAAAAATATGGCAGCCCTGATTGTAAGGTTGATTGCCATTAGCGGTAAAGTGCAAAGGTGCCATTACTTAAACCTGTAAAAAAGGGTCCGTGCGGAATGCAGCTTGTCCATCAGTGATGACCAACAGCAGGCCAGCATTGGTATGCCATCACATTACTTCAATCTGGCACTTTTCCTGCAGTGCTAGCACCTATACCACTGCTATTCCTTTGCTGGCCCAGCACTTTCCCTTACAAAAAATTCTTATAGAATTCTATATATATAAAAAAATATTATGGCTCTTTTTTCTATAAGCTAGTTTCACCAAGAGCTTTAGAAATATCTGTAGAAGTGTCTGTCTATAATAGAAATGTCTATTGAAATATTTGAACTTGGAACGGTTTCTATGCGGTCACACTCCCAAGTACTAACCACGCTCGATGCTGTTTGGTTTTCGTGATCGGACATGAACAAGTACTCTTAGCGTAGTCGTAGTTTTCAAACTCTCATTACACTATTTAAAGTTTGTTTCTTTTGTAATTTACTTTCCAAATCATTAAACTGGTATAGAAATTATTGCATTGTACAGAAATCCTATACATTTTATACCCTTTTTTTTTATTATTGATTCGGCAGATTCCCAAAACAGCCGAAACACCCCATTTGGCGACTTTTCTGACAAGCGCCAAATATCCCACATACGCCAATCTAAAATGCGGCAACCTGAAAACTAACGTGATTGGTCCACTTTCCTGAATGCTTCCAGACTGCTTTTCACTAAGCCATCACCCTGGAATCATGATAAATACAATATTTATAAATAATGACGTATTAGAAAACACAGGAAAGCTGACTTTTATGAGATTCAAAATAAAACAAACGATCTCAACATAAGTTTATTGAAAATGTGAAATTTTTAAAGTACCTTTCCAAATCAGAGTAACGGTATAATGATTAAAATTTTCATTTCTCAACAACTTTCAGAAGAAATCATGGGGTCATTTAATATTGTAAGTACGTGCCTATATTATAGTAAACAGCGAACAATCCATTTCTAATTTAAAGAAGTATGAACGCGAAGCGTTTATAAAAAATAATATATATCACTGAATACAGCAACCTAGTTCTGCAGCAATCTGAAAAACGCAGGAAACTCATTAAAGTGGCAATCAGTGAACATGTATGAACGCTTCGCGTTCATTAACTGAAAAAAAACATCACTGTTACCAGCAGTTCTCGGTGTTTAGCAATCTCAAAATTCAGCAGTTCTCGCAACCTAGCAATCTCAAAATTCAGCAGTTCTCGCTGCATAGCAATATCAAAATTCAGCAGTTCTCAATGCGTAGCAATATCAAAATTCAGCAGTTCACGCTGCGTAGCAATATCAAAATGTACAAAACTCGTAAGGTCAGCATACATGAGAAATATTCAATAAACGGCTAATATAAAACACTATCATAAAAAATACATAAAATTATTAACATACCTTAACAAACATCTCCTTTCTTGAAAACCAACTCTATAAAATGTTGAATTGCCATAATTTCGCAAATTTCTAGTCGTCGATAAACTTCATTTAACTTTCAAGCAAAAAAAATGAACAAATACTCACAATTTCAAACTAAATTACACAGGTACTTTAACTTTCAAATTTTATAACTAAAAACAGCAAAAAATATTAACAATAACAAACTCTTTCCTTACCGTCATTTAATTTTTACAATTACAAAACGTCTTTCTTCTACACCTCGTTGTACACAAATTACAAAACATGCTGAGTTGAGTTGTCAAAGGTAGGCGTAGCCATCCAATATACAAGAAATCAACCAATCCCATTCAACCAATCCAAATTCAAGATCACACAACTGTAGGCGTGGAAAGAATTTACGAAACGAACTGGTAACAACAAAGATCCATTTATCGCCTCGCCAAATTGAACGATACCAAGTGTCTCGGCTATTTTGGGATTCAGCCATTGATTGTCAACTGTGTAAATTATCAAAACCGAAATCATTTGTAACTTAGTACAACCAGATTTAAGGAAAGAAAAAAAGTGCGTTGAAATAAAGAATTTATTTATTTATTCATTTATTACTTATTCATTTTGTTGCTGGCGGTGGTGCTATATTATTTACAGTTAAAAAAAAGTTAGCTTCACCGCTTAAATTGTGTTAAAATATTCATTTCAGATTTGTGTTCAAATACTCAATGTCTTCGATATTCGCAATGCCACCTAGCGTAAGGGTTCCCAGCAATAATACTGCAAAACGTTCGTACACTTCTATGTGTGGTGAGCCAGCGCATGAGACAAAACGGAAGCCCACCAGAATTTTATCTGATGATTTCCAACAGCAAAGTTGACTGAAGCTAACCAGCAGTGGTCATGCAGTGGTGGATCATTAGCCAGCACTTCTCCATCATTGCCACCACCTATCTTGCTGCTGGCCAGCAATTTCCTCTTTGCTCGGTACTTACTTAAATTTCTGTGGCATATTTTATCTGAAAAAAGCTTGCAAAATATTCCTAAAAAACACAACTTTTAGATTGAAAACAGCTCACAATTGATTTTTTCCACACCTGTTTCGATTATGCGTATGAAACAGAGATAGTTGCTTGAGCATTCCGGTAGCTTTGGTTGACACCTATTGATAAAACTCTGCAATTCTTTTAAATATGAAAACTGATGGGTGGGTTAAGCCTCCCATATGGTTAAGCCTCCCGTATGGTCAACCCTCCCTAGTCTCCGCTACAATATACCGGTGCCCTTCAAGGATTAATCACGCGTGCAACATGTTACATCCAGATCAAATTTGTTCATTGTTTGCAAATAAATTGACCGTCAGCTCTCCTTCAGCTCCAGCAAAGTTATGAGAGGCATATAATTCGCACATGGCTGAATATATTGTCTGTCGAAATTGTAAAATGAACATGGATTTCATAGTAGAAGTCTACAACGAAGCTTTGATAATGATTGGAGATTTATGCTTAGAAATCGCAAACAAAGTTTTCAATCAATTGGGAATGCCATCATCGAATCGATCTGCAGCTGCTTCGTTCAATGTAGAATTAATGTAGCTCGTGAACAATATTACACCACGAGTGATAGTTTGTCGCATGTGCAATCAAATATTCCTAAGCTAACGATTGAGTAAAAAAGGCATTTACGATAAAATAATTCAAACTGTCAATAACAGGTTTGGAGAAATCTTCTTCTTAGATACACCGGGAGGCACTGGTAAAACCTTGCTAATTAGATTTATTCTAGCAGCAATTCGACCCCAAAATGACGTAGCCTTAGCTCTTGCGTCATTCGGAATAGCTGCGACATTACTACCAGATGAAAGAACTGTTTATTCTGCTTTGAAAGTGCCATTGAACATGCAATTTAATGAACTCCCGTCTGAAATGAACTGAATCTCCCGTGCAACACTTCCAAAGCATTCGGCTTGGAAAAAGTGTTGCAGATATTCAAACTTATTGTTTGGAATAAATGCACAATGGCGCTCAAAAAATAATTCGCGGCTCTTGATCGATCATTGCAAGATTTGCGTGGAAACGCATTGATATTGCTTGCAGGAGATTTTAGATAAACATTACCTGTAATTCCTTCATCGACGGCAGCGGTCGAATTAAATGCTTTCCTGAAATACGTTAATTTGTGGCTACACGTAAAGACGTTAAAATTAACTAAAAATATGCGTTTCCAGCTGCAAAACGATCGATCAGATGAGATATTCTCAAATCAATTGCTGGAATTTGGGAATGGTCAGGTACCGGTTGATCTCACCTCAGGACGAATTTCAATACTTCATAACGTCTGCAATTTAGTGACGTCAAAAGAAGAACTGGTTGAAAAAGTATTTCCCAATATTCAAACCAATTATAAGAATCACGATTAGCTGAGTGAACTACCTATTCTTGCGGCAAAGAACAGAGATTACGAACTTAACAACATTATTCAGTCTAACATTTAAAGCGAGGCAGTCACATACACTGAGGTGACAAAAGTCATGGGATACCCTGCTAATAACGTGTCAGTCCTCCGTTTGCCCGGCGAAGTGCAGCAACATGACGTGGCATGAACTCCACGAGTCGTTGGAAATCCTCTGGAGAAATATTGAGCATGCAGCCTCTATAGACGTCCATAATTCCGAAAGTGTTGCCATTGGAGGATTTTGTACACGAACTGATCTCTCGATTATGACCCATAAATGTTCGATGGGATTCCTGTCGGACGATAGCGGGGGGGCAAATCATCCGCTGGAATTGTCCAGAATGTTCTTCAAACCAACCGCGAACAGTTATGGCCCGGTGACATGGCGCATTGTCATCCTGGAAAACTCCATCGTTGTTTGGGTACATGAAGTCCATGAATGGTTTCAAGTGGTCTCCCAGTAGCTGAACGTAATCATTTCCAGTTAACAATCGGTTCTGTTTGACCAGCTGACCCAGTCCATTCCATGTAAACACAGCCCACAACATTATGGAGCCACCACCAGCTTGCACAGTGCCCTGTTGACAACTTTGGTCCATGGCTTCATGAGGTCTGCGCCACACTCGTACCCTTCCATCAGCTCTTACCAATTGAAATCGTGACTCATCTGACCAAGCTACTTTTTTCCATTCGTGTACGGTCCAACTGATATGGTCACGATCCCAGGAGCGCCACTGTTGGCGATGTCGTGCTGTTAGTAATGGCACCCTAGTTGGTCTTCTGCTGTCATAGCCCATTAAAGCCAAATTTCGCCGGACTGTCCTAACTGACACGCCCGTCCGACGTCCCACATTCATTCCTGAGGTTATTTCACGTAGTGTTGCTTGTCTGTTCACACTGACAAGTCTATGCAGACGTCGTTGGTCGCGGTCATTAAGTGCCGGGTGTTGATCAATGCGTTGTCCATGATGGGAGTTTATGCCTGAATTCAGGTATTCTTGGCACACTCTTGACACTGTGGATCTCGGAATATCGAATTCCGTAACGATTTCCGAAATGGAATGTCCCATGCGTCTAGTTCCAACTAGCATACCGCGTTCGAATTTCGTTAATTCTCGTCGTATTGCCATAATTACATAATCAACCTTCTCACACGAAGCATTTGAACACAAATGAAAGTCCTGCCGAAGCACGGACCATTTATACAATTTGTGAGCAACACTACTGCTATCTATATATTTGCATATTGCTATCCTATGACATTTGTCACTTCAGTATACAATTCCATCGACGCTGTTGTGGAAGCAGATGAAGCTGTTAATTATCCAACAGAATTTTTGAGTTCACTCGATGTGCAAGGGATGCCACCGCTCGTACTGCAATTGAAAATTGGCGTGCCATTTATCCTGTTGCGAAATATCCACCAACCAAAGCAACGGCACGCGGCTTGCATCAAAAAATTAATGAGCAACGTCGTAGAAGCAACAATCTTGACAGGACCTTTCAAATATGAAGATGTCGTCATTCCTCGCATTCCTATTATTTCAACGGATATTAGTTTAAGAGATTTCAATTCCCAATTTGATTGGCTTTTCAAATAACCATAAACAAAGCTCAGGGCCAATCTTTAGAATTCTGTGGTTTAGATGTAGACACGGATTGCTTCTCACATTGACAATTATATGTTGCATGTTCTAGAATCGGCAAACAACACAATCTCTATATCTGCACAGACAATGGAACAACAAAAAATATTGCATTCCTACAAGCACTGTGAATTAAACATGTTAGAAACGCGTGCTTTCTCTTTGCTTTCTTTTCCATTTAACCAGACTGAGCCACAGCAACGCGTGGCCAGGTACAGCTAGTAAATAAATAATAATGCACTTTGTATATAAAAAACTTTGATCTGTTTTTCTCCGTGTCTCTTCTAGGTAAATTTCATTACAAAAAGCTACTTATTGCAGCCGTTAGGAGGAAAACGATTCCGAAAAATTTTGGTATATTTTCACCGATCATGACCCCCAGACCCCGAAACCACCCTCCGTTCAAAATTGATATATATATATATATATATATATGATATTTGTCATACAGTAACTCTCGTATTTATGAACCGATTTGGATAAAATTTCGTGTGTACATAGTACATACCAATGTCTCGACCGAGTTCGTTGGCCAGCTTCATCAGCCATCTTGTTTCAAAATGGCGGCTATTTAAAATTTAAAAAAAAAATTTTTAAATGAGGCACAAAAAAATTCGACATTGAAAAAGATTTTTTTCTTATGTGTTTGGGCTTGATACAAAGATTCTGGAGCATTTTTAGTTTCGTCTATATCTTAAAAAATGGCTGAGTTATAGCACTTTGAATTTCTAGCATGGCTGACATTTTGAAACGATCTGATTTGTCACGCGATAATACAAGTATTTATAAACCGATTTGGATGTGACAAAGAATGTGCATAGTACATAGCAATGTCTCGAACGAGTTCGTTGGCCAGCCTCATCCGCCATCTTCATTCAAAAGGGCGGCCATTTAAAATTTAAAAAGTCTTTCCGGCCAGTGCCGGGAGGAAGAAGTAGCTTTCATATTCCTTATTTTAAAAAAGCGAACTTATATTATTCAAACACACGAAGCTCAGTTTAGTGGAAACCGAATATTGGAGATTCAATACTAAATTTTATCAATACTAAATCATTATGAATGAGAATTTTGCGAAATTAGTCAGCTTTACCCAAGCTGTTTTTATTTAAAGTAACTCATATTTGGCTGTCAAATTTGGCGATTTCTTAAAGTTCCTGCCATTTTAAGACAACATGGTGGTTGAGGCTAATCAGTGAACTTGGTCGAGACCTTAGTAATTGCTGTGCGCATGCTCACTCACATCGGAATCTATTGATATATATGAGTGCTGTCGTAGGCAAAAAATCAGATTTTTCAAAATGTCACCCACATTAGATATTGAAATTGCTATATCTGAGCAATTTTTTAAGATAAAGACAAACAAAAAATGCTCCTGGATCTTTATATCAAGGTCAAATATTTAAGAAAGAAACCTTTTCCAATTTCTAATTTTTCTGCACCTCACTTTAAATATAATTTTTTTAATTTAATGGCCGCCATTTTGAAACAAGATGGCTGATGAAGCTGGCAAGCGAACTTGGTCGAGATATTGATGTATACTATCCACATGCCTTCTTACATCGAAATAGGCGAATACGTGTGTTATCGCGTGACAAATACAAGATCGTTTCAAAATGTTAACCACGCTAGAAATTCAAAGTGCTATAACTCAGCCGTTTTTTAAGATATAAACAAAAGAACAAATTTTCAGAAACAAAAACAGCTCCGGAATCTTTGTATCAAGGCCAAACACATAAAAAAAATCTTTTTCATTTTCCAATTTTTTAATACCCCATTTTAAATTTTATTTTCTTTAAATGGCAACCCTTTTGAAACAAGATGGCGAATGAAGCTGGCCTACGAACTCGGTCGAGACATTGGTATGTACTATGTACAGACCAAGTTACATTCAAATCGGTTCATAAATACGCCTGTTATCGCGTGACAAAAATCAGGTCGTTTTAAAATGTCAGCCACAATAGAAATTCAAAATGCTGTAACTCAACCATTTTTTTTTTAGATATAGACGAAACAAAAACTGTTCCGGAATTTTTGTATTAAGGTCAAACACATACAAAAAAAATCTTTTCCATTTTCCAATTTTTTGGTATCTCATTTTAAATTTTAAATTTTTTTTAATTTTTTAAATGGCCGCCATTTTGAAACAAGATGGCGAATGAAGCTGGACAACGAAGTAGGTCGAGATATTTGTATGTACTATGTACACACCACGGTACATCGAAATCGGTTCATAAATACGCCCTTTAACCCGTGACAAAAATCAGGACGTTTCAAAATGTCAGCCACGCTAGAAATTCAAAATGCTGTAACTCAGCCATTTTTTAAGATACAGACAAAACAAAAACTCCTCCCGAATATTTTTATCAAGGTCAAACACATAAGAAAAAAATATTTTTTAAATTTTCAATTTTTTGGTACCACATTTCAAATTTAAATTTTTCTTAAAAATTTAAATGGCCGCCATTTTGGAACAAGATGCGGATGAAGTTGGCCAACGAACTCGGTCGAGACATTGGTATGTACTATGTTTAAACGAAGTTGCATCCAAATCGGTTGATAAATACGCCTTTTATCGCGTGACAAAATTCAGGACGTTTCAAAATGTCAGCCACGCTAGAAATTCAAAATGCTATAACTCAGCCATTTTTTAAGATATAGACGAAACAAAAACTGCTCCGGAATTTTTGTATAAAGGTCAAACACATAAGAAAAAAATATTTTTCCATTTTCAATTTTTTTGGTACCACATTTCAAATTTTAAATTAAAAAAAAAATTTAAATGGCCGCCATTTTGAAACAAAACGGCGGATGAAGTTGGTCAACGAACTCGGTTGAGACATTGGTATGTAACCGAATTACATCAAAATCGGTTCATAAGTACGAGAGTTACAGTATGACAAAGGTCAGATATATATATATATATATATATATATATGGATATATATATATATGTGTGTGTGTGTGTGTGTGTGTGTGTGTGTGTCAATTTTGAACGGAGTGTGGTTTCGCGGTCTGGGGGTCATGATCGATGAAAATATACCAAATTTTTTTTAAATCGCTTTCCTCCGAACGCCTGCAATAGGTAGCTTTTAGGTAGCTTTCATTACAAAAAGCTACCTATTGCAGCCGTTCGGAGGAAAGAGATTTAAAAAAAAATTGGCATATTTTCATCGATCATGACCCCCAGACCCCAAAACCACCCTCTGTTCAAAAGTTGATATATATATATATATATATATATATATATATATCCATATATATATATCTGATCTTTGTCATACTGTAACTCTAGTATTTATGAACCGATTTGGATGAAACTCGGTGTGTTCATAGTACATACCAATGTCTCGACCGAGTTCGTTGGCCAGCTTCAACCGCCATCTTGTTTCAAAATGGCGGCCATTTGAAATTTAAAAAAAAAATTTAATTTGAAATTTGGTACCAAAAAATTAAAAATTGAAAAATATTTTTTTCTTATGTATTTGACTTTGATACAAAGATTATGGAGAAGTTTTTGTTTTGTCTATATCTTAAAAAAGGGCTGAGTTATAGCATTTTGAATTTTTATTGTGGCTGACATTTTGAAACGACCTGATATTTGTCACACGATAACAGGCGTATTTATAAACCGATTTATATGAAACTCGGTGTGTACATAGTACACACTAATGTCTCAACCGAGTTCGTTGGCCAGCTTCATCCGCCATCTTTTTTCAAAATGGCGGCCATTTATATTTTTTTTAATTTGAAATTTGAAATGTGGTACCGAAAAACTGAGAATGGAAAATATTTTTTTCTTATGTGTTTGACCTTGATACAAAGATTCGGGAGCAATTTTTGTTTCGTCTAGATCTTAAAAAATGGCTGAATTATAGCACTTTGAATTTCTACCGTGGCTGACATTCTGAAACGTCCTGATTTTTGGCACCTGATAACAGGCCTATTCATGAACCGATATGGATGTACCTTCGTGTGTACAAAGTACATACCGAGTTCGTTGGCCAGCTTCATCCGCCATCTTGTTTCAAAATGGCGACCATTTTAAAAAAGTTTTAAAAAATTTAAATTTAAAATGAGGTATCAAAAAATTGACAAAGATTTTTCCTTATGTGTTTGACCTTAATATAAAGATTTGGGAACAGTTTTTGTTTCGTCTATATCTAGAAAAATGGCTGAGTTATAGCATTTTGAATTTCTATTGTGGCTGACATTTTGAAACGACCTGATTTTTGTCACGCGATAACAGGCGTATTTATGAACCGATTTGGATGTAACTTGGTGTGTACATAGTGCATACCAATGTCTCGACCGAGTTCGTAGGCAACCTTCATTCGTCATCTTGTTTCAAAAGAGAACATTAAAAAAAATTATTTTAAATTTAAAATGAGGTATGAAAAAATTGGAAAATGAAAAAGGTTTTTTTATGTGTTTGACCTTGATACAAAGATTTCAGGGCAGTTTTATTTTTCATCTACATCTTAAAAAATGGTTGAGTATGAGTACTTTGAAATTGTAGCATGGCTGACATTTTGAAACGATCTGATATTTGTCTCGCGATAACACACGTATTTATTAGCCTATTTGGATGTAAGAAGGCATTTGGATAGTATATAGCAATGTCTCGACCAAGTTCACTGGCCAGCTTCATCCGCCATCTTGAATCAAAATGGCGGCCATTAAATTAAAAAAAAATATATTTAAAATGAGGTGCAAAAAATTTAAAAATTGAAAAAGGTTTCATTCTTAAGTATTTGACTTTGATATAAGGATTCCGGAGCATTTTTTGTTTTGTCTTTATCTTAAAAAATGGCTCAGATACAGCAGTTTGAATTTCATTATGTGGGTGACATTTTGAAAAATCTGATTTTTTTCCTGCGACAGCACTCATATATATCAACCGATTCCGATGTGAGTGAGCGTGTGCACAGGAATTACTAAGGTCTCGACCAAGTTCACCTTTTAGCCTCATCCACCATGCTGTCTTAAAAGGGCAGGCACTTCAAGATACCGCCGAATTTGGAAACTAAATATAACTTTAAATAAAACCAGCTTGGATAAAGCTGACTAATTTCGCGAAATTCTCATTCATAAAGATTTAGTATTGATAAAAATTAATATTGAACCTTCTATAATCGGTTTCCACCAAATTGAGCTGTGTGTGTTTGTATAACATAAGCTAGCTTTTTAAAAATAAGGAATTTGAAAGCTACCTCTTCCTCCCGGCACTGGCCGGAAGGACTTTTTGTAATGAAAGCTATCTAAAAAAATTTAAATTTAAAATGAGGCACAAAAAAATTAGACATTGAAAAATATTTTTTTTTATGTGTTTGTATACAAAGATTCTGGAACATTTTTAGTTTCGTCTATATCTTAAAAAATGGCTGATTTATAGCACTTTGAATTTCTAGAATGGCTGGCATTTTGAAACGATCTCATATTTGTCACGCGATAATACACGTATTTATGAACCGATTTGGATGTGACAAGGAATGTGCATAGTGCATAGCAATGTCTCGACCGAGCTCGTTGGCCAGCCTCATCCACCATCTTGTTTAAAAATGGCGGCTATTTAAAATTAAAAAAATTAAAAGTTAAAAGTGAGGTACAAAATAATTAGAAATTGAAAATGATTTTTCCTTATGTGTTTGAGCTTGATACAAAGATTCGGGAGCATTTTTTTTTTTCGTCTATGTCTTAAAAAATGGCTGAGTTATAGCACTTTGAATTTCTAGCATTTTGAAACGATCTGATTTTTGTCACACGATAACACGCGTATTTATGAACCGATTAGGATGTGACAAGGCATGTGCATAGTACATAGTAATCTCTCAGCCGAGTTCGTTTGCTAACTTCATCGGCCATCTTGTTTTAAAATGGCGGCCATTTAAAAATTAAAAAAAAAATAATTTAAAATGAAGTACAAAAAAAATTAGAAATGGAAAAAGATTTTTTTTCTTATGTGTTTCAGCTTGTTACAAAGATTCCGGATTATTTTTTGTTTTGCTTTCATCTAAAAAAAAGCCGAGATATAGCAGTTTGAATTTCGAATGTATGTGACATTTTAAAAAATCTGATTTTTTGCCTGCAACAGCACTCGCATATATCAGTCGATTTAGATATGAATGAGCTTGTGCACAGGAATTACTAAGGTCTCGACCAAGTTCATTGGCGAGCTTTGTTGCACCCATTATGTTGTTTTAAAATGGCGGGCTATCACCGATAATTCGGGTTAATATAATTATTAATATAATTCGAGATATCACCGAATTTGTCGACAAATATAAATGACTTTAATAAAACCAGCTTTGATAACGCTGACTAATTTCGCAAAATTCTCGTTCATATTCAATATTGACAAAAATTAGTATTTAGTCTTCTATAATCTGGTTCCACTTATTTGAGCTCCGTGTGTTTGAATAATATAAGCTGGCTTTAAAAAAATAAGGAATATGAAAGCTACCGCTTCCTCCCGGCACTGGCCGGAAGGACTTTTTTAAATCTTCTTGAACATCATTTTTAGAATCTGAATTTTTCATTGGGAAAATTTGCTTTAAAAATATCAGATAAGCGCTTATCAATTAAATTTTTTAAAAATTTGAATTAATTCTGCCCGCCTTAAATTAATGCTTACTTAGCGAATCGGTAAATTTCCATACAATTCAAATTTCATTAACTAAAAATTCTTTTTGCCAAGTTTTGCTGCTATTTCTAATTAAAGAACTTCAAAAACATCTTATTAGCTTCGTCAGAAATTTTATCTCGTTAAAGAGGAATGAAAAACTACTAAACTGTTTTCCTATAGTTTGCTTATTAGAACTCTAAATTAATATTAATAATAATTTCAACATTCATTTTAACCACTTTCTCTGAATTTCATTTGACTTCGTATAATTTCGAAATCTAATTACACGAGGGATTTCCTTTATATATTTAAATATAAATTAAAATTCCAATAAGCTTTACTTGAAATTATAAAAATTTCCATTTAATTATACAGATAAATTTTGAAAAATGTGATTTATAAGTATAAATATACAGTGTTTGAAATATTTCGTTGAATTCATCAAGCTAAGTAGATGATGATAAGCTGTAAATTGTTTAATGCTGAGTTGAAAAAAAATTACATTTCAATTAAATTATGCATTGGAGTTCAAAAACATTACATTCTATTAAAAAGCACAATAAAATTTTTCTATTTACAAACATCTAATGTGCCAGGTAATTTTTAAAAAGTTAAAATTGTTACCTTGTCAGCAGCAAAACTAAATAATAATAATAATGCGATTAAAATGAGCTAAAATAGACATCCCTTCCATCAGGAAAATAAAAATCTATTTAAGCTCTTTTGAAAAAAGGAAGTAATTTGGAAATTTTATGCATGTAGTGGTTTAAATATTTTTGTGACAGAAATTTTTGTTACAAATATGTTTTTTACTAAAATAGAAAAATTATTTTATTAATATCGTGATTGCTTTTTATTGAAAAAAAAACTCTCGTACATTTGCTTAGTTGTTTCACTAACTGTTACCGACTTGCTTACAGTACTGAGATATTGGTCATTATCGAATTGGTCAACACTAATCAACAGATTGATCAATACCAAAACTATGGGTTCAATTCCACGCGACGTATTGCGGTGTGGTTATAATTCAGAGCTTATTCATTGGGCTCCATCTTGCAATGTAGTTCTTTTTTTTTAGTTTATTCAGTTGAGCTGCGTCACATGAGAGACCAAATGTTATTGCCAATAAGATATTCTGAGTGAATTGTGTCCGGCAGAGTTACAAGGTGGCTCAGATAGCAGAGCGTTCGTATGGTATGCGAAACATGCTGAGTTCGACTTCTGGTCTCATCGCTTTTTCACTAAGGTTGGAAATCTATTCAACACTAATCAACAGATTGATCAATACCAAAATTGCGGGTTCAATTCCATGCGATGTTTTGTGGTTGAGTTATAATTCAGGGGTTAACCATTGAACTCCATCGTTCAATAAAGTTCTTTTTCTGTAGATTATTCTTTTGACCTGTCTCACATGACACACCAAACGTTATTGCTAAAAAGATATTCTGCGTTAATTGTGGCCGTCAGAGTTACATGGTGGCAGAGCGTTCATACGGTACACGAAACATGCTGAGTTCGAATTCTTGTCTGATCGCATTCTCACTGAGGTTGGAAATTATCAACTCGAATGATTTATTTATCAATCAGTTTCATAGAGGCAAAAAATAATGAAAGTTTAATCTACGTAACCATCATTCAAAGGAGTTTTTTTCTTTGCCTGTGGTTTATTCTGCTGAGATACCTTATATGATCATATGGCAGACTAGATGCTATTCCAAAAAAGGATTTTCTGAGTAAATTGTGTCCATAAGAGTTACCAGGTAATTAAGATAGCAGACCATTAGCTCAGTACATGAAAGATGCTGGATTCGACTGCTGGTCTGGGCACTTTCACTCAGTTTGGAAAATTTCGGCTCGTATGATTTCTTTATCAATCAGTTTTATTGAGGTAAAAATAATAAAACTCATGCTATTCCAAAAAATTATTTTCTGAGTGAATTGTGTTTGCAAGTTACTGTGTAATTCAGATAGCAGAACATCCGCTCAGTACATGAAAGATGCTGGGTTCGACTCCTGGTCTTGACACTGTCACTCAGTTTAGAAAATTTCAGCTCGTATGATTTCTTTACCAATCAGATTTATTGAGGTAAAAATAATAAAACTCATAGTATTCCAAAAAAGGATTTTCTGAGTAAATTGTGAACGCAAATTACTATGTAATTCAGATAGCAGACCATTCGCTCAGTACATGAAAGATGCTGGGTTCCACTCCTGCTTTGGACACTTTCACTCAGTTTGGAAAATTTCAGCTCGTGTGATTTCTTTATCAATCAGTTTTATTGAGGTAAAAAAATAATAAAACTCCTGCTAAGTATTCCTAGCCTTTTAAAGTCATGTCAGAAAAATTTCTCGAGTTGCTCCCTTTTCCCCTAAATAAAATCCAGGTGAGTCGGCTTTCAAAAGTAATAGAAATAGATTAGAAAATAAACTAAGATTGAACTATGTTAATTAGTCAAGAAAGCACATTACCAATACTTTATTGCGAATTAACTTAATTGTGATCGAGTTCTTTTAGAAAAGAAATAAATCAAAATTTCTTAGTACTCAAAATCATTTATAATTTATCAACTGTGAAACTCATAATCTGTCTTTCAACATCGTGTAACTAAAAATAATTCAAATACAAGCAGAAAAATATTCATAAGCGGTTTTCAATTCTAAATCTCTGAGAATTACAAATATTATTTACGTCCTAAGCCGTGATATGTTATTACGTTTCTTCGAATTAACGTCAAAACCAATTTCTCAATCCTTAGATTAATTTTTTCTGTGACTGAAAATGTTGTTTGCTTTGGACAGTGATATTTTCTGTCATCAAATGAAATCTAAAATGGTTTATTATTACATTAATCTGGTTCTTTACATGGAAAAAACTTAGCCAGGATGCTACTTGCTTTTGTTGTCAATTCCACATGCTTCAATCCTCTCTCAATGCCACGAGAAACGAAATGATTAATCCCAGATTACGAATAAATCCATCTAGAACAGCATGTGACAATTATGTGAGTAGTTACTTATCAAGTGTAATTTCTTTTAAGTCACATTATCCATAGAATAATATGTTAAACGTATAAGAATAAGAAATATATTAAAAAAATAATATGGTTGTTATTAAAATACGATTGTAAGCACTTGTCATATTTTAATATTTTCGTTTTATATTTCTGTTATTTATTCAGACGATTACTACTTTTTTTCTTCTTTCTGTATTTAAACTGAAAAAATATCAATTTTTTCTGTATTTCTTAGACTGAAAATTTAGATATGTAATGAATGCATACAGCCTCCTCAGTTCCCTTCCTCCCAAAAAAAAACTTTCATTGGAAGATATGCTTAATTAATTATTTTCGACATTCCTCCAAGCAGCATTTTACTTATATTTAAAAAGCTATTACTGTATTTTTTTAGGACCTGTATAGTGATTACAAAAATTTATTTTTTATGAAAAAGTATTTAAAATGTAGCATAGCTGTAATTACAATTGTTTGATGGAATGCACAGTGGTGCAAAAAGATACGAACAATCATTTAATAAACTAAATAATAAATATAATTATATTAATCCACCTACAAACCATATAAATTCATTTTATCAAGATAAATTGACAATATAAACAAAAAGAAAATATTGTAAAACAATTGTTATTACAATATAATAAATTCCATTTTCACTGGATATGCAAAAGTATCAAAATGATAAGAATGGCACAGATGTTTCTAAATTATAGAAATATTGCATGTCAATTATGCATCCTTTGTGTATAATAATTTTAATGCAGCGTTATTACATAGAGTTTACAAGGTTTCGAACTGATCGATGTAACAAAACACGCCATGCCTCACATATGATAAATTTTATTTCACCTTTCGAGTATAAGGAAAGGGCAGCTGACGTCACTGTTGGTCGAATTACTGTTGGTCAGCAAGAAAAACCTGTTCAATCATTATGACTCCTACCTGTGCACATGAGCTAGGGAAATTTGATTGGTCTACGTTTAACAGGTCTCTGATATGATTGGCCTACATCGCCAAGACTATTCCTGCAATGATCGTTATGACAAAAATGTAGTTGGTAGATTGGTTGACGGAAGTGTTTGTTTGTAAACATGCCCTTTCCTTATACTGGAACATTTGACCATCTTTTCGGCAGCTATTGCGTACTTTAATACCCCAAACGTTCTCCATGGTATTTATGCCCGGACTATTGGCTGGTGAATCAAGCGTGTGAATCTTATTATATTCAAATCACTTTTTTGTGTCCTTTGCTGAGCGAATTGAAACACTGTCTGGTTAAAAATATAGTTAAGGCCGGCAATTTTTTCACCCTGGTTCAACAAATGACATTTGAACATATGCATATAGATATGTATATTTTGTTGTCCTCCTAGAAAAGCAATTCTAAGCTTTCCTTCTGAGGATAAAGCAACCCAAACCATTTGGAAATATCTACCTAATTCACGCGTGGAAAATACTTCCTTTTCCTTTTGAAGGCCATGCCAACATGAATGAATACCATCCAGACCATCGAAATTAAACTTCTTTTCAATATTGAAATTAATTTTAGACCAATTCGTTTGTTGGTTCATATGGTTATCTGCACATTGAATGCGGGTATTTTGTAGCTGGATGTTAAACACGGACACCGACGTGGTCTTACACATTTAAGGATTCCCGACCGCTTTCTTCGTTTTTTAGGTAGCTGTCATTACAAAAAGCTACCTATTGCAGCCGTTCGGAGGAAAACTATTCCGAAAAATTTTGGTATATTTTCACCGATCATGACCCCCAGACTCCGAAACCACCCTCCGTTCAAGAATGATCTATTATATATGTATATGATCTTTGTCATACTGTAACTCTCGTATTTATGAACCGATTTGGATACAATATCGTGTGTACATAGTACATACCAATGCCTCGACCGAGTTCGTTGGCCAGCTTCATCCGCCATCTTGTTTTAAAATGGCGGCCATTTAAAATTTTTAAAAAAAATAAATTTAAAATGAGGCACAAAAAAATTAGACATTGAAAAAGATTTTTTTCTTATGTGTTTGGGCCTGATACAAAGATTCTGGAGCACTTTTAGTTTCGTGTATATCTTAAAAAATGGCTGAGCTATAGCACTTTGAATTTCTAGCATGGCTGACATTTTGAAGCGATCTGATTTTTGTCACGCGATAATACAAGTATTTATGAACCGATTTGGATGTGACAAAGAATGTGCATAGTACATAGCAATGTCTCGACCGAGTTCGTTGGCCAGCCTCATCCACCATCTTGTTTAAAGATGGCGGCCATTTAAAAATTTAAAAAAAATTAAAATTTAAAAGTGAGGTACAAAATAATTAGAAATTGAAAAAGATTTTTTCCTTATATGTTTGAGCTTGATACAAAGATTCCGGAGCATTTTTTGTTTCGTCTATGTCTTAAAAAAATGGCTGAGTTATAGCAGTTTGAATTTCTAGCATTTTGAAACGATCTGATTTAAGTCACGCGATAACACGCGTATTTATGAACCGATTAGGATGTGACAAGGCATGTGCATAGTACATAGCAATCTCTCGGCCGAGTTCGTTTGCTAACTTCATCGGCCATCTTGTTTTAAAATGGCGGCCATTTAAAAATTTAAAAAAAAATTAATTTAAAATGAAGTACAAAAAAAAAAAAAAATTAGAAATTGAAAAAGATTTTTTTCTTATGTGTTTCAGCTTGTTACAAAGATTCCTGATTATTTTTTGTTTTGCCTTTATCTAAAAAAAAGCCGAGATATAGCAGTTTGAATTTCGAATGTATGTGACATTTTTAAAAATCTGATTTTTTGCTTGCAACAGCACTGGCATATATCAACCGATTTAGATATGAGTGAGCATGTGCACAGGAATTACTAAGGTCTCGACCAAGTTCATTGGTGAGCTTTGTTGCACCCATTATGTTGTTTTAAAATGGCGGGCTATCACCGATAATTCGGGTTAATATAATTTTAATATAATTCGGGATATCACCGAATTTGGTGACAAATATAAATCACTTTAATCTAACCAGCTTTGATAACGCTGACTAATTTCGCAAAATTCTCATTCATATTCAATATTGACAAAAATTAGTATTTAGTCTTCTATAATCGGGTTCCACTAATTTGACCTCCGTGTGTTTGAATAATATAAGCTGGCTTTAAAAAAATAAGGAATATGAAAGCTACCTCTTCCTCCCGGCACTGGGGCATTTTTATATTCAATACTGATGCTGTCATCTTTATCTGGTTTCCAATTTTCTTTTCCGTCATTCTTCTGTGTGCAACCGTGCAAACAATCAAACTTTTCCAAAGAATTCTCGGACTTCCTGCCGATTTTGCAACACGATAAGTAGTTTGAGTCTGTAATAAATTAAAAATGATAGTATTTTAAGGAGGAATTTTATCGGTAATTCTTTGAAGTGGCATACCAATGCAATTATAAACTATAATTTGAACCCTTTCGATATCAAAAAGCATTTTTGTTTTCCCCATTGTCAAAAAGTTTTGCAAATTAAAAGAATGCTCTTAGAATCTCTTTTAAATACTTTGTTAAATGATATAGGAAACTATCTAACAATCACTAGTCGCGGTTTTGAAATATTTACGGCGTTCTTATTATTTTGCTCCATCATAAATTTACCAAAATACATATTTTAAAATAGATTCTTTAAAAATATATACAATTTTAAACGACGATTTTATTTTAATTGGAATATCATGTATTAAATGTTAATGTACAGATTTGCGTATTTGCATACAAATCGCGAACTATTTCTTTGTTTTTGTTGCCGTTACGATCATTTTGCAGCACACTGTAGTTATATCCATACTGCTTTTGTATTAACTACTACACTCATCTTCGTTTTTATAGCAAGCGTATGAATATTTGTATCCAGCATCCATACCACATCCTTTTCCGTCTTTCTGTTCATTAATCTTAAAAATTTTTCTAGTATATGGGGCATTCTCACAATCTTTTGACTTTCAGGAATAAAAATCTGGTGAAATTAAACTTGGTAAAATAACATTTTAAACTTATAGCCTTAATGATTCAAAATAAAGAAAAATGGTCAGCAGAGAATTTTTTCTTTAAACTGAGGTTTATGTTAAACTCTCTTAAACTCTTTTAAATTTTTACTGATAATGAATTTGCATAGTACCCACAGGACATTCAAATAAGAAATAATAACAATGTAGTATTTTTAGTACTAAATTTTGGTATAACATTGTCTTAAAGGGGTGTTAAAGAAGGGACGGTAAGGAAAATTACCACCTATTTTTAGGCAAATTGTGTTAAGACTAAGTGATAGACACAACGTTCATTGATTTTTTGAAACAGTTATTTACATTGGATTAAATAAAAAAATAATTTAGCTTGAAAATTGCAGGAATAAACTCTGGGAACGATAAGACTACCAATAAAAACATAATGCTTGGAATTGATATTTAAATGCTGATTTAAATTCTACAAAAAATTTCCTGTCAAAGAGTTTTAGCCATTCTTTCTCTATCATACTTCTGCATGAGAAAAAAGTTGAAATAAATTCTGTGGCTGCATCTGAAGTGATTTTCTGTATGTATAATTTTAGCAAGAGGGGCGGTAAGGAATCTAAAACCCAGGGACAAACTTAAAAAAATAATAACAACCGTAAAAATGTGTGCAGGTTAATTTTTTTTAATATATTTATATAAAACTATAGTCCCATTTTTGAAAAAAAATTACATCGAATTACTTTTATTGAAACAGTTTTATACAGACAGCTCCAAACTTAAAACTCAGCATCAGGGACACGGGACGGTATAGGAATTTCCTGGTATATTTGGACACCCGATACCCGTCCAAAACTTATTTATTTCGTTAACATTGTTATACAGTCATGCAATGGGAAGTTCCCCAGTATATGAAATTAAAAAAAAAAAAAATAAGAATATGTACTGAAATATAAATTATTATTCAGGGACTTAAAAGTAAAAACATTGTGAGAATTCCCCATATCTGATATATTTTTTCATCCCTTTTCCATGATTGGGGCACATACCTTTCTACGATCTGAGGGACATCATGTCACTCATAGCGGCTGTTTAATAGTTCCATTCATCATGTGATGGATCCGTGTAATCCTCAAAAATTACTAAAACAGTTATTTTTGTAGTGAGGGAGGGTAGGGGATAGGTTTGTGCTTTCAGCATAATAATTTTTCACACCAGAAGGTAGATTAGTATTGAACATTGAAGGAATAAACTATTCATGAGATAAATTAACAAATACGTTATAAGTTCTTCAATACTTTTCCATCAGCGTGCTGGTCATAAATATAAGTTCATGGCTCGCACTTGAATTGAAGTTCAGAACGGTATGTATTGTATCCGATCTGAACCCAAAAATTAGATTTGAAGTAGACCCGAACCCTGCAAAATTATTTTGACAACGCAAAACACCGCTTCTAAATTTTGAATTATACAGCATTTGTGAATTTCAAGGATACAATTTTAAATGGGCAATTGAGTCACTATATTTAGGCTATACTTAAAAGCACTGTTTTAACATAAAATGAGATTCCTCATTTTATGAATAATTAAAATGGTTAAATATATATAGAAAACTATATGTAAGAGAAACGACACATTTACCTTAATACTTTAAGTTAAAACATGAATACATTAAAATGATTCTCAGTTTTTATTACTAAAATAGGTGCTAAAAATACAATTAACAGGTTTTAAAACATTAAAACTAATAATCAGATGGTAAAAACTTCCCGAGCGCTTTCGACCAAGCCCTGGTCATCATCAGTGGGGTGAAAAATGAGAAGAAGACCTTCAGAATGCATACTGGTATAAATAACGCAGGGCGATTCCAAAAACTGTAAAAAAGGGGTGGGGGGGAGGGGGACGGATGAGTCCATACAGCTACATTGATCATTCCAATCCAAAGATTCCATTGACTCCAAGTAAACCAAACCAAATGCTTGGTATATGACAGGACAATGTATCATTACAAGTGTTTCTACCTCTGGTTAAAATTTCAATAGACTCTCTCAAAATACATGTGTTAAATTGATTTGTATGTGTGATGATCTTTGCTTTACTAAAAAGGATGTCAATATTAGCTTCTAAATTTAACCGAGCTAAAGCTGTAGATGGTTTCCCCTTTCCTATATCAGCCATATGTTCTTTCAACCTTTCTTGTAGCCTTCTGGTTGTCATTCCAATGTATGTATAAGTTCTATTATTATTTTTATATCTGAATGGGATCATATAAATTCCTGCTTTGTCATATGAATTAACTTGATCAACTTTTCTATGAACTAGATTTTGCAGTTTAGCCGGAGGTTTAGCTGTTATTGCTATATCATATTTTTTTTAATGCATACCTAATTCTCTCATAAAGTTGAGGAACGTAATCAACACTACAAAATTTTGAAAAATGCGTACTCTTTTTTATATAATTCCTGCTTTTAAACTCATTAATTACTTTATTGATAAATTTTCTCGGGTAACCGTTTTCAGCTGCGATTGTTTTGATCTTGGTTAATTCCTCCTGTATATAGGCATCAGTACATACTTCGAATGCTCTCTTTACGTAAAATCTGTAGGCTGCTTTTTTGTAATTAGCTGGAACTGTACTATTATAAGATATTGTATTGTTGGATCTACATGGTTTCCTATAAAACCTCCTATCTATGTTGTCTGTTAATTTATTCTTGATGAGTTCAACATCTAGGAAAGGCAAAGATTCATTTTTTTTCTATTTCTAAGGTAAACTGTATTCTGTTGTCGATACTATTAGCATGCTTTAAGAAAATTTCCAGGTTCGAAATGCCATGATTCCACACTATAAGAATGTCGTCGACATAACGAACCCATAATTCAGGTTTTAACTCGGCGGTGGATAAAATCTGCTTCTCTAATCGAAGCGCTCGGGAAGTTTTTACCATCTGATTATTAGTTTTAATGTTTTAAAACCTGTTAATTGTATTTTTAGCACCTATTTTAGTAATAAAAACTGAGAATCATTTTAATGTATTCATGTTTTAACTTTTAAATTAAAATGGTATATTATGCTTAAAATATATTTTCATTTTACGAGTCATTCTGCTGCATTTTTCAACATATTTTAATTATGATTTATAAATATTCAATATGTATATTTACCCAATACACAGAAAAATGTTGATGAAATTAAAGACTAAAAGACTATAATAATCATGTTTCGCAATTATAGGAAAACTACACTTAATGTGAATTATTAAATGAAAAACTTTCTTTTAAACTCGACTAACACGCAATAAATCATTTTCTGGCCGACTGCATGATTATACGAATTAAATATCTCACTTTTATTTCAGAATACATGAATTGAACTCTTTTTACTCACAGAACATTTCAAGCCAATTCACAGAAAAATTACTAAACTTTTTATTTATAAAAATATGGAAATTTGATCATACATCTGACGAGAGAAAAACATTCCATCATATTTGTTGCTTAGCATTTCTATTCGAAGAATTTTAATAATCAAAACTGAATTAATATTTTTTTTCGTTTAACGAAGACAGATTAGCGTAGACTCGTATTACGCTGCATTTTATTGTAAAAGAAACTTTTATTCCAGAAAATTGTTCATTTATGCTGACCAGATTTCCTGAACAGACTTCTTTCGGTTTCATTTTCTTTGCAATTTTTCTTTTCTAAATCACATTTTTGAAAGAATCTTCGAATTTCTTCTTCTAATATTATGTGTATGTGTAAGGAAATATAAATTGTAAAGAAATATAAACTTATTTGGAAATAATAATGTATAAAGAGTGAAGCACTGTCGTAGTTAAGAATGAATAGTTTATAAACATATAATATATATAGATATACAGACCTCAGCAAAAGTTTAGACACTGATTATATTTAACCTTTAAATACAAAATACGAACTTTTGGGTTATACAAATCGCCATACATATTTTTATATATATATTTAACATTTTAGGACGGAAATAATGTTTTAATGCACGATAATGTTTAATTTAACTGAAAAAAGTTAAATTTGCATGTTACAAAAGTTTAGACGCTTTCTTGCTTTTTAGACACTATTCACGGAAAAATGCAAATTTCAAACTTATGACGTCACACGTTTCAAGTTTTTAAATGCGCCTCACGATAGCATGGGTTAGTGAAGATGCTGCGAGCTAGAGATATTCAGTCATATGAAGTAACTGAAATATGGAAGCTGAAATCGAAAGTGAAGATTGTTGCAGAAATTTCAGCTACTTTGAGTCGTTCAAAGACGTCTGTCTATCGAGTATTGTCTAAGGGTGACTCCTACAAAGCAAAACATAGATCTGGAAGGCCACAAAACGTAGTGTAACCACAAAACGAGATGATAGAGGGATCCAGAAACTGACATCTACACAAATGATGAGTGCTAGTCAGATTAAAAGTGAGTCAGGACGTTCTGTGTCAACGGATACGATTCGTAAGCAAATTAAGGAAAGAGATAAATTAGTTTATAGGAAAATGAAAACACAGCCAGCTTTGAAGTCTCCCTACGAATTGACGAGAATGCAGTAGGCTTGCAAACATATGTCATATGGACCCCATTGGTGTGCTGTGATATTCAGTGACGAAAACAAGTGGAATTTGGATGGCCCAGATGGGCGGATAGACTATGGCACGACTTGTGAAATATTAGTGGGCAACAAAGTTGTGGATCTTTAATTATTTGGGCCTCATTTTGCCTTAATGGTCAAATTGCTCTGAAGTTCCTCAATGGTCGCCAAACAGTGCAAGAATACGTACATACATTGGAGAACAATTTACATCCGTTTAGGGAACTTTTAGCTGGTCCAAATTATGTATTTCAGCAATATAATTTCAGCACAGAAAACAAAAACTTGGTTTAAATCTCAAAATATTATTGTTCTCGATTGGCCCGCGTGTAGGCCTGATCTGAAACCAATCTAATACCTTTGGGGGATGATGTTTCGTAAGATTTATGCAAATTTTCCACAATACTCATCTGTTAATTAACTCCGAGCCGCTGTTAAATGTGCTTGTTACGAAATAGACCCCCATGTGATGCAGGATTTAGTTTATTCGATGGAAAGTCGTTTTTTTCACTAATTGCAGACAATGGGGGTGCAATTCGATTTTAACATATGGTTATTTTTCTGTAAATATACAACTTGTATATATTTTTGTCACAATGTTAATTTTGTTTTTGTTTTTTGTCATTATACAGGGTGTCCAAAAATTTCTGGACACACTTTAAAAGTAAATATAAAATCTAGTATTTGTCATACAGGAGTGCGGTTTGGAGTAAAATGCTTCTCAGGATGAAAAGTTTTCTTCAAGTGAAGGGAAATAATTAGTTCCAAATTTTGGTCATAGATGGCGCCACTTGTCCATATGTTTGCTTTCAAACATGCGTTTTTTCTGATTTTCTGATTAATTTTGACGCTCTGACACAGAAATGACGACACCCAGCGCTGGTAGTTCTCATTTCTGTGTCACAGCGTGAAAATTAATCTGAAAATCAGAAAAAGTTTGAACGCAAACATACCGACAAGTGGTGCCATCTATGACAGAAATTTGGAATTAATTATTTTCATTCACTTGAAAAAAACTTTTCATACCGAGAAGCATTTTAGTTCAAACCGCATTCCTGTACGACAATTACTTGATTTTATATTGAATTTCAAAATGTGTCCAGGAATTTTCAAACACCCTGTATATTATGTAAAATATGTAAATTAAAATTTATTCTCTGCGAATAAAGTTTTAAGTCACAAGTAATATATGATAGTTGAGTTACAACAATTCATTACATACTTCTGAATACAGAAGCGTAATCGTCCATTGTCTAAAATTTTGCTGCGCACTGTATATACATGGGATATATACAGGGTTAGTGAAAAGCACATTACTTATTTCAGACGAGTCTGGGATGCGCTCTACTTATCCTAATTTAGTGTGTCCTAACCCGTTGACTGACACAGATTGTGACGAAGTGACGTCTTTGGCAGACATTAACAAAACTCTTTCATGCATGACTGTACCGCAAGCATTTAAAGATAAGTATTCGCAAGTTACCTACATTTGTATATAATTTAGAGGAGTATTGAGTATAATTGAAGAGCTCATATAATAAAGGTGGTACGACAAAATTAAAAAAAATTTGAATTAATCGTATGATTGAAAATAATGAATGGTCCTCTACCATCTGTTAAATTACTATTTGAAAAAACCTAATACTAATACATATTTTAATTCATAGAGGAGGCATTTGATAAAAAACGCAAATAAAGATTTGGAACTTTATAGCTCATTTTCTCAAAATGATGAATGTTTTACTTATCACCTTTATCATCTGAGCTCTTCAATGGATAATTTCAATGTTTATTAAACTCATACATCTTTAAAATCATACTATTATAATATTAAATTCAGCATAGATTTAAGAAATATTTTGAAAGCTAAGAAAAAAAGAGACATTTTTTAAGAAGAGCACACAGTAAAAGAGATTTTAAATATATGAATTTCCCGAGACAATATTTTAAATATACGAATGCATCAAAAGTCCATAGACTTAATATTACGGAGGAGAATTCCGAAGCTGAGTGACCAGCCCCCTTAATCATTCATCTATCCAATGGATGTATTTTTTAGTCCAAAGAACGCGCGCCTTTCCATGTTGCAATTTCAGCATGTTTGACACATTCTGCGACATTTATGAAATTCGCTTGCATGTATACGAAAAAGGAAACACCAATAAATTGGCTCCAATTGTTTTTTCTTTTGCCAAAGATGTAAATTTTAAAATTGAATGATAAAAAAGAAAATCAATAAAAATATGTTTTATTGTACACCAATGAACCCTTATGTATTGTTTTACTCATTATGTATGTTATTTGAGCTTTAAAAGTTTTCAGATTTCTACAGATTAGTTCGCACATATAATGCCTACTTTTCTTTAAAAACTAAGTTTGTTTGCTTCAGTTCTTGATCTCTTTTACTTGTACTAAGTTTATCGATTAAATAGCAGTTAAAAAAAACAATTTTTGAGAAAATCAGATTATTTATTTCTAAGAACTTTATGTCGTTTCTCTGCATTTTATTACAAGTCGCTACTTTTTTTATTTTCCTGACTTATTCGTGGAATATTTAAATACTAGAACTTTACTTATTTTTAAAAGATTCTTATTTTTGATAAATCTTATTATTGTGTGACTAATAAATAACTTCATAAACAAAACGGAAAACAATTTTTATATGTGATTTGAATATATGATGACATACAGAGCGACACAGACGTTTCTAGGTATTTTTAAAGGTTTAATAACATTTGACTTAGTTTATGTTTTTAACCGACTAGCTCAAAGTAGGTCATACAGTTCGATTGTGTACGTTTTATGTATGTCCACGTCAGACCCTTATTTTCGATATGTGATGCCCAGTGCTATCATTTATTTTACCCCCACCTCTCTTTTCGTCTGATAAATTTCTATAGGTTTTATAATAATTTACTTCAATTTTAAACTCTATAAAACATTTAAAATTAACTTACAAGGAAGGTCTCCATACTGGGCATACTCAGAATATGTTGAAAAAAATGCTAGTGAAAGTACTCATGTATGTAATAAAGGATCAGTTAAAATTAGCGGCGGAATTACAGTAGAAAATCTGCAAAAAAATAAAATACTTTCGAATAATTGAAGTGAAAAGACGAAAGCGGCACGCAATTTGGCGAGCAACACTTTTCCTCGCCAAAAGCAAACGATTTTAATGAATCTGAAAATTATTTGCTAATTGATAACTTGTGTCATTGACATGATAACTTGTCTTCCTTCTTCTTCATTATAAAAAATGGCCTTAAAATGGATGCTTTCTGCAGCAAAGTTACACACTATACCAGAATCGTAAATGGCAAGAAGTTTCTCTGCAACTTCATAAATTTGAATAGCTTCTAGTTCGGTGATATTTCAATTAAATGAAAATCTTGTATTATATTCGTTATGGAGTTTAAGGGGACCGGTAAAGCCCTATCTCCGCCATGTTAAATTCACCAACTTTATGTACCTTATTCTCAGAAATGGTTAAAGATAGAGATCAAGATTTTTTGTGGTAATTAGAATGACATTTTTTCATACACTGGTGTCCAAAATTAAGGACCAGTCACAAAATGCTAATTTTTTAGTAAGCGAATACGCAAAAGGAAATAATATAATTCAAATAATTACTAACCCTACAGCACAGCTAGTCCATATAGCATCTCATTCATGTCATACATGGCCACACGTTTCACAGTCACTACGGTGAAAAGAAAAATAGTAAATTCCTCACGTCTCATTATGAGTCTCAAATGATCACTATATGTGGCTCCTCTGAGACGTCAATGTGACTGCTGCTTTCTGACGAGTCACCAAGTGTCTTTACAATGTAGTTACATTGTGACTCTCATGTGACTGCCATTTTTAGACTCAATTTCAAAGTCATCATGAACGTTGCATTATGATAAGTCACAAATTAGTATCACATTATAGTCACATGGGGACTTTTCACAAAAGAGCACAATGTTGACTTCACAGTAGTCTCTCTGTCACCTGAAATTCATCATGTGACTTTAATGTGACATTATTTGGTAACTTGTCACAATGCAGCGTTCACGATGACTTTGAAATTGAGTCTACAGATGACAGTCACATGAGATTCACAGTGCAACTACATTGTAAAGTCACATGGTGATTCGTCACAAAGCAACAATCACAGTGACGTCTCAGTGGAGTGAAATATAGTGATCATTTGAAACTCATAATGAGATGTATGGAATTTCCTATTTTTTTTGCTTCACCGTAGTGACTGTGACACTTGTGACCATATGTGACATGAATGACATGTTACATGGACTAGCTGTGCTGTAGAGATAATACTTATTCGAATTATATTATTTCCTTTCGAGTATTAGCGTACTTGAAAATTGGCATTTTGTGATTGGTCCTTAATTTTGGACACCAGTGTACTTTAACAGACCATTTTCTTTCTAAGTGAATCTGAAAAATTATTATTAATTATTTATTGAAAATCATTTTTTAAATAACATTTTTGGTAGGATTTCACTGACTAAATCATCAAACCCCTCTATTAAAGTATAGAATATAACATAAGTGTGATTAAAATTCTGAGTTCTTAAGTTTCATAGATATTTAAAAAAAGGGAACACCAACCTGAAAAATCCAAGTTTTGAGAAAAACACATTTAAAGATTTACCGTAATTTCCGGCGTATAATCCGCGGATCAAACAATCATTTTTCAACCCAGAATTTTTTTTTAAATAGAATGTAACTTTTTTGATCGCGGTAAATATTTGGCTTCAATTACTAAATAAAATTTCTGGGTCCGAACAGAATTGATTGATCCGCGGATTATACGCCGGAAATTACGGTAATTGGGATTTTTATTGGTGATTAATAATCTAAGTTTAACGCTTTTTTGATAAACATATGTGATTCATCGTTGGAAAGATAAAAATTCCAATTATTTAATTATATAAAAAAGTCAAAATCGATATTTTGGTCGAATTTCGATTACCTGGTCCCCTTAACTCATCCTGAAGAGTTTTTATTATCGTCTAATATGATACTTCCATTTTTCTTGAGATTAAAACAGTCTGTTTTTTCTATTTTCTGTGTATATTTGTGATCTCGCATCTAATTCAGATGAGTCAGTAAAGCCTCGCTTACATTCAATTTGGCAATTTTGTCTTAAAATATCATCTGATGAAGAAGATGGAACTTGTTCTGAATTCCTTATAAACTATTATTTTAACACAATCAAACTGATTGGTAAAGTTATCATACGAATCTAATATTTCCAACTGAGCAAAAAAAGGCCCAGGCCGGGAATCGAAGCCAGATTCTTGGCTTACAGGGCCAATTCTCTAGCATTTAAGCTAACTCGGCTGACAACCGGTGAGCATATTTCAGGTTATCTGAGCGAAATATGCTCACCAGTTGTCGGTCCAGTTAGCTTAAATGGCAGAGAATTGGCCCTGTAAGCCAAGGATCTGGGTTCGATTCCCGGCCTGGGCATTTTTTCGCTCAGTTAGAAATATTCAATTCGTCCAATCTTGGCAAGTTTCTTTTCCGTTCAACCTTTGTGAATAGGGAAAGAGGACAGTAGATCTGTTAAAATACACTGGTTTCCAAAAATTAAGGAAAACTCACAAAAGAGAGATAACTCGTTCAAAAATGAACGTATCCGTATGAAATTGGCATACGTTGTTAACTAAAAGATACTGAATAAAATTACAAAATGCAAATTAATGGAGCTGCAATCGGATTCCGTCATCTTTGAGGAGCATAAAAACGCATGCTAGAGAGTACGACTGCTGGGGTTGCTGTGATTATGATATAAGAAAACTGAGATACCCAATTCATTAGTATGACTTCGAGGTATCATTTATCCGCATAACTGAAATATAGAGCTATTGGAAGATTGGAGGTAGGTCAAAGTCAGACAGAAGTTGCCAGATGGCTAAATCTGAGCCTTTTGTTGTTCATAGGCTTTGGAAACCATTTCAAACCATTAGTTGGGCCTCCAGAAGGTTTAGCCAAAGACGGGCAAGAACACCGATGACGATATTTGCGATTATGCGCACGAAGAAATAGAACAGCAACACCCTCTCATCTTAGATTCCCTCTTGCTGCAGCCACTGGAAGGTTGATATGAAAGTCTACTGTGCGTAGAAGGCTTCATGAAGGTGGTCTTTATGCGATGCGACAAGACATTTATGTGACGCTCACCTCATGTCACCGGAGGGAACGTTTAAGGTGGGCACATCAACATGTCCACTGACAGCTGATCAATGGAGGCGTGTCCTCTTCACGGATGAGTTACAGTTCAACCACCAAAGAGAGGTGTTGATTGATTTGGAGGGGACATGGAACACGCTATCATCCATCAAACATTCGTAAAAGAGATTCATATGGAGGAGGCAATGTCTGTGTGTGGGAGGGTATCTCATTGGGCGGACGTACAGACCTCCATGTCTTTCCACGGGGAACTGTGAATGCTCACGTCTATAGAGATAATATTCTTGATGCTTATGTACGCCCTTATGCCGGTACAATAGTTAATAATTTCCTGTTACAGGACGATAATGCTAGACCGTGCAGGGCTCACATCGTAGAAGATTATCTTCAGCACCAAACAATTCAGCGCATGGAATGGCCAGCTCGATCACTGAACTTGTATCCCATCGAGCATGTTTGGGAAGTCTTAGGAAGATGTGTCACTGCTCTCAAAACCCCTCCTCAGACCCTTGCTACGCTTACAACTGCTTTACAAGAGCAATGGCTCGTACTTCCCAGCGAAATTATTGATCGCATAATTGACAATGTCACACATCGCTGTATGTGCTGTATTGCTTCTAGGGGTGGTCATACTCCATATTAAAGGTACGTTTCTTATACCAAACTGGCTCATTTATTTTGTTTATTTTATAGTTGTGTTAATTTATGAAACACCACAATCTTCTGGTAATTTATTTAATGCTTTTTTATTCCTTACTATGTGTTGTACATTGTGGCTCAGTTTTATTAAAATCTACTTGTAACATTTTGAGTAATCGCTACTTTTATTGTTTTTCCTTAATTTTTGGAAACCAGTGTATAATAAGAGAGTCATACATATCAATAGCAGTTGAAATTTCTTCATCCTCAGCTTGCAATTTTGTGATTGATTTTGTGCAATTTTGTCTTGAGTGCTATCTCAATACCATGTAACTTTCAAGAAGACCCTTAGTTTCACATCTAATTTCACCTTTTCAATTTTCTGAATTCTCTTCACACAAATAATGCTGCTTTGCAATCTGCATTCAAGCTCTTACAAGCCTTCTCACGTGTACACCATCGAGCTGTTGGTAATGATTCCTATGTTATACATGCAGAATCAAAAAATGTTTCCAGAACATTTCATCTCCTTCTAGAATCGGCAAAATTGTTGCACAAACATTGTATAAAATTAAAAACCGTATATAAAAAAAGCTGCACAAAATTCTGCTGCCCGTGAGCCACATAGATTCAGCGAGTGAGCTAAGCATAGAATGAAGAAAATAAGAGGGTATCTGTCCTTGAGTTTTACGTTCAAGCCTGAATATTTTCCAGACATCTTGATTAGGTTGTCATATGATTGACCTCTACAATTATAATGTTTCAGACCACGTTTCTCTAAAGAATTCAAACCTGCTTCAAAAAGCTTCTCTCCAGTATAACATGCATTTTTTTTATAAAAACAAAGAAACCTTTCAACAGAGAACCCATCTTCACTTACATACATGACTATTACGCTTAATGGGTCATTATGGGTGATATCTGGAGTACCATCTATTATGACTGAAAAACGTTCAGAAGAAACGCTTCATTATCTATTTTCTTGCTCACTGACTTATAAGACGTATTAAGTCTTCATAAGTTTCTGGTGATAAATATGAAATTGGTTCTTTTACAGTGTTACCAAACCATGCAATATGATTAGCCAAAAAAAAAAAAAATCGTACGCTGCAATTAATTAAAAACACATCATGAAATTTTCCCTTTTTCGCAGAGCCAAACACATCTTCTTCTCCACAAAATGCTAAATTCCTTGAAGGTAGTTTTTTAACCACAAAATTAACTCTCTTTAGCACATTTATCCAACATGTGGCTACATATTCATGCTGGCTAAGAAGTCAATTGTCAATTCTGCTAAGCTCATTTACTCTGTATTTACATTTTAACAAGAATTCTTGGTGAGAGGCAAAATTTTCACTTTCAGATATTCCTGTGCTAGAATGGCTCCACACTGTTAAAAATTTTGCAGCATTCTGGCAGGTCATTCGACCGTTTTTTGAAAAAACAGTTTCATAACCATAATTTAACTATATTCTGACCATAAAATGGCCAATAATATGGTCAGAATAGTGTTAAAATTACGGTTGTGTAACCGTTTTCGAAAAAAAACGGTCAAATGACCTGCCAGAATGCTGCAAATTTTTAACAGTGCAGTCATTGAAACCAAATGTTGCAAACTGCGATGTCTCACCGAATATTTTGCAAGGGGCACAGAACAATGATCCTTGGCTGGGTGAATTAACCCGGGAGAACTCGCTGCATGAGATTTTCTCTCACAGTCGTACTTTTTTACGACTCTTATTTAAATCATTTTTCATTTTAATTAAAATTTCAAAATGTTTTTCAATTAGTTTACCTATTTTGTGAATAAAAGTACTAAGCCAACCAAAAAAGGTTGATATTATATGAATGTAAAGTAAAAGAAAAGCAATTGGGCATTCTCACTAGCGAGTTCTCGCGGGTTAACTAGGTATTCACGGTTGATTTTCCCATTCACTAACTCCCTCTTAAAATGCTTCCTGCAAGATTGTTTTGCTCCATCGGTATATCTCCTCGAGCATTGAGAAAAGTCAGCATTGATTTATATCATTTTTATAAAGGTATCCCGAGTATAGTCAGTGTTTTCCCAATAAAATGAATCCTTATTAGGGACAGAACTGATCAAATCCGCTGCTTTAGATAACGTAAATCTTATACGTCCTTCGAAATTCTAATCTCTTGCATTATCTTTACTGTTTTGAAATTAAATTCCATCTGTATTTACAGGCTTACACTGTTCGCTTTTGCTGCTACAATTCTTTTTTTCTGGTACTTCGAAATTTTCGTTTTCCACATTATCATGACCTTTTTATTGTAATTTCATCTGTATTTTCGGTTTTACACTGCTCACTTTTGCTATTACGATCTTTTTTTTTGTAGCATTTTAAAATTTCCAACTTCCGCATTAACAACTGTAATTTCATTTGTATTTTTAGGCTTTTGCACTGTTGACTTTTTCTGTTAATAATGTATGAGTCTAGTCAAGGGGTTTTCAGTTAAACTTTTCTTCTTCTCCGTCTTTTTTCCTCGACTTTCTTACGATTGGCAACATCAGTTAACTTTGGTCGTCCACTCATATCAAGAACTAAAATGAGCTATTATTTATTAACTGAAGAACACTGCTATCAAGATGAAAACTCAATATGGTTTAGGTTATATCCTTTTCAAAAACTTCTTTACTGATAAAAATATTCGTATAAAATTCTTTAAATTTTAAGGGAAAAACAACTTAAAAAAAATTAAACCTAGAGTTCTTCCTTAACCCGGGAGAACTCGCTAGTGAGAATGCCCAATTGCTTTTCTTTTACTTTACATTCATATAATATCAACTTTTTTTGGTTGGCTTAGTACTTTTATTCACAAAATAGGTAAAATAACTGTAAAACATTTTGAAATTTTAATTAAAATGAAAAATGATTTAAATAAGAGTCTTAAAAAAGTACGACGGTGAGAGAAAATCTCATGCAGCGAGTTCTCCCGGGTTAAAAATAACAGAACGCAGTTTAATTACACATTTCAGACAACAAGATTTTACAGTTGACTTATTTTGCAGAGTTACATCGGATAATATTTAGTACCCCATAACTGAGCATTGATTATACGAATAAAGTTTACCACTGATATTTTTTGTTCAACCGTGTGGCATAACTCCAAAGAGTCATGTTTCTAAATTCGCGTCAAATTTATGCACTTTTAAAATCACCTAGTAACTTTTTTGTTAACCTGTTTATCTTCTTCAGTCCTAAGATCTATATAGAGGACCTCAATTCGTTTTCTCATAATATCAAAAATGCTTGATTTTTTTAGATTTTCGACTCAATTAGATGTAAAAATATAACCCCACAGTTTTTCAAGTAAAGAAAATATACTATTTTTTTCTTGTTGTTGCTGCTGTTGTTTTTAATTTAAAAAAACCCCTGCCGGCTCGGCCTACAGGTGCAGTTAGATTTCGAAGTTAAGTGCTAATTTCAACAACAAAAACTAAATCATGATTAGAGATAAACCCACTTTAACAATTTTATCTGACCGCTTTTGACGAGTTTTTATTTCATTTTTATATGAGCTGGTTTTATCAGAATCATGTTAAGGCGGTATTCAAAAAAATAATTTTCCATGCTCAACAACTCGAAATTTTCTGCCACATTTTCAGATTCATTTTTAAAAGAAAAAATATGAAATTTGCTCACGTGATTTTTGAAGAGATTTATAAGCGACCTGTGTTTTTAATTTTCGCCCCATTAATTAAAACTTGATTTATAAACAATTCTTTTATCAGTAGGATCATATTTTTTTGCTTCCAACACAATCGCTTCGAGAAATTCGGTTCAAAATGCCCACTTTTACATCATTTTTTCGAATATATTCTATCTCTATCAAAAAATAGACCATTACGGTACATTATATAGTTTCTGAATAAGAGAATCTACCAATTGGATGCGGTTGAGAGCAAAAATGAATTTAAAAATGAGTCATAAAATAAACAGTTTGATTTAAATACACCCTTAATACGATCATTTTTTTCTTCAACCGCTATGTATTTTTAATTTATTTTCGCTGTAAGAATTGGTCCTATCAAAACTTGTCAGTATGAAAGTTGTAGATAATATAAAGAAGATATATAATAAATTCATGCGGATTTGATATCTTGTGAATTGACGAAGTTATGGATATTTTTCTTCTTCAACCCCCCCCCCCCCACCCCACCCCCACCCCACTTTTTTTGTTTTCGTTTTGATTTTTTTTTTTTTTTTTTTTTTTTTTTGGTACGAATTGGTCCTATCAAAAACTTGTCAATATGAAAGTTGTAGATAATATAAAGAAGATATATAATAAATTCATGCGGATTTTATATCTTGTTAATTAACGAAGTTATGGATATTTTTCTTCTTCAACTCCCCCCCCCCCCCTTTTTGTTTACGTTTTTATTTTTATTTTTTTTGCTGTACGAATTAGTCTTATCAAAAAATTGTCAATATAAATGTTGTAGATAATATTAAGAAGATTTATAATAAATTTAATTGGATTTGATATCTTGAAAATCGACAAAATTATGAATTTTTTTTCTCCCTAAAATCCTATTTTTTGCGCCCCTTGACCCCATTTTTAATTTTATCAAAAATCTGTGATACATAAATTTTTGGCCCTTTTTTCAGAAGTAATAAAAACTTTAAACTGATTTGATATGTATAAAAATTAAGAAGTTTTTTTACTTAGGGAGGGGTTTTTCGGTTTTCACAAAACCCCTCCCTATTTCCATCCCCTTGTTCCGATTTTGCCCATTAACGAAATTGGCCGAGATTTTATGCCCCTTGATTTTATGTATCAGTTTGGAAGAGATTTGTGCAGAATTATGGAAGTTATCGTGTCCAGAAGAAAGGGATGTATATATATATATATATATATATATATGTATATATAGATAGGTAGATAGATAGATAAAGTTTTTTACTGGGGTGGTCTGGATTCTAGTGGGTCATGATCAGTGTAGGCCTGCAAACATTTTTCAGAAATTCCAACATAGGGGAGAATGTACACTGGTGGACAAAACTTAGATCACTGTTATTTTCAACGATTAGAGTTAGATCCGAAGCAGAACGTGTAAATTTGCATGAATGCGGGATGTACTCTGTTTTGTAAAACTTATGCAGATTTTGCACTTCCGCTTTTGTCGATCACGTGACAGCAGAGATAAGAGATTTTAGGCAATTGGCGGGTGCTGTGAGTTGTCATTAGATGTAAAAATTGAAGGAGATGGAGTGAAGCTTGAACATTGAAATTTTAAACATGTCTTTGAGGCATCATTTAGATGACATTACTCGTGGTAGAATAATCGGAAAGAGGAAGAAGGATGCTAAATGAGAGATGTTGCCCGTGAATATAAAATCGCACACATTATTGTTTCTAGGCTATGGGTGGCATTCCAAAAGAGAAGAATGTGTGATAGGCGCACGGGAGGAGGTCGTCGTAGCAGTACGACGTCCCAAGAAGATCACTATATTGTTATTTTGACAAAAAGGAACCGATGCAGCTAAGCTAGTCAACTAGCAAATCAACTTTGTGCTGCCACAAGAACTAAAATATCGTGGAAAACTGCTGCAAGACGTTTGAAAAAAGGGTGGACTATACGCCCGAAGACCTGCTGTGTGTGTCCCACTCTCGAGACGCCAATGTCGAGCACGTTTACAGTAGTGCCGTATGCATCGCAATTGGACTGATGACGACTGGTCTACCGTGCTCTTCTGAGATGAGAGTAGGTTCAGTCTATCGTCTGATTGCAGACGTAAACTGATATGGCGCGAGGCTGGTAGTGTTTATTGTCGCGAAAATATTCTAGAAAGAAATCGATATGCGACTTCAAGTATCATGGTGTGGGCAGGCATTATGTTTAATGGCCGCACGGGGTTCTATGTGCTTGACCAAGGGTCCATGACCGGTAGACGGTACATTGAAGACGTCCTGCTTCCACATGTTCGGCTTTTTCGAGGTGCTGTCGGCGAGAAGTTTCGTTTTATCGACGATAACGCACATTATCATCGCACACATTCTGTACAAGATTGTCTTGAGGCCGAAGATAGCCATCGCATAGACTGGCCAGCACGTTCCCCTGACTTAATCTCATTGAAAATGTATGCGATGCCTTGGGGATACGTATTGCTGCTCGACAATTTCCTCCCACAAACAAGGAAACCCTCATCCGTGCAGTGAAGGAGGAATGGGTCAGCTTGCCTCAGCAGCTACTGAATCAGGTTGTTCTGAGTATGCCACGAAGTGTTGAAAGTTGTCTCGCATTACACGGTGGTCATATCCCTTATTGATATGGCATTGACGATTGCTAATTGTGAGTATTTTGCTTTCTTTCTACAGTCGTGTTTTCGGATAATATTCACGTTTCAGAAAAAAAAACCCTGGTAATAACCTGTGTACATCCTTTCAACAAAATTTTTATATTAAATCCTGCTGTTAATGCCATTGTTTTCTTCTTGACCGACAATCTCACGTAGATTCTCATTTACGTGCACATTTCTTCTTGGTCCTTAAGTTTTGTCTGCCAGTGTAATAGGTAGTATTTCATACGAAATCTACCTAAAAGATTTATGCAACGTTTATCCTATCGGGAGCTGTAGCCCAAGTGGCTACGGAGTTCAATTCGGAATTAATGAGGGGAAAGCTGGAAATTGTTTTAATACCTTCTGTTTAGGTCAAAAATGAATATGCTATGTTTTCCCCCTCGTACTAGGTGAGCGTTAGTAAATACGTATAAATTTACAGTCAAAAAACATATTTTTTAAATACCTTTACAATATCTCAAAACAACTAATTTTCTCAAAAACATTGTCAATACAAATGTTGTAGAGCTAAAATTCTGAGTAAAATGAGTACCTACACTTAATAATTTTGTTGAACATTAATGTCACATTTCTACTTCAAAGTCTTAGCCCCGTGGTCAGGGGTTTGAACTCAGAATTAATTAGGGGGAAAATGGAAATTATTTTAATCCCTTAAGTTTAATTCTAAAATGAACGTCTTATGTTTTCTTCCTCGTACTTGATTAACTTTAGTAGATATGTAGGGGAGGTAGGTGAGGTTTGATACATAGGGAGGGTTGATACATTGGCAATTTTTCTCAACAAATGGCATTAACAGCCATTTTAACACATGTGAAGGCTTCTTTTATTTGCTGAAGCCATCAGTACCTGGACTAATTAGTGAAGAACTGACGACTTTTCTTTTCTTTTAATTTTGAAGGTTTTTGCAATGTCAATGTAAATTTTTTCATCGACTGATTTTCTTTCATAACTCTTATTATTGTGAAGATAATATCTTGTAATTTTTTTTATTTATAAAGCACGTTGTTAGGATTAGTTTTACTAGAAAGTAAATTACCATTCTGCAACTGCATTTGTACAAAGTGATTGAAAATCCAATAAGGCATAATAGGGAGAAATGATATATTAGTACTGGGGAGAAATGATACACTTGTATATTTCAAATTTAATAGTTTTTTTAAGTTTCCAAACTAATATAAAACCGTAATATTCATTATTGTTTTACAGCAAGAGCTACTGAAATTGGTAAGGAAGAACAAAGAGACTATTCATATATGTTATGTAGGTTACATAGAAAAGCAGTGCGATGATAGATGGTTAGTTCACTTTGCTCGGCATGTAGAAGGGAAAAAGTTTAAATGGCCTGAAAGGGAAAATGTTTCTATAATTTACGAAGGGCAAATTGAAAAAACGTTAAATCTACCCAATTTTACTTATATTAGTTTTTATTTTAACCATTTCAGCGGTGGTGATATGTTTATGAAACCACTTAATTTTAATTCCCAAACGCCACATTGGCACCAGCATTTTGGTAAAATATTTTCCATTTAGTGTGAAAGTGAAATATATCCCTTTTCTTATTTGTAATTAAATTTGTTGGTAAATTCCGGTGCCATTCATTTATTCAACACTTTAGCATTGAAAATGCTTTGCCCCTGAAAGGGTTAATGGAATCTTAAATGTGCTAAATTTATGTTAAATTGTTTGGAAATCAGCAATGTTCAATTCATTTTTCCTTGCAACTAGATATCTAGGGGGTTTTTTCATTATTTATTTTCTAAAAAGTTTGTTAATAGGATTGTTTAAATAATAGCAATAGTTTAAATATTTTTGTAAAAAACATTTCTGAAACAAAAATATGTCAATGTCTTTCCTTTTCAAATTTTACTTAAATATTTCAATATTTATCATAAAAAATTGTATGGCGCATAAATTGAATTGTCTGCATTTTTTTTCAATTTACATAACAATGTATCAAACCTCCCTTGCTAGTGTATCAATCCTCCCCAGTAATGGGGAGATTTGATACAGTAGTAGCCATTCAAAATAATTGGGATAAATTTTTTGAATGACTGTTTTTTAAATTCTCAATATTTTTAATAAATGAATAAAAGGTCACTTTATAAGAAAACATGAAAAATTTGTTTAAAAATAGCTTTCTAAGGGTTGTAAAAAATTAGTAAAAAAAAAGTGTATCATACCTCCCTACCTCCCCTACAGATTTATTTTCGAAAAACACGTTCTTTTAATTACCTTAACAATATCTCAAAACAGTTAACTCTATAAAAAGCATTGTCAATACAAATGTTGAAGAGCCTAAAATTATAAATAAAATGAGCACATTAACATTTTTGTTCAATATTAAGGCCGCAATTCTACTTCAAAATTTTGCCTTAATCGCTGACCAACAGTTTGAAGTTATCAGTCCACCCTGTTTCCAATTTTTATATGTTGATTAGGTTGGAGTAAAGATACGCATTGGCTGATTTAATATGAAGAAACATTTCTACAATCATGACCGCTAGGTGATAATTTAGTCTCAGGTGTAGAAGTTGTGTGTTCGAACCTTGTGAAAAAAGTAGCACACCGTGCCAATAAAATGAGCAAAGTTTAAATTATCGCATTTTGATCAAATATTTTTAAATTTTCACTTTATTGTTTAGCTGACAGTACTTCAAATTTTTACAAATCCAAAAATTCAGTGGAGAACGGAAGCTCTATAGCTTCTAAATGCCGCATAGTTTACCTCAATCACATTTGTTTAAACTGGTCAGTAGCCGGTTAAGTAAAATACTGCAGAATGGGGTAAAAGTACGCGTCCGTCTTGGGGCAAAGATACGCACAAGTTTAAGATTCGGGGCTTTGTCCTATCGTTTTAGCCAGAAGCAAAGCTTTCCACAATTACGTTGTGGAAAGTTTTATTTTTTATATTGTATAAAATATAATAGCTACTTAACTAATATAAGCTAGTTAACTACCTTTTCCTTTTCTAGTTAAGTTTTTTTTTCAATATAGAAGGTAGGTATCTACCTACCTAACTTTTAAAAATCAATATTCTTGTTTCAATAAAACGATTTTGTTTTAAGTCATTAAGTCATTAATCCTTAATTCCTGCTAACGGTCTTACAGACTGTTGTTATATTCAGTTATCATAGTTTATCTTGTAATTTTCAATTTAACTATTGATGTTAGTTTAATTTTTATTCGTTTGGAAACTTCGTAGTATCGCTAAAGACTTCTAAATGAGGATAATTTTTATTATAATAGGCCTTTACATAAAGTTTAGCGCAAAAAACAGTATCTTATGAGTCAGTCAACCCTTTTATTCATTCTACGATCAAGGAGTCTTTGAGACCGCTCATAGTATTTATGGAACAATTTTTGTCACTCTAGTTAGAGGTTAACCGCTACTTGCGATCTCACAGACCGCTGTTTTTTTTTCTCCTTTTTTCATGGTTTAACTTACAATTTTCAGTTTAACTATAAATATTAGTGAAATTTACTAATGCTTTTGCATAACTCATTCGCCTTATTGGAAATGGGGCAAAACCCTACAGTAATTGGGCAAAAGTACGAACTGCGTATCTTTGCCCCACCACTGCGTACTTTTACCCCAATCGATGGGGCAAAGATACGTAGAGCAATGCTTTTTAAAAATTGTAATTTCTCGCAGAATTATAATTTGACAGAATGTCGGTTGATGGTGGCACTTGCCTAAGGTTCTAATGTAACATTTTAATCACTCATTACATATGTTTTAGACCAATATGTGCGTTAAAAATCAAAATGTATGGAAAGTGGGTATCTTTATGCCCACCTACTCTATGTATTTTTGTAAGTTGCTGATGCCTTCACGATGTTTTTGTAATTATTTTAGGGCTTCATTTTGTATATTTTGAGGATTATAATTTAACGAGAAAACATCAAGCGAAAGCTTCATCAGTGTTTAAGAGGAGATTGAAAACAACAACATTTATTATTACAGGCAACAACATTTATTATTACATTTATTATTATTACAAGCCTTTATTATTTATCTCAAGCAAATTATTTGCATTAAAAACTTTTAAATCAATTTAATTTTTTTAGATGTTGTTCTTTGTCGTTGAACTTTGTTCATTGTCACTTTTCTGAACTTGCACCATTTTTTTTTCAATATTCCTGTTGGCAACACTAATGTTTCCAACTGGTTAAAGCCATTTTCCTGTATTAGTAATGCACCTATATTATATTTACACTAATTCAGAAGTATTATTATTATTATTATTATTATTATTATGTTATTAAACTATGTATGAAAAGGTATTAGGTGGTTACGTATATATATGTAATGTATGAAATTGTTTACGATTGAGAAGTAAGCAGGTGGAGGTTATCTCTTAGAGGAGATCTTTGAGTTGCAGCCAGATTGTCGGTCCTGTAACAATACTTTGACGTTATAGTCAAAAGTATATTTATGACCATATTTTATGACTGGTCATAAAATGGACCACACGCATTGGTAATTAAGCACGTACTCTTTCCCTAGCGCCCCCCTTCGAGGGTGGGGCCCCGTAGACATAGTCAGCCCCAAAGCATCGAATCAGACGCTTTGCGGGGAAGTTTTTGAACGGGGTCAGTGATACTGTTCAATGATTGAATGAGGGCCATTTAAGCCCGACCCCCTATTGTGCAGTTGAGTCTACCTACGTAAGAGTTTAAGTAAGAGAAGCAGATTCATTCTAGAGATGATTCAAAAAGTTGAAGGAACATGTAGTGTTCCTAGGATGTTCCCCAAGTTCCTAATAACTCTCATTCTGCTCGAGATACGGATTTTGTAGAATCCTATGGTCCTAAGTTGACCGGACCACTAGATAAAGTAATGGGTCCGTCTTCACGATGCTCGATTGATGAGCTATTTATTTTATGATGACCTTCACCGAATTGGTATTTTACTAAGAGTGTGTACAGAAAGATTTTATTAAGGATTACCCATGTCTGGCCGGAATCCGATGAGTGTGGTCTGCTACGAGGTGTATGATTACTGAAGGTATTGTGATTTTATTATCTTTTGTTCGCTGTATAAGTTTATGTATTTTTTCATTGATTAGGGATAATGATTCTAAAATTGGTTACCAGGTATTCGAATAATTTTATGAGAAGTAACTTAAAATTAATGCTAGAATAAAATTACTGTTTTGATGTATTATTTAAAGCAAGGGTGTCTCGCGATACTTGTTCCTAAATTGCATATATACGTAAATAAATCTTTTGTTAATTGTTAAAATTCGATTATGTTTTTTTTTCAACCATGAGTCTTGTAAATTACTTTAATATTAGATTTTATTCCAGGTCAAATTCGAATTCCTTAAGAATTACTAATGTTTAATTTTGGTATTGTTAATTTAGTTTTGAGTGGTCCAAAAGCAACTTCTTGTTCGAAAAAAAATTCACAACGCAATTTGGGGTAGTGTTCAGATCGATGTCTCCCGCCCTCTTTCGGGATAATTTTATAGGTATTATCCCAGAAGCTAGCCAGGGCCAAACGATCACAATTTATTTTATTATTAATTTGAAGTTGACACTATGAATACTACAGCTGGTGAATTAGGAGTTGCTAACCTAATTTACTTTGGTGTTTTGGGTAATTGAGGATGTTGAGTCTCTCCCTCTTACGGCTTTCCTGTCCCAAGTTTATTTTATATACCTCTGTGTTTCCCATTATTAATATCTCCCAGACCCCATCTTTTCTACAATAATATTCAGTGGCGTGGCGTGAAAATTTTCGGTGGTCATCGCAATTATTTAAGTTTGTGGTGAAAAATTATTAACTCTAAAATTCAATGGTTGAATGTTCAAAAAAGAAACTTTAAATCTTACCTTCACTTATACATGAACTCCAAATGTTCTGCTAAAACTGGATCGTAGAGTTTTAAAAGCTTATTAAGAGTTTTAAAATATTGCTTGGTCATCGCCGCATCCAGCGATGACCGGACGCCACGCCACTGATAATATTGTATATGTTGAGGGGTATCTGGGTTGTACCGTTATAGGAGCCTAGTTCTCCCAACATATACCTTTTATTAGCTGCGGGCAATTCCGAATGTTAACTTTATGAATTTAACTTAAGATGCTCGTATACTATTTGAAAAACATTTTTATTAAAACCATCTTAGACTTTTTCGTAAAATACCGAAGTTTAAAATCGTGCTATTGGTTGACCTTGAATTCCTCTAGCGACAAGGCTCCTGCACACTCATTTGTTCGACCCCCCCCCTCCCCCAATCCTCTCACTTTATTTTCAACCTGCTTAATTTTAATACATACGCACTTTTATTCACTCTATATACGTCCTATTAAATACTACGCATATTTCAAATAAATATCGGAAATATTAAACAATATTTCCCATCATTTACGAATCATTTTTTAAATTTGCTAAAAATCATAAAAAAATTTGCACTGTTTAAGTTATTAATTTGTTCGTAGAGCCAAAAGCTTACGTAACGCGGGGGGGACTTAGTATGTTCATTTCTGACCTATGTCAAAGGGATTAACACTAGAACGCCTGGACTCATTTTATTTTACACAATTTTCATAAAAATATTTGACGGCAGAATTTTTATTTAAAATTATTTGATTGATTTATTTAACGTAAATCTGCGTGGTTTAACTTATTTTATGAAAGAATTTCTGGTTCCAGTGGACATTTAATCATATGGTCGGAGTCGGATCGACTCCTTCCGGGCGTTCTAGTGTTAAAACAATTTCTAGCTTTCCCCAAATTAATTCCGAATTCAGCCTTTTTTCATCCCCTACTACTGGGCCCGTAATCAAGAGGTTAAACCGTAATTCTCAAAATATCCAAAATAATGACCTAAAATAATTACAAAAACATCGTAAATGCCTCAATAAATAAAAAAATACATGTATATAAAAATTAGAAGCAGGGTGGACTGATAACCGGGTCTGTTCTGGCTTCACGCTCTTGATTAGCGATTTAGGCTAAACTTTGAAGTAGAATTGTGATCTTAATGTTCAACAAAAATATTGAGTGTGGATGCTCATTTTATTCAGAATTTTAAGCCCAACAACATTTGTATTGACAATGTTTTTGATAGAATTAGGTTTTTTTTTTTTTTTTTTTTTTTTTTTTTTGAGATATTGTTATGGTAATTAAAAAAAAACCCTGTTTTTCGACTATAAATCTCTATATATATTCTAACGCTCACCTAGTACGAGGGGGAAAACTTAGTATATTCATTGTAGACCTAAACTAAAGGGATTAAAACAATTTCCAGCTTTCCCCTAATTAATTCCGAATTCGGCTTTTTTTTCCTCCCCTACCACTGGGCTACTGCAACAATTGTCAATCTGTTAAGTTGCAAAAGGATTTCGTAATGGAAGAATTATGATTGTTCTGAAGCAATCAATTCATCAAGTCAATTTTTGATCCCGCAAAATAATTAAACTGTTCAGAGTGCGTTTTGTGCTCTAATTGGAACGAAACAAATGATAATCTGATAGACCAACATTTGGCGTCTACAGTGCGTGGATCAATATATCAAAGGGAAGTGCTAGAGTTTATTTAACCGGTTTTGCCTCATGTGGTTGAACATCGTCATGATTTAAAACACGCTGTCGTGTCTTTAGGCATATTCTAGACTTTTTGCTTCAATTCTTCGTTGAAATTATTGAAACTAGCTAGTAACATTCACCATTGTTTGTCTGACACGATAGAAAAATTTCAGATTATTCTATGCCCGTTTCGTCCTAACAGATGCTTCCAAGACCAGACAAGAATCTCTGGAAGCACTTCGCTGGGGTGTGATGTTCCACCCGCTGTATTCACCGAAAGTTGTTCCTTTGGACGTTTGCTTAACTTCAGGCAGAGCATTATTTCTGGAGAGCAGTACAGTTTTTATGCAGAAATCCAAATTTGCCTTTATGATTGGATTTCTTTCAAACAAACAGGCTTCTTCCATTTCGGAATTCGTTTGTTGCCTCATCAATGGACGAATGATGTAAGCTCGTCTGAATATACTTTGAATAAATCTTTCTATCCTTTGGGCTGGAAATAAGGAATTTTTTTTTACACGAAAAAGGGCGGAGTTATATTTATACACCTAATACTTAGTTGGATGTTTCTCCTTTAAAACGAAACTTGTCCAAAGCAGACAAATTGGTTTGGTTAACTGTTTCCACAAACTGTCAACAGTCTGTGCTACTTGGGATAAATGGAAAAACCCTTACTGGTTTCCCTGCAAAATTAATGTCGTTTCATCTGCTTTGCAAATGTCTCCAAAATAGCGTAGTCATGAAATTAAAAATATTCAAAATTATTGGACTTAGAGACTTTACACGAAAAGAATTGCAAGCTTTGCTGATTATTAACTTATTTATATCGCTTTAATTTTTTTTATTTAATGAATAAAGGTAATTCAATTAATATATAAGGGAGCTAGTAATTTTAAATATAGATATATGAACATAGAATTAATACCCTTCTAAAATTATTTGTTTAGAAAAGACTTTCAGACAAAAAGGTTGAGCACCCGTAATTTATAGTAGTATTATAAATTCGAGACTGAATGAAACAATGATCTTTCTTGAAATAGCTATGTAATTTTTTTTTTATGTATAAGTTTATGTGCGTAATACTGAATATCCAAAGTCCGTTCACATTTCAAAAATTCATAAAACAGAATTGAATCGGTATATTTGAATGCGATTTCCAGTAATTCTAAATTAGGGAAAATGGAATAGGGAAACATTCCAGTCTACTCGAGAACTTATACTTTAGAGATTAGTCTTGGAGGCCGAACACACCATGTAAGTTTAACAACACATGTTTCTTTTAAGTTAGTTTCATATAGCTGAAAAGTTATGTAAATATAATTTTATAATAAATGCCAGTATTAAAATAGATGGAAATTTTTGTTTGTTCAATATAAAAGATTTAGCTGAAATATAAACACAAAACGTTTAGTGCGTATGCTAACACAAAGAATTATACTTTGTAGTCGATTGAGAGCATTTTTAAACATGCAGCATGTTCGTATGAAAGCAAATAAATTTCGTAACAAATGGCGCTTCAGTACCTTAATTACGCCAAAAGTGTAAATACTTTTGGTGGTAGCAATCAGCAGTTGCTGTTGGAAAATGTTTGTAAATTTTACTTAAGTGCAAATAAACGTTGTTTACACATAATAATTTTACTTTAATTCATGTAGCAACCTCTATTGCAAATATTAACTAAAACTTTTATCTCACTAAAACAACATTTGAAAAAGTTTTCCGAAAACCTCATTGATTTTTATGAAATTTTGATATGGGGATGAACTTACGAAACACCCGGAAAATGATAAGATTATAAATAAAAATGCAGAAATTTTGGATGAAGTTTAATCGTTTTTAACCCCTTAACGGTCTCATTAAATTACGGTTTAAAAATTCAAATTGCTTATTGGCACCACTTTATCGAAAGAGAAATATTCGCCTTATTTAATGACAGGATAAAAGGTACCATAATAAAGCCAATTACAATATTTTATAAAACTGGTGGGAATCAAGCAATCTGAATAAAAGACACATCCCGTGAATATGACGGGAGCGAGAATTAAGAGGTTAATAATTTGTAATCCGTTTTTAATGCTTCATCTCTTTCCTTAAATAGAGAATGAACAGAGTAAAAGTAATATCTTAAATTCTGTTTAATTTGTTCTTAAAATATTTACTACCTCTATATCCACGTCTAAATTTTGTGAATATTTGCATTTTGCAAAGTCAATGAGACTAGATGCGTAGCAACCAGTTGTGTTGCATTTGTTTTTTATGAAATCTTTAGAGCTTTTAGGGAAAAATACTTATCAATCCAGTTCTAAATTTAAATTCATAAGTCATAATCCCCAAATTCAATTATTATTCTTTATAAATGTTAATTAGAATTCCACCCGTCGCAATTCCGCTGCAGGATATTTAAAATAGATCAATTAGATTTGGAGTTTTATAGTATTGGAAGATTGACTGATTGATTGATTCTCCGGGTTTTTCCCTGTTTTCTCAAAAACTATGTTAGATATCGGAATGCGATAAACTATTTATTGTAGCCAGAAACATACTATATTTGCCCTGACAAGTTTAATGCTTATTATGAAACCGTTTCAGAGACTATACCGGACAAAGAGACAGACAGACAGTTTTTTAATGTTATTTTTTACTATTACGTCGCACTGTGCTATTTTTTTCCCGATCTGACTGGCCAAAAGATTATTACGTAAATTACAACATATGAACGAAAAAGAGCATACATTATAAAGATGAATTATTGCGAATTCATTGGATACATTTTTCCCTCCCACAAAAAAATGAGAACGTGAGTTTCAAAACTTGCCTTATCCAAAATTTAAAAAATCGTGTTTTATCTATCAATCTAATTTAATATATTCTATACATCCAAAAAACATACATCCAGAAAACACAACAATGTGGAAAAAACTAGTTTTATCCTGTATTTCTGCCATTGAAAAATCTTAGTTTACAATGAAAACCAATGGACGTAGTTAGAGGTTTTTCGTGATTTTCCAAAATTTGATTTTCTCGATAAGGCGAGTTATGAAACTTACATCCTCAAATAATGATCTCTTCTTATTAGTCGAAACTCTAGCGTTGTGTTCAATGCATGGCCACTTTTCAAAAACTTAAAGCTTTCGGTTATACTTCCAAACTTTTCCTTGCAATATTTGTTTGTGTAATAATAAATCTAGACCTTTATGTTTTTGTTTTTGTTGAAAATAGCTCCGCATATGACCACTTTTTAACCACTTCAACGGCAGTCCCGAGATAAGTTGGAGGTAACAAGACTGTTTCCCTATCTCTGCCGCTGTTTAAGTGATTAAAATAAAGACTATGCAAATATTGCGGTTCCAAACTGTCATTTAAGCGTTTACAAATTACACAAATTACTAAATCTTGCATTTCAATTTATTCTAGTTAGTGCCCGTCAAGATTTGACGGTAAATAACTTGAATGCTTCATTAGAAAAATTTTTGAATTTTTAATTAGTTGCTTTTAAATTAATTATTGAATGACGAATTACGTGACGAATTTCTATATTGCATAAGTGATTCCTATTTCTTTAAGGCGATAGATGGTGCTGTCACTCTAACCTATTGAATAAAGTGAAAGAATTTTAAGTTTATAATTTACAACCAATCATGCTTGCTTTTTATCAGAAATTTACCTAAAAATACCGAGTAGAGAATTTATTTTTACTTACTACGGCCTCTTTTTTTTTTTTTTTGAAAAAATAACAAAATTTATTTTCATTTACTTATTTATTTATTAAAACTACACGACCATTAAAAGCTACCATGAATTTTATTTTTATCTGTCTCATTCTCTAAAAATCTAAATTTGAAACTTGATGCAGCTAACGATTTATAATATATATATATTATTACTTGAATTTTATGTTACATTTTTATACTTTTTTTTAAATATTAAACCTGGCTATCAAGGAAATTTCTTTTATAGTATTATATGAATATTTTTCTTTCTTTCCTTTTTATTTTTTACGCAAATGAATGGCAAACTTTCCTTTCTGACGCACACATATATATCTTCTTGATAATGGTCAGAAAATATAACGAAAATTATAGATCAGCTCAATTTATTTAATTGATAATTACATGAAAAATATTTTAGCTTAAATATTTTAAATATAAAATCATTATTTTTTCAAAATATTATTGTGTTAAATTTTATTTAATTGTAAAGCATTCAAATAATAATAATAATAAAATAAAAATCCTATAACTTCTCTTCCTAATAAAAGATGTCATTATTGAAATAAATTATCAACAAAAATATTACACATTTTGCAGGCTTGGGCTCGAACCTGCGTAATCTACAACAATTCAGAGCTTTAAATTGCTGCTTTAACCGGCTACGCTAGCAAGAACTCGTTTTTCTTCCTTCTACATTTGAGAGGTTCGAAAAACAGTTGACGCATACGCAATTGTCTAGAATTTGAGTTTTGATCTTACAGAAATAGTTTTGAGTTTTAATATTTATGATACCGTATTTTTTCAAAGAAGCAGGTACAACTTAACATGCTAGTTTTCCAATCTTCGTGGGTAACTGTTGGCAATTCATAAGACGGATCACCAGCCATAATTTTTAGCCTCAAATACTTGTGTTTACCTTCTGTGTGTAAATTGACCAAAACAATATGACAGCCCCTAAATAAACCGTATCTAGCTCTTAATATCGACACAATAAATTTTGAATTGTTAATAATTCTGAAAGAGCCAAATAATATTAACTTTGTGAAAGAAAGAAAAGCTTGTTTACAGTAAGATCGAATAGCAGACGAACTTAAAACAACTTCTACCTGTGATGTGATAGTTCAACTGAGCGAGCATCTTTGTGCATGTGCAGCGCGTCACTCCAAAGGCATAGCGATTGCGGACTTGTACTTATATACGCAACATGCGCAACTGTAGAATTTTAATTTAAAATTACGGCTAATTAATAAAATATTTAAACAAATAAATGTACGATAACAAATCTGTGGCCAAATATCTTTCATTTTAAAAAAGATTGGTGTAATTTGATGCAGTACTTTCTTCTCACGGACTATAAAAAAAAACGCTTAGCGTTTTAAATATATAGATTTATATTATGATCTCAAATTGGAAGCAAATTGTCAGGAATAATAACAAAGCGGTATTTTTCTTCTCTTTAAGATAATTGGATTGCAATTAACACGTTAAGCGCCACGTCAGTCACCGGTGACTGACACTGAAATTTCCGTTTAAAACGCGTCATTCACCGATGACTGACTGTCTAAAATGCAATATAAAACTAAAATATATATATATTATTTTAACTATTTACTGAAAATTTATTTAAAATTTACTTACCTTTTATTTATTACAGGTTTATACTTTCTTAAAAATTACTTAAAACATTGTAAATTTTTCAGCTTTAGCACCATGGCACTCAACGTGTTAAAAGATTGTTGTAAAATATTATTTAAAAACCACACATTTATTCTGTTTTGTATTTTCTTTAGCATTTTCAAAAAAATTAAAAAAATCAATATATTTTAAGGAAATTTATTGTTTTATTATTCAACTCAGTTAAATTTATTTATGGATTTTTAAAAAATAGCTTCAAAATTGCAAATTTTTTCACGTAATAGCTATATAAATTTTATCTATCCGAAATCCATTATATTCAGCACTATATTACACACATATTCAGCCTTCATTTTTATCTATCTTTTGAGTTCCTTTTGTTCTAGGGCAATCAAATGTCAAAATAATGATTTGAAGATAGCTATTTAACATCATACAGCAGCAAAAATTATCAAACATAGATAAAAATTACATTTTCAAAAAAATTACTTTTTTGGTGAAAGATCCAATAAAAGAAAAGTTGAAAGCATACGAAGACTAACAAATGTTGAAGTATTCAAGTGTGCTGATCAGCTAAGTTAGAAAATCTCTTAAAAGAGTTGTGCTGTCCCTGAGCTTAGAAAAGCTTGTTTGGTGAAAGTGATCAAAAATTATTTTTAAAAATTATTTTTTAATAATTCAGCAGAAATAAAATAAAAATAAAATATAACCGTTGCCGACATTATAATTACTTACCGAAGCTAACCTGTCCAGAAACTATTATTAAAATATACAAAGAACTTAAAAGAAGATTATCCTTACCTAAAAATTGTACTGTACAGTGGAAAAAAAAAGGACTTCTAGTCAGACAAGGGGTCATACAGAAACTTTTACAGAAAATAATATCCAAGATTTTCTTCATCTTACATAGAATTACATAGGTTTTTAACTTTCTGCAGTCTTGGCAGTCTAAAAGTCGTCTGTCGGACTCCCTTCCTATGATATAATCATATATTTGTAAATGAAATTTGATTGGAATTATGTAAGCCTTTATTCTAACTTTTTCTAACTTTAGTGCCTAAATTTAAAAGTGTCTTAAATGTATAAAAATGTCTTTCTTTTCTGAGTTAAATCATCCAGTTTGTATTTAAACTAAATCCAAGTTTTATCAGTTTCATTACCATACTTCCAGTGGGGTAACAGGAGTGCAAAGGGTTAATTTATTTATATGAAAATTTAGAAAATTCAACCGAAGAAGAAATTCGCGCTTTGATTCTCTGATGCAGATGGGTCTTTAATGGATCCCAATAAGAATTAACTTTTTTTTAAATATTTTTATTCATTTTCATTTAACAAATAAAAGCATAAAACTGCAAAGCAGGTTTTTTTCTTTTTTTTTTTTTTTTTTTTTTTTTTTTAAAGGGTATTCATTGAATAACTAATTCATTTAAATTTGTTTAACACAAAAAAAATTATTTCGACCGCCCAGATTCGCCAAATGTCTCACTGATTGTTCTCTAAACAGTCGAGTAAAATCAGAAATAGTTGTTTGTTCAGAAAATTACAGGAAGACACTCCAATTTATATATATTAGTGTAGATAAAAAGACAAAATTCCTTGAAAAAAGTTTTAGAGTACTATACATCAATTAACAAATGGTATGTAATTTTATTATTTTTAACTTGGGATGCATCGTTATTATTGCTTTGTATCTCATTTATCTCATCTCCTCTTGGATCAAACCCATTCGATTATAGGTTCACCTGCTTGTCTTAGAAAGACATCATCTTTGGATCTTACTTGAAGCTTGACAAATAAGATTTTCCTGTGCCTAAAAAAACTAAACTTTACTCAAAAACACCAACAAATTTAATCTGTCTAAATGCAATGTTTGTAACATTCTACAGGTCTGAAAACTACAAACGTTCCAACTAAAAAGCATTAGATCCGACAGAATTAACATAAAATTTTAGCGCTCGTACATGACTTTGTTCATTAACAGAGTATCATACTTGCAAGCTTTCAGACACCAACTGAACGAAATAGGAAATTGTAAGTCAAACGTGGCAAATGAATTCGTACTACAACTAGTTTTATAAATATTCAGATCTTGGTGCAATACCTGTTGTAGTCTTATGCAAAACCTCATGAATACAAAATGTATTACGATTATATATATGAAATTCAGTAATACGGAAATAATAGGACTTCATCTTAAATAAGACTTAATCACCATGGAAACCTTGAATGATTATCTATCATGGCATATCATTGAATTAATTACGCGTAATAGGATTTAATAGAATGAAGAAAACTTTTATTAATATATTTTTTTAATTTTGACTAGCTTTTCATAAAATTTAAAATGACTCGACAAAATTCTGCAACGATTCTACACTGGTTATCAAAAATTAAGGAAAAGTCACAAAATGCTAATTTTTAAATACGCGAATCCTCAAAAGGAATTAATATAATTTGAATAATTACTATCTCTGCAGAACAGCTAGTCCATGTAACATCTCATTCAGGTCACGCATGGTCACAAGAGTCACAGTCACTACGGCGAAACAAAAAATAGGAAATTCCATACGTCTCTTTTATGAGTCTCAAATGACTACTATATGTGACTCCACTGACAGGTCACTGTGACTGCTGCTTTCTGAAGAGTCACCAGGTGACTTTGCAATGTCGTTTCATTGAGACTCTCGTGTGACTCTCATCTGGAGATTCAATTCAATGTCATTGTGCACGTTGCATTATGATAAATCACCAAATAATGTCACATTAAAGTCACATGGTGACTTTCTGTCACATGACTATTTCAAATATTGACAGGGACCCTACTGTAAAGTCACCACTGTGAAAAGTGGTGAAAAGTCACCATGTGACTTTAATTTCGCATTATTTGGTGATTTATCATATTGCAACGTTCACAATGACTTTGAAATTGAGTCTCCAGATGAGAGTCACATGAGAGTCTCAATAAAATGACATTGTAAAGTCACCTGGTGACTCTCCACAAAGCAGCAGTCACAGTGACCTGTCAGTGGAGTCACATATAGTAGTCATTTGAGACTCATAAAAGAGACGTATGGAATTTCCTATTTTTTGTTTCGCCTTAGTGACTGTGACACTTGTGACCATGTGTGACCTGAATGAGATGTTATATGGACTAGCTGTTTTGCAGGAATAGTAATTATTCGAATTATATTACTTCCTTTGATTATTCCCGTATTTAAAAATTGGCATTTTGTGACTTTTCCTTAATTTTTGATAACCAGTGTATATATTACATTTCAAACGATTCGGTTGGGTAGTTTTTGCGTTGTTATATGCGGACGGACGGACGTACCAGACGACGACTATTGGTGTAATTATTTAAATACGAACGCACATAAAAAGCAAACTATTCAGAAAATAGGGATACGTATGATTAACATGCATGTAACAATGGTTTGAACTAGAATATTTTCATTTTCTCAACTTTTTTAATAATTGTAGTTATAGGTATATAATGTATTTTGATTCATCTTACGGATTAATAATTAGATTTTCGTTTATAAATTATACGCTTTATTTATACCTTGAAAGCATTTAATCATCAGGTGAATGAAGAAATTACTCAAATGCAATGAAGATTTTGCTCACGCAAGTTAAAAAATGGAACAATGTATCACTAACGGGGAAAAAGAGTTTGATGTTAATTTTCTAATTTTTTTTTCCGTGGCGTGCTGAATTATATTATCTAAAATCCACTAGCTCATATTTTTAAATTATCTTTTGACAGTTTGCTCTCTTTATTTTCGTAAAATGTTTTTAGAATTTTAGATTATTTGTTATGAATGCGAAGTATACAGTAATTTAACAGGACACTGCTGAAATTTCGACAAAATGTAACATGCATTTTTAGACATAAATGTTTTTATTTATGTATAAGTACAAGGATTTTCAAATCACATTGTTGCACGAGTTATTTAAGTTTTTAGGTTTCAAATGCTCCTACTTAAACTAAAGTATTGTGGATATTCAAGCTAAATACTGTAAAATAGATATGCACAACCTGTGGCGAGCGGGTCAAAAGTGGCCCCCGATGGGTAAGCGTGTGGCCCGCGAATTTCGTCAATTTATAACTGGAAAAAAATTCAATTTTTGTCCATAGTTCAAAAAAAAAATCGCGAATTTGTTCAATTTGCTGTAAAAAAATTGAAAATTTCGTCAACCATTTAAGAATCGTGAATTTTGTCGATCAGGAGGGAAAAAATCGCAAATTTCGTTGATCGGGCATGGAAAAATCGAAAATTTTGTCGATAAGACGCGGAAAAAATCGGAAATTTCGCCGATCGGTCACGGAAAAATCGCGAGTTTTGTCGATCGGGCTCGGAAAAATTCCAAATTTCGTAGGTCGGGCACGGAAAAATCGTCAATTTTGCTGATGATGCGCGGAAAAATTGAAAATTTTATTGATCGGCTGCGGAAAAATCAAGAGCTTCGTCAGTCGCGAGGAAAAACCACAAATTTTGTCAATTTGCCTCGTAAAAAAATTACACATTTCGTCAGTCAGTTAAGAATTGCAAAGTTTGTTGATTAGGAGAGGAATAACCTCAAATTTCGTTCATCGGCTGCGGAAAAATCGCGTGTTAGTCTGTTTATTGCGACAAAAGAAATCATGAATTTCGTCACTTTGCCGCTTAAAAAATCACAAATTTCGTCAGAGCCAGTTAAAAATCACGAATTTCGCTGATCGGGCAGGGAAAAATCGAGAGTATTGTCTATCGGACTCCGAAATTTCGTTGGTCGGGCACGAAAAATCACAAATTTTATTGAGCAGGCGCGGAAAAATCGCAAATTTCATTGATCGGGCACGGAAAAATCGTGAATTCTGTCGATGATGCGCGGAAAATTTTAAAATTTCTTTCATTAGCAGCGGAAAAATTGTGAATTTCGTCAGTTTATCGAGAGTCAAAAACGCGAATTTTCTCAATTTGCCATGGGAAAAAATAGAAAATTTTGTCAGTCAGTTAAGAACCGCGGATTTTATTGATCGAGCGCGGAAAAATCACGAATTTCGTCAACTAGGGTGGGAAAATCGCAAATTCCTCAATCGGGCACGAAAAAATCGCGAGTTTGTCGATCGGGCTCCGAAAAATTGCGAATTTCGTTGGTCGGGCACGAACGAATCGCAAATTTTGTCGATGATGCGCGGAAAAATCATGAATTTTGTTGATGATGCGCAGAAAAATTGAAAATTTCGTTGATCGGCAACGAAAAAATCGTGTTTTGTCTGTTTACCGGTAGAAAAACACGATTTTGTCAATTTGTTGCGGGAAAAATTGCAAATATCGTCAGAGTAAGTTAAGAAATGCGAATTTCGTAGTTCGGGCGCGGAAAAATCGCGAATTTCGTCGATCAGGGGCGCAAATATCGCAAAGTTTTTGGTCGGGTGCGGAAAAATCGCGAATTTCATTGATCAGGCACGGAAAAATCTCATATTTAGGTGATTAGCTTTTTCTCTGCTCTTCATCCATAAAGTTCACATTTTTGAGTCGCACTAGCCATTTTCATGCCTATGTTTGTTTTTTAGCACTTATAACAAAACAAAATTTAGGAATATGATCAAGCAATATTATCACTCCTTGAAAACAACCCTTGCTATATCTGTGTTACATATACAAACGCACACTGTTGAATTATCCTTGCCAACTGAATTGGATATGTTGACTGGGTAAGAGAACCTAGAGGGGCAACCCCTCCCCCCTAATATCAAACCCTATTTTTTATCTGATTATAGGCAACAGATCTCTTCCTCGAAATAGAATTCTCTCTGTGTTACAGATGTAGCCCTCGACAACACAGACATTTTTGTAAGTGGCCCTTCTCTAAAAAAGGTTGTGTACCCCTACTGTAAAACATTCATAAACCAGGGTTGCTACGATAAGAGTACGCAATTAATATTCTATTTTAAAAATTAATTAAAAATTTACATATAATTTCAGAATGCATTATATGCGTAATTTTTTTTTTTAATGTACCAACAAATCTCCCCCATAAACCTTGATTTCTGTCAAGATATCGAGATGGTAGTTCAATTCATTCGAAATCCGTTTCAGAATATTTGATGTAATTAAAAAGATTGGCTTAAATTACTTTTTCTCATTGATACATGTCATAAGTTTCTTAAAATCAGTATTTTTAAGACACCTACATATCTCTGGAAACTTCTTTTCTTCAGATTTATTCTAAAAAATAATTTTTTAATTAAATATATTATAAAAAATGTGGAGATAAGGAAACAATATTTAGTCTAGGGAGATAAAAAGTCAAAAAACAGACGAAACTGTAATAAACAATTTGGAAACTGCACGTCAAACGTGGCAAATGAGGTGAATTAGTACTATAACTATTTTTATAAATATTTTTTGTACCACATATTGTTCTGAATGTATATTTTAGTGCACTTCCTAAGTGCATGTCAATTTCATTCTGTTCGAAAGGCTGTAACATCATTAAAATCCACTTGAAATATTTTTTCCCAATGGCCGTAATGTAAAGGAAAACTTTTGACAGTCCCTATAATTAAACTATACATCTGATTTTCATAAAATTTGAAATGACTCTACAAAATTTTGCAACATTATATATTTAAAGTTTCAGACCATTCGGTTGAATAGTTTCTGCTCTATTATATGCGGACGGACAGACGGATGGACAGATGGACAGACAGGCAGACAGACAGGCAAACAGAGAGATAGGTGGACCGAACGACGACTATAAGCACTACGTATTTATATAATTACGAACGCACCTAAAAAGGGAAAAATTACCTAAAAATGTGATAAAACAAGAAAAATTTTTTTTATTAAAATTTGACAATCTACAGGATGATTCCGTAAGCCCATTTCTCTTCATATAACTGGTGGACCAAATTAGCTACAGCTAAGAATAAGTAGTCTAAATATAGTAAAATGGCTATGCGCTAAACGATGACATATCAGGAAATTTCCCCTAGCTGTAAATTTTGATGTTAGAGGTCTATTTCGAAAACTAAAGCATATACGACCGCAATTTCAATGACAAAGTTGTAGAGCGTTATCGATTTAGTAAGTACAGGCAAACTGTGAACGCGAAAACGATAGTCGCCGGTATAGATTAAAATTCCAAAAACTAATTGAGATACTTTGAGAAAATGCAGAGAATAAACTCATTTTACAATTTTAAACACTCACATTTGCAGATAAAAAAGAATAAGCTCTAAAAACGAGTTTTCTTTTTAAAACAAAAGTAACAGGCAGTTCCGTTTTTCTTTTCTTGCTTGTACTATGTCACAATTTTGGTTTCATATTTGCAAAAAAATGCATTCTGATTTGATAAAATTGACTTTGTATGCATTTACATAAATTCTCATTTCGCTTTCGGAGAAAATTCATGTTTTTCATAAGTAAAAGGTTTTGCATCAGTGTCAAATATTTTGATCTGGAAGGCGGCAACTTTCTATTGTAATGCGCAAAATGTTTTTTGGTACTAAATCACTGAGGCTCTACAACATTGGCATTGTACTTTTAATCGCATCTCCTAAAATTTTCGAGGTACGATTTTTAATTCCGGAACTTACCACAAGGTGGCGTTTTGTGGCACTTTATAGTGTAGCGCATACTTCTTTTACTACATCTAGACACTTTATTTTGATTCTAGCTAAATTGGATCACCAGTTATTTGAGGCGAAACGGAGTTAAGGAAACACAATGTATAAGCTGGAAAGTAATTATGAATTCTTCCAAGGAATAGACCGCTGGAAAGAAAAAACTAATTTTCGTAAACTATAGACGCGCAAACATATACTTGTGAATATAATTTCAATATTTGCCATTAAATTTAAATGCGAACAACCGTAAATGAAAAAGTTACTAGGTTGAGCAAAAAGTTCTTTGAAATTTGCGAAAGTTGCGTTATGTGCAAATTAGCAACAAAAGGAAAAAGGACTATTCTTCAAAGTAGAGACCATCATAGTCCACGACTTTCGGCTATCGTTCTGCCAGATTCCGGATTTGACGGAAGTACCATGGCAGCTCCTTAGAATCAAAAAACTCTTGTCATGTTTCTTCAACTTCATTAAAGGATTCAAATCAACGGCCCTTGAAATAGTTTTGCATTGATTGAAAAAGGCCGTAATCGAATGGAGCCACGACTGCACTGTACCACTAGTACTCTTACATACGATACAAATTCTGGTAACTATTAGATTAAAAATTTCCCAGAACTTTTTGCTCAACCTAATATTAATTTATATTTTATTAATGAACATCGTAATGGAACAGCATTTAGGGAAGGAATGGTAAAGCAGAGTTGGGCACATTTGTAATCTCAATTACCTGCAATGTAATTACAAGTTAATTTGCATGTAAATGATTACAGTTACACACATTCCAACGCAGAAATTTTGTCAAATAATGATATGAGTGCTGTTCTGGCTACAGTACGACAAGAATTTTTTACGGAATGTAATTTTAACTATAATTAATTACATACAATTAAATTGTAATTACAATGCAGATAAAATACAAATTTGCCCAACTCTGGGGTAAAGTAGCCACTCTAAGGTTTGATGAATTTTTATGACACCTTTTTAATCAGAAAACCTCTAGAAACGAAGACCAATAGTAACTCTAATAGCTTTAGTTTCAATTGCTATTTTACTTTACTTTTTAATTATTATTCTAAAATTTACACTTTACTTTAAAAGAAAAATCTACAAAATGGCCGCTTTTAACAGCTGAGTTAGTATTATTATTATTTCGAAAACGAGATTCATGCTCAGAACGAGATTCATTTAGCATTCATGTTCACATGGTGACGTCATTCACTTTTATCTCATATTTCGAACCGTTTTCGCGATAGGAACGCTAATGCCGCCATTTTGCACCAGGTGGTGCTGTAAGCTGTCTCATCTATTAGCGCATAATCTCTTTACTATACCTAGACACCACTATTTGTAGTTTATGAATATAGATGCAGTCGTTCGCTAGTTAAGAGGGTGGGAACGGTCTTTAGTGGGCACCCTGTATTTTTATTTTAAGACATTGTTGTTAAATAACCAAATATTTATCACTGTTTGAGTATTTTATTAGTGATGCATTAAAAAACAGCAAAAACTAATTAAACTTCAACGAAATAATTTTGCCCATTTAGATCGCCAAAACGTCCCATTGTGCATTGGTTTGAAAAAAAGTGTCATTTTCCCCTTTTTTTTCGCTAACTTCAAAGTGGCTAAAATAATTTCTTCTTTATACATTAAAGATTTATAACCCACAAAATAAAAACTGTTAAATTTCCACAAACATAAAATTTTATTTATTTATTTATTTAAACGCTACTTTAGCTCTGAAAAATGCCGTTTCAAGAAAAAGCACGTTTACGATTTTTCTAATGAGAAAAAGTATAAAAATTTTTAGTTATTGCTTTTATTTTGAAAACTACAGTTAGTACACGATATTTGCATTTATACCTACGAAAGAAAGAATTCAACACGCATGCAGCTGTAATGTCCCGTATGTTTTTCAACTGATCCGTACCCCTTTTAATCGACTATAATTTTTAAATATTTCTAATTTCACTTAATTTTTCACCTAACCGGCTTATTCTACACACTACAGAGAGTGGAAAATCTTTTTTTTTTTCTTTTTTCATGTACATCCCATTAAAATGAAAGAAAAAAAAATTCTTGAAGTACTCTTTGTAAAATATTTTCAATCTTATATATAAAAGGAATTTAATATTCTCTAGTTTTATACATTTTTAATGGGATAAATATCATTTAATGCTGCGTAGTTTTACAAAAACAAATATTGTTCATTTCAATGGTTCAATAAAAGAGCCTTCTTAAAAAATAAAACTCATTTAATTTGGACTACAATATAGATATTTATACAATATAAAAATAATCTATAAAAGGCAAGAAATTAATTAGGAGGTTTTTATTGAAATAAGCAGTTTAAGATTTCATTTCTGGAAGTATTTTTTTCCTTTTGAAAGGAGTCGTTAAAACTAAGGAATTTGATGCAACAAAAAGGAAAATATAAAAGTTGTTTCTCCCCTTATATCTTTTTTATTATGACAATAGGAAATAGTTTTGCATAACATACTTAATTTTTAACAAGGAGATTTGTAGAAGGAAAACATTTGCGGAGTTTTCTCAAAATTTGTTTGATTGTGGGGAATAGTTTTTCTATACACTGGTTTTACATTTTTGCATATGTGAAATGGGAAACAGAAAACACTCCTATTTTTAAATAACTAAGGGATCCAACCTGGGGTTCCCGGGTTACATAATATAGATGAAAAGCTTTTGTTATAATTAAAAACTCTACACATTTTTTTACATTTATTTATTTATTTCATTTGCCCACTAAGAACACCAAAAAGCATTTTTATATGGAAAATATCAGTTATGTATCCAAATACAGTATTCATTGTTAAAACGATACTTTCACATCAGCTGTATGAAAGGATTAATAGCCGAGAAAAACCGCCAAAGATTTCGTTACTTACAGCAGCCTTTTTTATATTGATAATCTCAGTGGTTTAAATACGTAGTTCAATATGTCTGTTAACTTCCTGTTTCATTTATATTATTTTATTGTTTTATTTATTTATTGATAAAATTTTAATTAAGTTATGAAATATTAGCCGGAAACAAACAATGAACTGTTTATATTGTTTTAACTGCAATCGGGTTAACCCTTTATCTACTGAAGGTACTTATAAGTACCATTAAAATAACTTGTTATAAAGTTCATTTAATACATCGATTAGTTGTAATACAGTTTAGAATGTGTTATAGATACATTACTTTATCTTGTTCCGAAAGCTTTATTGGTTACACAAAACAAAAATATTTTTAAAAGGATGATTTCTTTTGCCTTTGCATCTTTTCGGCTTTCTTAGCGTTGAGGTGGGGTGGGGGGGGGGGGATTTTTCAATTCCGAAATATTTCTATATTTCTATTGTAAGAACATTATGTTTGTACATTTCCTAATTCTACAAAATACTAAGAAAAATATTTAAAATAAAAAATTTGAGTGGGGGTTATAAATATTGTACAAAATACTTACAAATTGAAATTTAATTAATCCTTCTAATATTCTTCTAAAATTTATTAAATGATTATGTAAACCTTCTAATGTAGTTTAAACAATTCATGAAAAATGCTCTAGAAGATTAAATTTTCATGAATTCATAATTCAGTACACAAAGGGATAATCTTACCTAATCGGAATGCACATCATAGAGAATTTTTTTTTTTTTTTAATCATGCTTGAAAATTATTTTTAAAGCCATAAAATATCTGTAAAATTAGATACAGTTTTCACACAAATTGCATTTGAAAAACTTTTTTTCCCTATTTGACTGAGCAAAAAATAAAACTGTGAGATGTTCAGAAATTATAAAGAATTGCAATAAAAGAAAAAGTTTTAAAAGACTTAGTATTTTAAAAGTTTCAAATTCAGCAGTTAAATGCATGTATACTGCAAAGAAAAAGTTATTCTTCAGTTCTTGCCACTGTGACAATGACGTCAGCGTTACTCATGGGCATACTTTTTGCTTTATAATATTATTTGTGTTCGAACCAGGAGTCGAATATGAGCCCTCATTGTCAAATTGTTCATCTTTGTTTAACTCCTTATGTACTGAATTATGAATTCATGAAAATTTTATCTTCTAAAGCATTTTTCGTGAATTTTTGAAACTACATTAGAAGATTTACATAATCAACTAATAAATTTTAGAAGGATTTAGTAGGATTAATTAAATTTGAATGTATAAGGATTTTGTGCAATATTTATAACACCACTCAAATCTTTTATTTTAAATTTTTTTCATAGTATTTTGTAGAATTAGTAAACGTACAAATATAATGTTTTTGAAATAGAAATATAGAAATATTTCCGAACTGAAAAATCCACCCCCCCCCACACACACACACACACACACTCAATGCCAAGAAAGCTGAAAAGATGCAAAGGTAAAAGAAATCATCCTTTTAAAAATATTTTTGTTTTGTGTAACCAATAATGTTTATATAATTAACAAACTGTATTACTACTAATCGATGTATTAAATGAATTTTATAACACGTTATTTTAATACTACTTATAAGTACCGTCAGTAGATGAAGGGTTAATTTGAAGTTACGTCTGTTATTACGTCTGTCTGAACTTCCATAAGGTATTTCATAAAGCTTCGTTTTGTGATAGTGTGTATGCTTATGTACTAGATTAATTTTTCAAGAAAAGTCATATCGGTACAGTGAAAGTCACAGAAAAGTTATCCTATTGTAATCTTTAGATACGTTTGCGACCACATATTTCAAAGCAAAAATGACTTATCTTCGTATGTCTGACATACCCTTAAAGTTTCTGCAAGACTTGTTTAGTATACTCCGCATAATTTATATGTGTCTGCATCTTTCCAAATTTTGAAAAAACATTAAGAATATTATATAATACCCAGCAAAGAGGAAATTGCTGGCCAGAAGCAAGATAAGTGCTGGCAATGATGGAGAAGTGCTGGCTGATGGTCTACCACTGCATGACCACTGCTGGAAAGCTTCAGTCAAATTTGCTGTTGGAAATCATCAGATAAAATTCTGGTGGGCATCCATTTTACCTCTTGCGCTGGCCCACCACTACATGGAAGTGCACGAACTTTTGCATTATTATTGCTGGGAACCCTTACACTAGGTGGCGCTGCGAATATCAAAGACATTGAGTATTTGAACACAAATCTGAAATGAATATCTTAACACAATTTAAGCTGTGAAGCTAATTTTCTTTGAAACTGTAAAAAATATAGCACCACTACCACCAACAAAATAAATAAGTAAATGAATAAATAAATAAATTCTTTATTTCAACGAACTTTTTTTTTTCTCCTTAAATCTGGTTTTACTAGGTTACAAAGGATTTCGGTTTTCATAATTTACGCAGTTCATAATCAATAATAAAAATAAGTGTATGAAATAAATAGGATTTCTATACAATAGAATAATTTCTATACCAGTTTAATGACTGGGAACGTGAATCACAAAAGAAATAAACTTGAAATAGTGTAATGAGAGCTTGAAAACTGCGGGCAGTCGTAGTCCGCTGAAGGCACTTGTCCATGTCCGATCACGAAAACCAAACAGCATCGAGCGCGGTCAGTACTTGGGAGGGTGACCATATACAGTTCAAATATTTTTATAGACATTTCTATTATAGACACTTCTACAGATATTTTTATAGCTCTTGGTTAAACTAGCTTATAGAAAAAAGAGCCATAATTATTTAATACTTTGTTTTTTTTTTATAGAATTCTATAAGAAATTTTTGTAAGGGAAAGTGCTGGGCCAGCAAAGGAATAGCAGTGGGATAGGTTCTAGCAGTGCAGGAAAAGTGCCGGATTGAAGTAATGTGATGGCATACAAATGCTGGCCTGCTGATGGCCATCACTGATGAGCCAACTGCATTCGGCTCGGATACTTTTCGACAGGTTTATGTAATGGCACCCTTGCACTTTACCGCTGATGGCACTGCTGGCTGCCATCTGTTTTCCAGCTGATGGCCCACTGTTCCTTTCTTTGCTGGGTAGTATGTATGTTTAAGTGAACCGTCTTATGCGCCAATTTAATATATCAGGTTCTATTTCTAATTAAGCAACTACTGAACGAGGAATATATTCACCCAGTAATGCCATTATTGTATAGTGTATACCGGAACACCTTGAATGCACTATACAGGGTGTTCCAAAATTCGACCGACAAATTAAGAGGGGTGATAGAAGGCATTTAGAGGATGAAAAATTACCATAGAACATGGGGTCGCAAACCACGTATTTAATCAAAAATACAGGGTGTTCTACCCTAACTGAATTTGCGTTGACGGTAATAACTTTCAGAAAACTCAAGCATATTATAATGAAACTTTTAATAGACATGCTCACTTTTGCTAAAAATAAGACAACACCAAAAAAAAGGTGTAGAAGTTTCCATTATACGCGCCAGCAGTATGCACTTGACGCTCCACATTTTGGTCTACGATAATTAGTTCATACGATATCATCGATTGTATGAGCACCCAGTTTTCCCAGAATTTTTCGTAATGTTATAACATTTCACGCAAAACAAGGTACATATCGTTGCATTTTCATTGCAATGTTTTTACTTATCTCAAAATTATTGCAGTCAACCCAAGTTCAGTTAGGATGAAACACCCTGCATTTGTGACCAAATAAGTGGTTTGCGACCACATGTTCTATGGAAATTTTTCATCCCCTTGATGCTTCCATCCCCCCCTCTTGATTTGTTGGTTAAATTTTGATCTATACATTTTTTTCAGAATGTAAAACCGTATAAATAAATCAAAATCTGTTTTATAATACAAGGTTCCAAATTCAAATAAAGTTTACTTTTAATAAAATTCAAGTACACAGCACGGGAAATGCATTATTCAATTTTTAATAAAACTCCATATTTTTAATTATTCTCTCATACCTAATTTATTTTGTTAATTCTTATTTTAGTCAAAATCGATACAAAATTAAAATATTTCACACACTCCGAAATGAAAAATTATTTGATCTCGAAAATATCTTTTCAAAAATATATTCCTCCTAATTTCTCTTTCAGAAAAATAACAGAAAATAGATAACTTTACCAATATCTAATTCTGAATATTCAAATTTTAATAAGGCAAAAATTAAATTGCTAAAAAGCAATATGACGAAAGGCATTTTATTAAAATTTTCTTGATGTATTTCCCTCTTTTAAAATTACTGCTTTGTTCCTATAAATACGGGAAAATTTAGTAATTGGATAACATTAAAATATTTCACCCTGCAGTATTTCTCCTAAATTAAATCTTTCATGTTCACAGCATTATTTTAAATAATGAAATCTTTTATTTTTATCTGAATGCTTTTAAACTGCTTAGATAGATTGTCCAAAATCAAAAAGACAAAGGAGGAAATAAATGTTCAATAATATAACAATTTTAAGTGGAAATTTCGATTGCGTATTTTCTTTTTATACCTTAAATGATGGAAGAAACTTTAAACCACAAAAGTTTCATTATTCTTGTTTATGTCTGTTTTCAGAAACATTTCTTAAAGCTATCTTATTAAATTTTATTGGTATAATATAAAACCACAGCTATTAGAATTTCTTTGAAAAAGGTAAGATGTTGTAGAATGCTAAAATCTAGTAAACATACTTTTGCTGTATTTTATTTCGAAATATTACTTCCGATAAAGTAAAATGAAATAAAAATAAAAATTTTATTTCTTTATTTAGAATATTTAGAAAATTAAATGTTTAAGTAATCATTAATATATTATCGACATTGATGCACAAATTGAAAAACTGACAAAATTATACTAACTAAAAAGAACTACCGATAATATTTTGTTTAAAAATAATTTTAGATTTACCTTTACCTTTCGATGTCTAAAGCGCAAGAAATACTTTAAAATTTTTCTGCATATCTTATGTAAATGTCTGCAAACAATTATGTATGTAAATATGTATCTTTTATGTTAAGTGATTGGAACTTGTTTCCTTAAGAAACTTTACAAAATATTAGAAAATCTTACTAATTGCATCTGCCTGTTCATCAACAGTTTAGGTTAGGACAATAAAGTGATATTACTATGAAATATATATATATATATGGGGTATTCTCACAATCATTTGACATTCAGGAATAAAAATCTGGTGAAATTAAACTTGCTAAAATAACATTTTAATCTGATAGACGAATGCCTTGATGATTAAAAATAAAGAAAAAATGGTCAGCAGCGAACATTTTTTTATTTAACTGAGGTCTAAGTTAAACTTGCGAGTTTAATTTTTCTTACCATTTTACCACTAAAACTTTATATTTTCTTCTAAATTTTTACTTATAATGAATTTACATAGCACCCACAGGACATTCAAATAAGAAATAATAACAATGTAGCATTTTTAGTACAAAATTATGATATAAAATTGTCTTAAAGGGGTGTTAAACCCTCATAGCATGCATGGTCACGGTGACGTCGTTGTGACGCCACTGTTGGTCACTGTGGTCACGTCACATCTGTGACCAAAATGCCACCACTCAGTGATGTCACATTGTGACTGAGATGTGAACTTCTTAGAAAACTTTAAAATATTACGAAAATTCTTCAAAACATATTATTTACTGCAAAATTATATTTTTCTAGCAGTTAAAAATGTGTGACGTCATTGTTATGTCATTGCATGTAACGTACGTCACGTCACATATGTGACAAAAAACCACCATATTGTAAGCGGTAGTGCGACAAAAATATGAACTTTTAAAATCTTTGAAAATGGAGAGAAATATTTTAAACAGTCCCGAGTTACAGCGGCATAAGGAATGAAAATATATTAGTGTCTAGCAAATGGTAAATTCTGTTACGAAAGGCGGGGGGGACATAATAAACTAAATTTTCATGCTATATTTTATCAATTTGATATCTAAGACAATGAAAGTATACTTTTTTCATGATTTCACTTTTATCTAGCATTACAATTTAATATAATAAATAATCCCTCACTGATTGTTATTATTATAAAAGTGTTTCTCGGAAAAATGGTACGTGCTGGAGCAATTTGGATAACATATTTAGAATTAGGAGTATTAAATCTGTACACTTTACATATTAAGTTTGCAAGGAGGAATTTTTATTTTATTTTTTGCCAACCAGTGGTATTCGAAACACTTCTGTGGTTTCAAACTAAAAATTTTCTATTACAGTTAAGTCTGCAGCTTTTAATGATCACGTAGAAAGAGTCTTCAGAGTTTAGTCATATATGCATTTCTTGCTTTATAATTTACATTCAAGTCATATTTTTTTCCGTTTAGTGTTTAATTATTTTTTCAAAAATTCTACTTCTTTCAGACTTTTTAAATAAAATTAACATTTTCCAAAAATAAAAAAAATAGACAAAATTTATGCAAAACCTATGATATAATTAATTATTCGTATTTCAAATTTGTATTTTAGAGATATGACTTTAAAAAAGTTATTTTACAAATTGTTTTATTTTACAGAAAACGTGTGAAACAAACTTTATTTTCAAAAGAGGGGTCTTGGGGTTCATTATTACCATTAAATTGAATTTTACACATTTTAAAAATTTAAACAATGTTTTATCTAATAAACTCTAATTATGAATATTATTATTATTATTATTATTATTACTTACAAAAAAGAAACTTTACAATACATTTTAACATAAATATTTGGTACTGATAAAAAGAAACGGTAAAATACATTGGAAAATTCTTCAAATAGAAAATTTTAAATAAAGACACTTTCATTGCGCATATAAGTTCCAAATCTATTGTGCCGAAATCGTCTGCGTGAGATATAACCACAGAAAAAAAAATAAGGGAAAATGCGGGAAGCCAGGAAGTTACGTCACTGTTTAGAATATCGGCACTTCTACAATAGTTTTTTAAAGATAAGAGAATGACAGCTGCCAATTTAGGATATACAGATATTATTATAGAAAATAAATGTAAGTCTTATTTAATTTAAATATTTTATTCCTGATGTGTTATGAGTTAAATAGTTTTATGTTATATTAATAAGAGACTGATCTGTTATTGTATTATCTGTTGTTTGTCAAAATTTTCCTATTCGACAAGGTGAAGGAAAATATCTTAATCTGTCATCGCTTGAAAAAAAATAAAAGCTGCGCAGAGACTGATTTATGATTACATTCATAAGGAAATTAATGAAAAGTTCAATTTTCAGTTACTTGGGATTGAAAATGTGTTGCGACAAGGATATGGGTTTTTTTTTCGGCATTTTACTATTTTCTAATTACTAACACTCATAGATTATATAGATATTCGATTATTATGATATTAAGAAATTGTTTCAGATTAGAAATTAGCATTATATTGGGAAAATGTACTTTTACATATTACAGTAGTGAAACTTTTGAAAGAGTTTTCTTTTAGTGCTAATAATATTTTAAATTATTTATTAAAATCCTAAATCTTCATACCAATGTTTTCAGATTTAACATTTGTCAAAATTATAAAACAATAGGAATTCCTTATAACATATGGAAAGATTTTTTAAATATTGTTAAATCTAATAATGCATGTTATTCATCTATTGTAGTTTGTTGTTGTTTAATAGTACAACTATAGATATTAATTATTATTTTTAGTGTTTTTCAAATTCGTATATTTATTTTTTTAAATTGTATGTAAGCATTTTTTTTCTGTTTGTGATTTTAATCAAACATTTAATTATAGACATTTTGAATCGATTATTAAATTTTCTTCTATTATAAACTCATTTTCTGCGTTTATGATACAAGTAATTATTGGAACTAAATATATATATGATATTTAAGCATTGAAATAAAGTGTTTTTCATGCCTGATAGGAAGTTATAGATTAAACTGTTTTAGTATATATTTTTTTAAGTTCATATAATAAAGGATACATAATATAGAATAAAAGTTGAAAAGTGCTTATAACTTCGGTTTGTCTCTCCGTCTGTCCGTCTAGCAATCTGTCCGCGCTCTAACTCTCGTAAATATACTCGGATTGCCCTGAAATTTTTGGATGTTATTGACGTTTACCATAGCACGGTCCCTATTTGTAATGAAGTTTGTAGCATGTTTAGTTCATTTACAAGACAGCCAAAAGTATTCCGTTACATTACGGCCTATGAGAAAAAAATCGTTTCAAATGATTTTTAAGGATATTACGCACGCTTTCAAAGAGAATAAAGTTGATATGCATTTATGAAGCGCACTAAAATATGCATTCTGTTGACTATGCGATGCAAAGAATAGTTATTATTCATTTACAGGGCTAAAAAAGGTATTCCAATACATAATGATATAGGGATGGAGGGAATTGTTTGCTGCGTACTGTAATTATGTTAATCTGTTTCATATATAATGAAATTGATATACGTCGCTGAGGTTTACATACTATAAATAATTTCATGTATAATGCGAATAATACGTATATAGCATTTACAGGGACACATTATATAAAATATTTCAGGTACTATATTGTATCCGAAGTACTGTACATTAGCGATGAAGGCTGGAAATGCATTTTTAATTATGATATGCGCTTTTATGATTCACTATATTTATGCATAGTATATGGTGTATATAAATGCTATAATTCCTATAAAGGGCTACACAAAAGTATTCGTAAGTGTTACCGGGTATGGGCGCAAATCGCTTAAAGGTGGTTTTTAAATGAATTATGCTTTTTTTTCGCTGAACTGCAGTGAATTTACTAAGGAATGTTTGTAGAATATAGATAAAATGATATACAGTGTCACGTAAAGAATTGGATACATGGCCGTCTATAAATTATAATTTCTGGAAATGTGATTTTAGCAATTTTAAGAGTATCTTAGTTTGAATTAAATTTTAACTAAATAGTGGCGTGTAATAAAGATTCTAGGTAAAGTACAGGGTTGTACAAAAGTATTCAAGTATGTTTCCATGTATTAGTATAAATTGCTGAAAGAGAATTCCAACCTGTTAGGCGTTTTCTTGCTAAATTAACTTTTCCTATTATATAGTATATATACACTGAAAAAAATAGGTAATCAAAATTGAGTAACAAGTACACAATTTTAAATGCGTCACATACTCAAAATTGCTCCGATCCAAATGTACTCAAAGTTGAGAAACACATGTACTAATTTTTTATTCCATGGTTGTGATCAAATATGAATCGTACTGGCCCCCCAACCCCCCCCCCTCTAAAAATTAAAGTAAAAATGTACTGACATTTATTTCTCGTTCAAAGTTATTAACAAGAAACGCTTAATTGATTATTTATTAAGAAAAATAGGAAAATTCTTAACAAGATACTCAAATCGAATATTTTTATGACAAGAGCAATATTTCCAAGCACTTTTAAATCATTTTAAAATACTGTGCATAATTTAATATTTACATTAATAAACATCATTTATGCCGCCAAAATGAAATGAACCATCACAGGGTACAAAATTATTCGTTTGTTTGGGTTTGATGTGATGTTTCAAAATAGAGAAACCATAGGTTCATTTTTTATCCAAAAATATTCAATTCGATATGAGTACATCGGTTTACTCATTTTTGAGTGCTTGATGTTTTTCAGTGTATCAACCTACAGATCAAATACAGGGCAGTTCAAAAGAATTGGAAAACATATTTTGCTATGGACGGTAACAGCTGAAATCAGTTTTTCAAATGTTTTATGCGTTTTCTAAAATGTTTACTTAGTTATCTTATTTAAGTCATTTCCCTAAATTACGATGTCTTGTTAAAGCATTCAGAAAGTGTTGGAAAGTATTTTATAATCTATGCTTAACGCATGATTTTTCTTACTCGTTTTTTTTTTTCTATTTCCCAGATCAGTCTTTTCCTATAAAACATACCAAATCTATTTAGCTCATATTCACAAAATACAATATACACGGGAATAAAAAATTTAAATAAATATCGCTTATCATGCCGCTCTATAAATAATAGTTGTATTAATATCCGTTAGTCTCCATGTTCGTATTTAATAAAGCAATAACAAATCACAACAAATTAAAAAACTTACACATTCTAAATATCAAGCTTGAACTCAATATCAAGCATAGAACTTAATAAAAAAATATGTCAGTTGATAAACATTGTTTTTTAAGTGGAAAATTTTAAAATGTTTTAGAAGAATAGGACTCCAAAATAGCGATATTTTGCTAAAAAGTACGGTAAAAAGATAAGATTTTATATTTACAGCAAAAGTTTATTTTAAAATTCATCTCTGTATTAATACTTAGAAATATTTCCAGAGAGAAAGATTCGCCTTATATACAATATTTCAAATGAAAATAAAATTTCAAATTAATTGCTTAAATTGCGTAAAGGCCAACATAGTGAAAAAGATTCCTTGCCCGGACTCGAACCCGGGCCGTCAGCATAGCACACTGACATTCTACCGACTAAACCACATGGAACGACACTCAGCCTGTAAAATTTCTTACTATTACATGTTGGCAAGGCTACAAACGCAGCACAAGATGGAATATTTATCGTGAGCCACCGACGTGGGGTAAACACGAAACTTAATTAAATCCAGCATCGATTGAAACTATATTAATACTTGGAAATTTTTCCAGGAAGAAACATTCGCCTTGCTTACAATATTTCAAATTAAAATTGCCTTTTAAGCAATTAATTTGAAATTTGATTTTCATTTGAAATATTGTATGCAAGGCAAATGGTTCTCTCTGGAAAAATTTCCAAGTATTAATATAGTTTCAATCGATGCTGGATTTAATTAAGTTTCGTGTTTGCCCCATGTCAGTGGCTCACAATAAATATTCCATCTTGTGCTGCGTTTGTAGCCTTGCCAACATGTAATAGTGAGAAATTTTCCAGGCTGGGTATCGTTCCACGTGGTTTAGTCGGTAGAATGTCAGTGCGCTATACTGACGGCCCAGGTTCGAGTCCCAGCATGGAATCTTTTTCACTATGTTCGCCTTTGCGCCTTTTAAGCAATTAATTTCAAAATTTGATTTTCATTTGAAATCGTTACAGTGTTTATGACAAGTTCGTCACAAATGGCACATATTTCACAAATTGGTCACAGTGTGACTTCAAAGCATTGGCGCTTTCGTCACAGGTTCGTCACAAAGTTAATGCCAAAATAGTCACAAATGACACACTTTTCACAAATTTGTCACACCGTGACTTCACAGAGTGGTCACAATGTGACGTCACAAACGACCTCTAAAACAGCCATAACGACCTCCCATTCTAGTCACTATGACGTCACATCGACGTCACATCGACGGTCACAAAATCACAGTGTGGCTTCACAACGACGTCGCCTGACGTCACCATGCCTTACGGGAAGAAGGGATGGTAAGGAAAAAAAGGGGAATGTATAGGAAAAAAGGGACGATAAATGTAAAAAAGGGATGGTTAAAACCTTTTACCCGCCGCACCATGAACTGCTTGTCAAATTAATTTGAAATTTGTTTTGAGACGATTTAGATTAATTCTAAGGTTGCGTGCCGAATTTCGGGATGTTATGTAAAATAGAACTGGAGTTACAGGTATGTTCCACTTGTGGAACGTTGGCGGTACGAACAACATTTGTACATTTTGGCGAATTTTTCTTTCGAAATCATACCAGCACTGCACACATAGCAAAACAAAGAAAACAAGGTAAAGTAAAAAATGTTTCTATTTTAGGAACATGTTAACTAGTCACTAACAGCAAAATGTTTATGAAAGGCCTGAAAACATTTTTCATGCATACGCTTTCCATAATATTCACACCATTTATTCATGTTTTTCTGTTGATTTGAAAATCTTCTTGCGTAGAAGACGAAAAACAATAGCTACTGAATGAGGTGATAATGTCCATACTTACTGGAGGAGTAGGACTTTCCAGTCCCTTTCTCAAACATCAAATCCAATTTTTATGGCAGCAGTCGCAATTTCACGACGAAACTCCAAAATATCTTAGGGTTTCTTTTGAACCTACTACATGACAAGTAACAACAGCCATATTCAGTCCATTTGCAAACGGATTTCATCACCATTTTTATCATCGAAGTACTGGACGATATATTCCTAGAAAATAATCCAAAAATTCTACACTACCCATATTCTAATTATACAATCTAATCAATTGAGGTTATTTGATTGAAACTTCTCGCTTCAATTTTCGAGAATATCATGTTCCACTTTGAGTTAGCGATGTGTTAGCTTCCCAATTTGATATAACAGTAACGACACTGTTGTCACTCCATCGTACACAAACAATTTTGCCATCACTATAATAATCAAAATCTCCTCCTTCTTGTTTTTGCAATTCTTTTGTAGATTTTATTGGCATTTATTGGTTCAAAAATATTTCACAGATACTTTGGCAACAGGTGTAAGGGTTATATATCATAAAATTTATTCTTTAATAATACTTGTACGAAAATAATAAAAAAATAATCGCCCGAGAGAGCGCAGTAAAAATGATCAAGATCCTAAAAAATGGAACAATAAGATAATTTTGTACTCTGAACCGCCAACGTTCCACATGTGGAACATTGGCATTTAAATGATCATAAAACAAAAACGAAATAAAATAAAACATTCATTTATGCATAAAACGTAATAAACAACACTAAGCAATACAATAATAATCATCACAGCACTCATATTTGAATTCTAAAGTTATAGATAGAGTAAAAAGCACAGTCTACTACATTTACGTTTTTTTGTTACATTTCAACAAGCTCCAAAATAGAAACCAAAAAAAGTTATAAAAAAATAATTTTTAATCCATTAAAACACATCTTTTAAAAAGATATATTAAAACTTTCAAACGCATTAAACAAATACTTAAATAGATACAGCACCACATAGTTTATGTTCCACTTGTGGAACGTTGGCGGGTAAAAGGTTAAGGATGGTACGGTAATGCAAATGACCACCTATTTTAGGCGAATCATGTTAAGACTAAGTGATAGCCATAATGTTCATTGATTTTTAAAAACAGTTATTTACATTGGATTAAATTAAAAAAAAAATTAATTTAATTTACCTCGAAAAGTGCAGGAATGAACCTTGGGGACGGTAATACTACCAATAAAGCCACGATGCTTGAAATTGATATTTAAATGCTGATTTAAATTCTGCAGTAAATATCCTCTCAAAGAATTTTAGACATTCTTTTTCTAGCATGCTTCTGCATGAGAAGAAACTTCATAAAAATTCTGTGGCTGCATCTGAAGTGATTTTCTGTTTAATTTTAGAAGATGGACGGTAAGGTATCTAAAACCCAGGGATAGAGCTTAAATAAATAATAACAACCGTAAAAATGTGTGCAGGTTAATTTTTTTCTACATATTTATATAAAACAATAGTCCCATTTTCGAAAAAAAAAATTACATCGAATTACTTTTATTGAAACAATTTTATACAGACAGCTCCAAACTTAAAAATCAGCATCAGAGACACGGGACGGTATAGGAGTTTCCTAGCTATTTGGACCCCCAACATCGTCCAAAACTTATTTATCTCGTTAATCATGTTATACAGTCATGCAATGGGATGTTCCCCAGTATATGAAAAAAAAACTAGAATATGTACTAAAATAAAAATTATTATTCAGGGAATTAAAAGTCAAAAGATTGTGAGAATGCCCCATATATTTGAATATGTTCGATTTGGTGAAAAGTTGTATATGGGGCATTCTCACAAGCTTTTGACTTTTGGAAAAAATCTGACAAAATTAATCTTGCTAAAATAACATTTTAATCTGATAGACGAATGCCTTACTGATTCAAAATAAAGAAAAAATGGTCAGCAGCGAAATTTTTTTTATTTAACTGAGGTTTAAGTTAAACTTGCGAGTTTAATTTTACTTACCATTTTACCCCTATAACTTTTTATTTTCTTCTAAATTTTTACTTATAATGAATTTGCATAGTACCCACAGGACATTCAAAAAAGAAATAATAACAATGTAGTACTTTTAATACAGAATTTTTGTATAACATTGTCTTAAAGGGGTGTTAAAGAAAGGACGGTAAGGTAAAAAAAGGGGATGGTATTGGAAAAAAGGAACGAAATGGTAAAAAACGGGACGTTAAGGATGGAACGGTAAGGAAAATTACCAACTATTTTTAGGAAAATTATGTTAAGATTAAGTGATAGCCACAATGTTTATTGCTTTTTAGAAACAGTTGTTAACATTGGATTATTTTTTTTTTTTTTTTTTTTTTACCTCGAAAAGTGCAGGAATAAACCTCGGGGACGGTGAGACTACCAATAAATCCACGATGCTTGAAATTGATATTGAAATGCTGATTTAAATTCTACAATAAATTTCCTGCCAAAAAATTTTAGACATTATTTCTCTAGCATACTTCTGCATGAGCAAAAACTGGAAAAAAATTCTGTGGCTGCATCTGAAATGATTTTATGTATAATTTTAGAAGAGGGATGGTAAGGAATCTAAAACCGAGAGACAGAGTTTAAAAAATAATAACAACCCTAAAAATGTGTGCATGTTAATTTTTAGCTACATATTTATATAAAACAATAGTTCCAGCTTCAGAAAAAAATTACATCGAATTATTTTTATTGAAACAATTTTATCCAGACAGCTCCAAACTTAAAATTCAGCATCAGGAACACAGGACGGTATAGGAATTTTGTGGTATATTTGGACACCGACATCGTCCAAAACTTATTTATCTCGTTAATATTGTTATGCAGTCATGAAATTGTATGTTTTCTAGTATATGAAAAAAAAGTGTTTAATAAAAATTATTATTCAGGGACATGAAAGTGAAAAGATTGTGAGAATGTCCCATATTCATTCCTTAAATGTAATAGAAAAACAAGATCAGCATTTTCTAGAAAGCTTCATAATTGAATTTAAGTAAATAATCGTCTATAGATTTTGTTTACATTTATCATTTAATCGTGATGTAATTTATTTATACTAATAAAAAATGTCTCGGTCTGTCTCTGTGTGTGTGTGTGTGTGTGTGTGTGTGCGTGTGCGATGGCTAGCGAAATCTATAGTACGTTCAAGGCTCAAAATTTTTGTGAGGATAATCGAAGGCCTTTCCTGTTGCACCTGAGACTCAGAATTTTAATTTTCTAATAATTAGTTGAGTTATTAATTAAAATCCCGAATTAAAAGAACGGAAAATTGTTCACAATTCTACTAAAGCATAGATTTTTAGAAGAAATTTTCTTCAAACAACTCGAGGAGAGACCGATGGTTTGCTGGAATGAAGGCTTGTAGAAGGCTTCTAAGGGCAATAAATGTACTGGGATTTTTAAAAGAGGGCCGTATTTTAAAATCTACCTGGTCTAAAATCCCGAAAATTCCACAGCCAGACGCAAAAAAAATTACCCTTTCAGAAATTCTATGAATTATTCCGGTATTGTTACAAAAAGTCAAAAAATCCATAAAAACTACTTTTATTTCCTTCGAAAGAAATGCATATTTTAGAGAAATATTTCTCAGACAGTGCATGTGTTTGTAAGGCAGACGACTGTCGCCTTCGTCTACTGGATCTTTTTGAAAACTTACAATTTTTTTTAAAATATTTAATTTATAGATTTAATTTTTATGCACCCTTGTGCAACTTGTTTTGCTGATTACAAAAATGTAAATGTCATCAGGATCGCTTAATTACAAGCTTAATAATTAATTATTATTTCATTAATTGGATAATTCCTTTCAAAGCATTTAATTTTAAAAGGAAGACATGTGAGCCGGAATAAAAAAGCAGAAATAAGTTTTAAACTAGCATTCGTTTGACGGTATCAAATTTTTAAAAATACAGCACTTAGAGATTTTAAACTTGTGCATCTAGGCCTATCTCTGGACGCTAATTAAGAATATTTAAAAATAAGAATTTAAAAAACACAGATTCAGAACTTTTGTTTTATAAAGAAATCGGTTTTTAAAAAGAAAAAGAAATGCTTTTTTGAATAGGGAATTAAACACGAATTTGTCAAAATTCGGAAACTAACTCACCGATCTATTTGAAACTTTCAGATAGTTTATAACACATAATAAAAACATTTTTAAATGAGGGTGCGTTGAATTTGAGGGGGGCAGTTGATTCTGGGGAGTGCTTTTCTAAATTTGCCGACACCATTCAAGTAATATATCGTTAGAAAGCCCTGTGACCACTTATTCATATTATTATGCACTTCCCGTGCCCCACCCCCCTTTCCCTACCCAGGGGAGAACTTTTATGAATTTTGCCGACACCTCTAATGCAATATATCATTGAAAAACCCTTTGACCACTGTTTCATAGTGTAATGTTTGTATAGAACATACTGCGCCCCATGTCGGTTGAAGGTTGAACCACTATTTTCAAATAGTAAATTAAGCGAATTTCTTATTTTAGTCAAAGTCCTTATTTTAACATAATCTTTTTGGAGTATCTAAATATGCCAGATTTACATCTCCTACAAAAATTTTGAAACGTTCGGACGGGTAGAAATATTTTTTACAAAATAAAATGTGTGAAAATGTCAACGAAATCAGTAAAACCTGGATGTTTTGTCACGGTTTCGCTCGTTTTTGGTACAAATAGACTCCAAAAATCAAATTACGCAAAACAGCATGTACCTTCAATTCAATATTTTTTCGCGATTTTTTTCATTTAAAAATAGAAATTCAGACAAAATGGAGTTAAAGATATAAAATCATACAAATTTGAGGTTCATTTAAGGGCATTCATCACGACACCGGGCAGGTCAGCTAGTTTAAAATAAAGTATCGCTGAAATATAGTAGAAAAAATACAATCGTGCAAAACATTTTGATTGTAGAATGGCATCCGATGAAATCGCCATAATTAACAAAAATAATTACGCATTTTTTAAACAGTGATTTCTTTTCTCAAATTACCACTATATGATCAGCAGCAACTTACAGCATCTTCCATTGAAATGACAATTTGGCATGTGCTATAGCCTGAAAAGTAATGATTAATTTCATCTTAAGAGGCTACTTCACTGCCTAATGAGGTTTAAAAACAACAGCGAACAATACAGATGAAATACCATAAAACCATACAGTTTAAAATAAGTAGAGAATGTCTGTTTGAAATTTGGATCTAAACCCGTTATCTTATACTAATAAAAGAAGGTTTCGTTCTGTTTGTATGTGTGTGTCTGTGTGTGATGGCTAGCGAAATCTGCAGCACGTACAAGACTAGAAATTTGGGTGAGGTTAGTCCAAGGCAGATCCGAATGCATCTGAGATTCAGAATTTAAAAATTTTGATAATTAGTTAAGATATGAATTAAAAACTCTTCAAACGGCCCAATTAAGAATGCAATTATTTCCGAGGAAAACAGCCAAAGAAACGCAAAACCGCAAAAGATTTGGACATCTGCTTTAGGTAACACCTGCTGTGGAATGAATGGGAATTTCCCGTAGAAAGAAATTTTCGATTTTCAATAATCATCGAATTAAAAAAAAACTATTGAATGTATAGGACAGACTTACATAGAAATATTTTCTTCATCTTATTTTTGAAAAATAGCCAGGTACTCTTCTGGGCCCACCGTGGTTAAGTGAATAATACACCACGCCGCTAATCGCTTGAGAGCGAAGGTGGGAGCGGGTTCGAATCCCGCCGGTTCCGTTGCACACTCTTTGTGGAGCCCCCAGGATGTACTTCTCTGGTGTTGTAAATTTCCTTGCGATGTCTCGTTTCTGTATATCGACGATGACTTATAAGCGAGCCCTGGTGCCAAGCACACAAATCTGATGTATGTGTTCAATAAACAGGTACTCTTCTTAATTTTTGCAAAAAACTTACCGAGACGGTATCAAATTTCTCAGGCATGGATCGGTTCGAGCTTTCATTAAAATCTGTTACGGGGGCCCGTCTATCCACCTATTTTCTGATAAACTGTATTTCACGAAATGTAAACATAATTTTTTTTTTAATACGTTCACGAAGGCACGGTGGGTCACACTCGACTGTGTCAGAGCTGGCAAGTCTCCGGCCTTATGGATACCAGTATTTTAATACAGAAAATGTTGTTTTATTTAATTAGAAAAATCGGACGATTTAAAGGAATAACATTTTCCTTAAAATGACAGTGGTGTGCAAAAAGCCGGAGACTTGACAACTCTGAGACAGTCGAGTGTGACCCACCGCGCCGGCGTGAATGTGTTAAACCACATGCTTTTCATGATGTAAATATAATTTCCTTTATCATGTGCTTCTAAATCAACTTCATCGAAGTGGCGGACGCTGGAAATTATTAATACAGTTATAATTAAAGTTAACTCCTTAAAGTTTTTAGACTAACTATATACAAGTAATTTATCTAAATAATATAAATTGAATTTTTCAGCGTTCTAGCGATGTTAGCGGATGAAATAAAAAGTTACAGTCCATTGGTTAAAATTACCGGGAGAAAGAAGGGTACGTCCTTAAATTATAAGGTTAAAGGCAATCGGTTAAATTTACGGCGGGGGACGGGTTCAGACGCATACGCTGTCAAAGGCAGTGGGACCAAACCGGGTGGCATACAGTTATGTTGAATCACCAGCATTTCCGAGTAAAATCTAAATTTCTACAATTGCTCCGGTAGATCCCTGGTTTTATTTTCGGGTACTCGGGTCCTTGAAAAGTCTAAAACTTTAATTTACTCCATAAGGTGAGTAACATAGATGAATACATGTTTTCCTAAATATAGATTTTAGCTACCAGTATTTTCTAAAAGTAATTTCGAATTCTTTTCTTGGGTTCTACGGGCCCTATTTCAATAAGAATTGGTCCATTCACCTTGAAATCCGGAGTATCGTTCGGAAAGAGGTACGTTGAAAATTAAGAAAACTGACCAAGATATCGATTTCACATTTTCAGATATTTTATAAAGCATAAAAATTTTTAAGTTCGGGGGGAGGGTTGAATTCGGTATGGGGAAGGGGAAGGAGCAAATTATTAAAATAGTACCGTTTTCTGCACTAAATATCATTATTTTAATTCACATTTTTTATGAAACACTCGGATATATAATTTTATAGCATATAAAAATTTTAAAGAGGGGGTGAGTTCCGGTATCCGGATTCTCATATACAGGTTAATTCAATATTTTGAAAGCTTTACCAAACGCTTGACTATCTTGGCCCCTAATTATCTGAACCCCTTATATTGCCCCTTATTGAAAACATAACCAACGGGGTAACTCGTTACGGTCGAACCATTTCCGCCCTCGGTTTGACCTTCCTCCGAACATTAGGGTTTTAGCTGTCCCCCGGAGGGCCACATTTCAAATTTTTCCAACCCCGTCATGTGATATATCATTGTATAGCCATTTGCCAAATTTCGTATCCCCGCCCGCCTCCCCCATCTCAATGTTAAATCAATGCTATCACATTATATCCGTGTCTAATATCACTTTTTTTAAAGCTTGTCCAAAGGAGTAATCCGGCACACGGTCAGACCGTTTCTGCCCTTAGTTTTCCTCCCGACCATTAGGAGCTTAGTTGTACCCCGGGGGCACATTTGTAACTTTTTGCAACCTCCTCATGGGATGTATAGACCTTTGATCACTCTTTCTTACTATGTACACCTCCCTATTGCCCTCATCTCAACTTGGCCCTAATCACCCGGGCATCTTCTTGAAAACTTGACCAAACGGGTAACTCGGTACAGTCAGACCGATTTTACCTTTGGTTTGCCCACCAACCATTAGGGGCTTAGTTGCCCCCAGGTGGCACTTCTCCAACTTTCTCCGACAACGTCATGTGATATATCGTTGGATCGCCCTTTGACCACACATTCATATTATGTACCCCATACGCAAGCCCCTCCCATCTATTGCCCCCACCTCAACTTGGTTCCTAATGACCTGAGACCCTCATATCGCACCTTCTTCAAAGCCTGGTTTACGGTAGCAGGGACCAGTGCCGGAAGTTTGTTTGGAAACCTCTGAGTAGCACGCCCAGTGTACGATACCGAAGTCAGCGGGGACCATCCAAGGGATTCATTTTCGTAGATACACGTTTGAATCGGGGTTTTTAATGGTTAGTGATGAGTGCGTAGCATACCGAGTGTATGCTGCCTGAAGAACTCAAATGTCCATTTTAAAAAATTCGTCATTTTGAAATTTTTAATATGAATCGTTTTAACCAGTCGCGGTTTGTTTAGAAAAATAAAATCGAACGGGCCAGGGTGGATGAGCTAGTCGATAATAAATTAAAATATGTAATTCCAAAAATTAAACAATCATTAAAGAATATTCCAAATTAAGATGCAGATTTAGAAATTTTGACTAAAATGAAATTAAGAGACTTTGTGAAAATATGTTTAATATGAACAAAATAATGAAAGTAGTCTCTAACCTAAAAATGGAAACCGATCCTAACTTTCTACATCCAGGTAAAACGGGAACGCTTGCAGTTATGGATAAACCAGATTATATAAAAATGATGGAAGATGCTATTTTTCATATTGAAGTTGAAAAAATAGAAAAGGATCAAAACAATAGAATTAATACCAAAGTCAATAAAATAATGGAAAATGACATGCAGATAAAAAGCCAGTTATAAAACAATTTACTCCAAACACCCATTAATATTAGGCAGACTGAAAGATCACAAAACACTATAAAAATGAGACTAATTGTCAACAAATGTCTAAATCTGACATATGACCACGAAATTGATCTTAAAAATATATACACTGAGCTACTACCACTGTCAGACCTTTAAATCAACTTATCAATTTATGGAAAAAAATCTCAGAATCTAATCCAGAATGGAACGACTTTATGATCAGTCTTGACGTTGGTAGACTGTACCCATCAATTTATATTACAGAATTTATAGAAATTATTAGTAATACATTTGAAAATAAATGTAATGATTTCAATATCCGAAATACCGTACAAAGATTTTTAATAACTATTTCAAGTTCAACAATCAAATTTAGAATCAAAACAAAAGAGTCCCTTATATGATCCCCATATTAATTTGTGTTTCAGAATGAAAAAGATGTTATTAGAAAGATCCGTTATGAAAATTAAAAAAAAAAATTATTAAAATCTGGATTAAATATGTAGATGATATCTTCATGATAATAAATAATAATGTTCACCTACACTTCTTATTATGCAAGCCTAACTCTTATGTTTCAAATATAAAATTTACTCTAAACTTAGAAAAGGAAAACAATTTTGCAATTTTAAATGTTCAAATTATACGATCTGGCAAGAGACTTCAAACATCTGTGCATAGAAAACATAATTCTAACAGTGATTATATACGTTTCATGTATTCTAAAACACTTTCTCCATCTGAAATTGCAGAAATAAACACTTACATCCATACAGCGTTAAGAGCGTGCTCATCCATTACCGTCTCAATACTCAAGGCCTCCGGACTGATTTCGTGACGTACCAAATAAAGATTAACCCCTTGAAGGGCAAGCAATTGCGTTTGTGTAATGCTTAATTCCCACGGGAAATTAAAAATAAATTATTTCAAAATAAGGAAAAGCAATTTTACGACTTTTCTCAACTAAAGTCAGAAAACTAAAATTTCCTAAAATTTTTCTGGTGCAAATCCTGATTAATCGTAGGTGGTATATAATATATATCACCGCCCCTTATCCCCTTGAGGGGCGGTGGGATATATTTTATCCCACATATGATTAATCAGGATTTGCACCAGAAAAAGTTTAGGAAATTTTACTTTTCTGACTTTAGTGGAGAAAAGTCATAAAATTGCTTTTCCTTATTTTGAAATAAAATTTTTCTAAATTTCCGGTGGGAATTAAGCATTACACAAACGCAATAACTAGCCCTTCAAGGGGTTAATCTTCATTTGGTACGTCACGAAATCAGTCCGGAGGCCTTGAGTATTGAGACGGTAATGGCTCATCAGATGATCTCCTGGATATTGAACAAGTGGGTAAGTGTGATCACAGATCGCACAGAGGGTTTCGTTTAATATTCCTTTCAAAACACTTTATCTTTTTGAAAAATCTATTACTTCATCATTTCGCAACCAGGGGGCGCACTCGATTCTAAACAAACATCTATCCGAACGAAATCCCGTTTTACATACTATCCGCAGATATATTAGTGGAGGGGATTGGGCCCATGGCACCTGAGATCAGTAGGCGCACCTGGTGGTAAAAAATGGAACTAAAATATGTAAGGCTATGGTGCACAATATGAAAGAAGGGTCAAAGGGGTGTCGGCAAAAGTTGGAAAATTTCTCCCCTGGTTAAAAGTGTGGATGTTAGACAAATTACTTAAAATACACAAGCTAGAGCCCGGAGAGGTAAATAATATAATACTTTTTGAAGATTTTATGATTTGTCGTGTGGTCTGAGGTATTCAGCTATACGTATGCAAAATGTCATGTCTCCAACTTAATTAAAGGCTCTCTTAGAAAGAATTGCTTCAAATACATATGTGGTAGCTAAAAGGGTTAAACGTAAGACATTTTCAAGATTTTATGATTTGTCGCTTGGCCTCAGGTGTTCTGCTATAAGTATGCAAAATTTAAAATCTCCAATTTTATTAGGGGCTCAGTTAGAAAGAATTGCTTAAAATACACGAGCTGGAGTGGAAAGGGTTAAACATAAAACTTTTTCAAAATTTATTATTTGACGTGTAATCTGGGATGTTGAGCTATAAGTATGCAAAATTTCACGCCTCCAACCTAAATAGGGGCTCACTTAGAAAGAATTGTTTAAAATACACATGTGGGAGCCCAAAGGGTTAAACGTACGACATTTTCAAAATTTTATGATTTGTCGTTTGATGTGAGGTGTTCAGCTATAAGAATACAAAATTTCACGCTTCCAACTTAATTAGAGGCTCACTTAGAAATAATTGTTTAAAATACACATGCAGGAGCCCAAAGGGTTAAATGTACGACTTTTTCAAAATTTTATCATTTGTCGTATGATGTGTGGTGTTCAGCTATAAGTATGCAGAATTCCACGCCTCCAAACTAATTAGGAGCTCACCTTAGAAAGAATTGTTTAAAATACACATGCGGGACCCCAAAGGGCTAAATGTACGACTTTTTCAAAATTTTATCACTTGTTGTCTGATGTGAGGTGTCCAGCTATAAGTATGCAAAATTTCACGCCTCCAACATAATTAGGGGCTCACTTAGAAAGAATTGTTTAAAATACACATGTGGGAGCCCAAAGGTTAAATGTACGACTTTTTCAAAATTTTATGATTTGTCGTATGATGTGAGGTGTTCAGCTATAAGTACCGAAAATTTCATGTCTCCTACATAATTAGGGGCTCACTTAGAAAGAATTGTTTAAAATACACATGTGGGAGCCCAAAGGGTTAAATGTACGATTTTTTCCAAAATTTTATCCCTTGTTGTATGATGCGAGGGGTCCAGCTATAAGTACCCGAAATTTCATGTCTCCAACATAATTAGGGGCTCACTTAGAAAGAATTGTTTAAAATACACATGTGGGAGTTACCGACATTTATTCTTCTGCGAGTTAAACCGATTAATTAAATAATAATTAATATTTCAGCTTGTAATTAAGATAAGACTTAGAAATAGGTATCAATAAAATCAGCGAGAAATTTGACATCGGGATGCCATAAAATTTAATCAAAAAATTTGATATTTAAAAAGTTAAAATTCCGTATTAAAATATGCTATTAAGAAAAACCGCAGCGTCGTCATGTCTACCTGCTTTGAAATCTTTTTTCTTTGTCTTTCCAATTAAAGAAAATAAACATTTATCGATCGATTTTTAGTGGATATTTTAACTTATACACATCGCAGAAATGTGAACTTTATAGCAAATGAAAGTAGATTTTTTTCTGCGTCTGTCTACTCCATTTAAAAATTTCTGGGACCAATATTTTCTGATATGCGATTTCGATTTATAATGCCCACTTCATTTTTCGGCTTAATTTCCTCCGTGGTAACCATGCATCGGCTGATTTTACTGGCAACCCTTAGGAGAAACACGGATGATTTGGAGAAAGTTCATTTGAATCTGCGTTAAAAAGGTGGATTGGTTAATTTTAGAAGTTAATTAGCCCGTAATTCAGTTAATTACCAACTTTTTCAAAATTTTATGATTTGTTGTTTAATGTGAGGTGTTCAGCTATAAGTACCCAAAATTTCAAATCTTAACATGTATAGTTTCTGAGAACGGGCTCTGTGACGGACAGACAGACAAAGGAGTGAGACGAATAGGGTTTCGTCAGATGAACGAAACCCTAAAAATGTACAGTCGTGGAAAAAAAAAAGTAAACACCCCCTACTAATTCCTCAACAAATTATCATAGAAGAAAGATACTGGTACCGAACGATTGGAAATAAAGTGTATTTTTAAATGATGTATATAAAATTTGCTTAGGGGGCCATCTACATATTAAAACGGACCATAACTTTGTGTTTTTTCAATGGCAGTACACAATTCTGACAGCATAAATGAACACAACACCCTTCAATTAGTCTAAAAACAAATTTTTATGCAATTCGTACCATGAGTTTCCGAGAAATTAATTATTTTAAAACGAGCGTATTTTAAGGGCTAATTCGAAATTGAAATTCAGTACTCGATTGTTAACCGAGAGAGTTCCCTTCTTGATAAAGGCGCCCTAAGCAGTCAATTAAGCCTTTTAGATTACAGGATAGCATAAGAAATTTCAAAATATTTAGTCACTTCTATCATAGACGGCCCCTTAAACCATCATTTTGCCGTTTTTTAAGCATAATTTGAAAACTACTTGGAAGGAAAATGTGAAATTTAGGATTTCCATAAAGCAGGGTTTAATAAATCTGAATCCATCAATAAAATAGTAGGTTGCAATTCATAATTTTTTTTAATATTAATTTCATAATTCATATCAGGAACGTATTTATGTTTGGGTATATTAGTATTATTGCTACAAAAAAAATTAAAACATTAGGATCATAATTTCAGAAGTTATAAATAAAAATATGAAAATCTAATTTAACATTAGAAGCACTCAATTTTGAATGTTTATAATTCAAAAAGTTATCATTTAAATGACTTGAAATTTCGTGTCTAGGCATAGTTTGAACCAAAAATTTGAAATATTTCGTTAAAATTGGGTATTGTTATTTTTAAAAAAATGAAGTTTGGATTCGTTTTAATATGTAGATTGCCCTCTAAGCAAATTTTATATACGACATTTAAAAGTAGACTTTATTTCCAATCGTTCGGTACCACAAACTTTCGTCTACGATAATTTGTTGAGGCGTTAGTAGGGGTGTTTACTTTTTTTTCCACGACTGTACCATAAAAAATTCCTACAAGAGCAGAATACGCTAATAAAACAATAAAAAATTTAAGAAAGCTCCCCATAGATATAATACAATTCAGCTAGCACAAACAGAATTCAAATTAACTGATTCTATACCTTTAAATAAGCGGTATATCACTTAAAATAAAAAAATAATTTTAACAACTTGGACTACATGTTCTAATTACTCCAAACCATTCAGATGTCCAAATACTTCGGACCGATATAAAAAAAATTAAATACGTAAAAACATCATGATTTTATAGAATTAGTTCTATTAATAACGAAGGCAATAAAATATCCTACATAGGTATGGCTAAAAGAAAATAGCTGACAGTATTAAAGAGCATATAATCGATTTTTGGTATTTCGTGACCCGGATAATACATTTCTATCTCCTTTTTCTGCATGGAACAACAGAAATGACCAAAAATCGAGCCTGTATTTAGCGACTATTGCTTACAGCGCCATCTATTGTTTGTAATTCGAACTAAAATCGAAAATCACTGTAATAAAACTTTTGACTTTATGCATAACCCTCCTGCAAGAATTTTTTTAATGTCTGTCACCGTTTGGAAATTATTGAATTTTAAATTCAGTCAGTCCTTTTTGGGACACCCGGTATATATGTATATGTATATATATATATATATATATATATGCATATATCTATCTATCTATATATATATATATATATATATATATATATATATGTATATATAAAATAAAATGGAAAGAAAGATTCGTTGAAAGGATATGATGATAAAGTTAGGTACGGTATATCCATATGGACTTAATGTTATGTTTAACCACAGTAATATAATTAAAAACTTTAAAACTAACAATTTAGATGATACATTTTACGACAAAATTAATCATGACATTGGAAATGAGTTGATTAGAAATAGTAATCAATATACTAAGTTGAGTAATTTTAAAAAATTAAATACTTGTACAGACATAGTAAATGAAATTATTAATTATAAAGGCGAGCGAAGAGTTAATGTGATTAAAGGTTTGATTTTCAACATTAAGAAGAAATTAATTCCCGTAACTTTAAGAACTTTACAGTCTAGGGTAGAAAATGGGAATGTTGACCTAGGTTTGGATTTGTTGAGATATAGAATCAAGACACAAAAATTACAAATGTATTGTAACATTGATTATGGCCATGTTAGTGCAATAAATAAAATCTATTTTATAATGGATTATTTGGGTGATAGCCATAGGGGTGTAAATTACAATAAAATGCTGAATAAATACAATGAATTACTACCAGTCGGTAAAATAAAACTAGTTAAGGCTTTTAAATATGATAAGCCTTTAGGGAGAATTATTTTTAATTATAATTTATTTGCTAAAGATTTAAAGAAAAGTATTGCAGGGAGTATCTGCCATTGCAATGATTCTGAATTTGTTAATTATAAAGACAAGTATTATGGACATGTTATTACTGGAGATCTAAAGATAGTAAAGGATGAGGAGTTGAGGAGGTTAATGGAGTACGGAACTAAATATCGAGTGAAACGTACTCTCACTAAAAGTGTTGCAATTAAACGTTTTACTATTAATATAGATATATTTATAAATAAACTAATGTATAGATACAATTTGCCATCCAGTGTTTTTGACGAGTGGAAGTACTATATATTAAGAGATTTTAAACGAGAATTTTCCAGAGATTTTGACGGAGTTAATAGAGAGAAATACAACAAACTTACACATTCAATTAAAGAAATTCAGGAAAATTTTATAATCACCTATGTGGATAAAGCAAATACAAGTTATGCACTGATATGTAAGGTACTTTACGGTAAACTTTTGAATGATTGCTACAATAATAAAAATAGCTATTTACCATTGAATTCGAAAGCTGCAGTAATAGAAAATAGGATTAAAGCCTTCTATAAAAAAGTTAAGCTGAAACAAATGAGTCAAAGTTTCCCTTATCTCATACTAGTGCCTAAATTCCATAAAACCCCTATCAAATTCAGGAGTGTGACTTGTGGATTTGGTTCATATATTGGTGCTGCTAGCAAGGCTTTTCTGGGGGTGCTGGAGGGGGTGTTTGACGGAGTGATGGGGGAAGAGACGACTTTTATTATCAAAAATAGCTATACACTATTAGATAATCTGAAAAAATTAAAAAATATTAGTAGTTTATTCGCTTACGATTTTGCAGACCTCTATACCACAATTGATTTGACAGATTTAAAAGATAAAATAGTAGATTTTTATAATACAAATAGTACTTTGGATGTTCATTATGATTTTTTCATAAATTTATTTGAGTTAGTAGCACAAGAAAACTACCTTTACGAAGGAAATACAATATTTAAACAGATTCGGGGTATTCCAATGGGGGGGGGGGGGGGGAGTTGCAGTTCCATTTTGGCAAACATTTACTTACATACATATGAAAGAAATAATAATTTAAACAGTAACACATTATCCTACAGATATATAGATGATGTTTTGATAGTCAAATTAAACAATGATATTGAAAATATTGATTTTACATATTATCATACGTCTCTGAGTCTGGAACCCTCATCCCAGAATTGTAAAAATATTAATTTTCTAGATGTGAACCTAAGCATAGAAAGTGAAAATTTGATATCTAAGTTATTTGACAAGCGAAATGATTTCAACTTTAATACATTAAAGCTGATATATTTTGATTCCAACGTGCATGTTTCGATTAAAAGAAATGTACTTAGAAATGGATTAATACGAATCGAAAGACTGAGTACTAGAGTTAAAGATATGTTTAGTGATATTTTAGAGTGGTGACGTTTGGGAATCGAGCATGGTTATCCTCGCAATTTCATCAGGAGAATAACTAGGGATTTTATTAACCCATTAACCGTCAAAACTATTACGATAGAAATTTTCAAATTTCTTGTTGAAAGTAGTTTCCCACCACAAATTCAGTAAGGTAAATTTCGCTTTACTAAAATAGCAAAAAATTCCTGCCAATAAATAATACATTTTTTTTTAAATTCTAAAATAGTGGTGCCAATGTAATAAATTCATTGCATGAGCAATTATTTTGACTGTTGCGTGAACGCAACGTCAGCGGTTAATGGGTTAAGAGTAGCAGGTACGGAACTGAACTGAACTCAGTGATGGATGAGAATGGAGGTTTTGATGAGTTGATTGATCTAATGAGTTAGAGAGATATTTTGGTGGATGTTGTAGTTCTGTTTAGTTTTTCATAGTTTTTCATTTTTTAAATTTTGGTCTTGGTGAGTGAAGGGGGACGTAGCATGCGTAAAGTCTGACTTAACCCTGCAGTGTATGTCGTTAACCATACCGCTCGCCTTCTGTTCTGTTCTGTTATGTCTTGCAATTATATATATTTTCTTTAGTTTGGTTATTCAGTTTGATTTTAAGAGTTAAGTTTATGTTGGTTATTATAATATTTTCGATGTGAGTTTCAATGCAGCTATGGTGAGTGATGGATTTTGATATTTTGTTTGTGGTTTTAAATATGTATATATATATATATATATATATATAGCTCTATCAAAAGTAAATGATTTATGAAATCCATGAAAAAGAGGGTGCAAAACAACAATAGAAATCAATGAATATTTATAACTAAAAAACAATAAACAAACAAGTCCCTGCTCTTTGGAAAGTGGGAGGAGTTAAAAAGCAGGTACCAAAAAATAGAAGTTGAATCCTCACAGGTTTCGCAAGATATGGCCAACCCACATACTCCAAAAGTGTAAAAAATCATCAAATAAACTTGAACTTTCATAAACTTAACAAAACAAAACTGCTTTAAAAACATAAACAACCAACGAATTCAAAATCAATAGAACTAATTTTAAACAAATTAAAAATTCTTGTATAACTGATTCAGTAAGTAATTAAAAACATTGAACATGTGAGAAGGCCATACCCCCACCTTGACCCGTGAAGACTTGAAAAAACTTGATACCCTTAAATATCACTACGCTCCAAATCTCTCTAGCAGCAGGAGTTTCAAGCAAGGCCATAATCCATGTTAGACCAGTCTTTCCGTCATCTTCATAAACTTAATTTCCATTCCATGTCACCTCAGTTCCTACTTGACATTCATCAAAATGTAGACGTTCTTATACAGACTTTAGTCCGCACCTATCATACATTCAAGCAGTTCCATTGGCATCCATTACGGTGTTTGGCCACTTGGCTGTTGCCACTTCATAAAACTCTTTTCAAGGTGATTTACATAATGAAAAATAAACTGATATGGAAATAAATTATTGTAAAAAAGATTAGCAGTAAATTTAAAAATCTGTGAACTCAAAAATTCTTTACTGCTGCAAATCCTTTAAAATATATTAACTTGTCCCAAAATAATGTTGATGAAAACCCTTTTACTTAAATTAGAAAACCAGTGTGGGATTGATTATCAAAATTTAAAAAATCCCTTTTATCAAAAAGTTTAACTAATATATTATTATCTTTAATTAATAAATCTAAATCCAAAAAATTAACATGCAAACTATCAACAGAAGCCTTATTTAATTTTAAACATGGAGGATAGATATTGTTAATCGATACCAAAAGTTTGTCATCGAATACTATTAAGTCATCGATATATCTTAAAACTGTAAAACTCTTATTACTGTTTAAAACATAGTTAAATTCATAATAAAAAAGAAAAAAGATTAGCAGCAGAACTCGAAAAATTGGTACCCATACCAATGCCACATACCTGGTAAAAAAGCGAGCCATTGAATGTAATAAAATTATTAAGAAAACAGAAATTACATATACTCAAGAAAAAATCTCTTTTAATTCCTAGCTCCTCCTCAATGCAAAACAAATCGAATATATTTTTCAATGTATCATAAAGTAAATCTATAGGTATATTAGAAAAAAGATTTTCAAAATCAAAGGTATATAAATTAGTAGGCGTTACGGACGTTTTTTTAATTTTATTTAAAACCTCATTACTATTGTCAATACACCAAAAATAACTAGTATTTCTATACTTAAACTTCGTGGTTCACTTCATAAACTTCACTTTATTTATGGTTTTTTGAAGTTTAGGTATAGAAATACTTACCCAGATAGCATGAACATTAGCAGCAAATATGATTTTTTCTGACGTTATCTTGCCGTGACAAATTTGAATTCTAAAATTTGCAGCAAATTTCTCGCAAGGTATACCATCCCCCATTTGCATGAGTAGTTTGTTGTGAAATTGATGGCAAGACTGTCTTTAATTCACGAAAGTAACAAAAGCAAAAAATCCCTCTATTGAGAGAATAGAGTATCAGAAATTGCAGAAGTTTTATTCATTTGGCACCGCTTTTTGTAAAAGATATACTTATGAAATACCAAAACAGGATCTTTTGAAAAGTACAAATATTACCTTAATTTGTTTATGGTGATGAAAACGATGCATGCACCTTCTGGCTGTGTGCTCGCGTCAATAGACCTGAACAGGTCTATGGACCCCTCCGAAAGGCTTAAACTTATCTTGTAACAGTTGTAAACAGATGGTGGGGCGTGGAAGGATTACTACTTTGCAGCATTTTTCGTTACTTGTTTGCCGTTAATTTGCATTAAATTTGATTCAGCATGAATTTAACTTGCGCGACATGTTAGCTGCAAGTTCAAAGTGTGGTGACTTCGGCGTTTGCGTCAGCTTGTTGCAGTCTTGTTATGAACTTTCTGTCTTGTCATGCTGAGCTTGCTGCAACTTTGCAAGTTTTCAAAGCAATAGTGCTGCAAATTTTCTGCAAATTAAAAATGCTATCTGGGAATGTACACTGCACTTTTGGAGTATGCGGGTTGGCCATATCTTGCGAAACCTGTGAGGATTCAACTTCTATTTTTTGGAACCTGCTTTTTAACTCCTCATACTTTCCGAAGAGCAGGGAGTTGTTTGTTTATTGTAGTTATAAATATTCATTGATTTCTATTGTTGTTTTGCACTCTCATTTTCATGGATTTCATAAATCAATTACTTTTGATAAAGCTATATTTACTTAGTGCATATAAGAAGCTGCGTTGCGCCTGATGCACTGGGTTGTTTGTTTTACACATCTTTAAAAGCATTATTAACATATGTTACGGCCAAAACCCAAAATTGGCCAATTCCCGAACTGGCCAGCCAATTCGCGAATTGGCCAACAATGTTTTAAACTGACTGGCCAATTCGGGAATTGGCCGGCCAAAACCAGACCTGGCCAGATACGATTGGCCAATTCCCGAACTGGCCATATGCGATCGGCCAGTTCGCGAAGTGGCCATACGCGACCGGCCATTTCGGGAAATGGGTATATAAAAACCAATTTTTACTTTTTATCCCTTTCTAACATACAGTAAACTCTGTCTAAGGCGGAATCGATCGGGACTGAGAAAATTTTCCGTGGTAGACAATATTCCGGCTTATGCAAAAAAGCTTCCCCCCCCCCCCCAAAAAAAAAAGAAAAAACCCCTCGAAGATGATGATCTTTCATTCATTTTCCTGGCTCGAAAATCGGTTGAAAACTGAAATTCGGAAAGATCTTTTGTCTTTATAGGTAAATGAGAAACGCTATTCAATTTCTTAGTACTGCTGTAATGCGTGTGAATTGGAAGTTTACACACACACACACACACACACGCACACACACACAAAAAAAAAGAAAAAAAAATAATAATAATAATAAACTTCGAGAATGAGACAGAACGCTATAACTTTGAATTTGAGTACAACCTTAATGTATAATATATTGTACTTTCTAAAAAATATATTTTGATAAATGTTCAGTCTACTAGAAACATTAACTTTTAAATGCAGTTTTGAATATGAAAAAATGACATAAGCATAAATTTCTTACAATTTAAACAGTCTCTGTTCTTTTGAATTAACTTTTTCAAAGTATTAAAGAATTTAACTAACATGCTCGACATTGAGTATTTGGCTTATCAGTTTTAAAGTTTAATAAACAAAATGTCTTTCATTTTTAAATTATCCTTTTTTCCGCCTTATGCAAAATTTTGCTTTCGGGGGGGGACCTTAAAATCCTTTCCGTTTCCGCGTTAGACAGATTCCGCCTTATGCAGCATGAAATAATGTAATTTTCTATGGGTTCGCCGGGATTGAAAAATTTTCCGCGGTAGGCAGATTTCCGGCTTATACAGAGCCCGCCTTAGACAGAATTTACTGTAGTTGAAAGTGTTTATGAATTCAATTTGTTTGGCCGTCTGCCTGTTCATGCTCTAACTTGAGTAAAGACTCGGATTGACTTGTAATTGTTAAATTATTTAGGTTTATAAATACATTTTGATATTCAAAGTGAAGTGTGTACTATTTTTGGTTAATTTACAAGGCACACAAAAGTATTTCATTTCAATATCATCAATGGGTAAAGTTTTTCCAGTGCATTTTAATGTTGTTACATTATCTCAATTATAATAAAATTGGTATGCATCATTAAGATGGGCAACAAACTGTAATCTAAAGTGTATTAAATAAGTAGCAATTATAGTTTGTTTACAGAGACACTGAAAAGTATTTCGTTACATTGCCGTGAATGGTGAAAGATCATTTGTAATGCACTTAAATGATGTTACACTATTTCAAACATAATAAAATTCACATACCTAATTCATGTGATGAGCAATATGTTTTTATAGAGTATTGATTAAGTAGACATTATAGTTCGTTTATAAGGGATCCCAAAAGAATTCCGGTAAAGAATTATGATATATGTGAAAATATCGTTTATAGGATATTTTAATGATGTTACACTACTTCGAACATAATAAAACTGTTATATTTTACTAATATGCTCTACAACATTTTTTTCTATATTGGCTAGGTGGAATTTGTCGTTTATTTACAGAGTCACTCAGTTAATTTGTTTATTGCATTGGACAATCAATCCGATGGATCGATATTAGTCACAGTGGACGGAAATCTCTAGCAGATTATTATATAATTTTCACAATAAACCCAATTTATCGAAATATATCAAACAGGAGGAAAATTATCCAGCATATCAGATAATAATAGCCAAAGCATGTAACGTTCTTTCCTATCACGTGTGCATATCAGTGCCACCTACCGGGCAGCCTTGAATCCCCACTTCGTATATTGGCCAAGGCTTCCCGGCCAGTTCGTGAATTGGTCGGCCAAAACCCGAAATGCGCTGTTTATTTCACGTATTTCGGGTTTTGGCCAGGAATCTTGGCCAGTTCCCGAATTGGCCGGCCAATTCGCGAACTGGCCAAGCTCCGGGTTTTGACCGTAACATATGTTTATATATATATATATATATATATATATATATATATATATATATATATATATGGAGCATTCTCACAATCTTTTGACTTTTGGGGGAAAGTATCTGGAGAAATTAAACTTACTAAAATAACATTTTAATCTGATAGACGAATGCCTTAATGACTCAAAATAAAGAAAAAATGGTCAGCAGCGAAATATTTTTTATTTAACTGAGGTTTAGGTTAAACTTGCGAGTTTAATTTTCCTTACCATTTTACCCCTATAACTTTTTATTTTCTTCCAAATTTTTACTTATAATGAATTTGGATAGTACCCATAGGACATTCAAAAAAGAAATAATACACATGTAGTACTTTTAATACAGAATTTTTGTATAACATTTTTAAAGGGGTGTTAAAGAAGGGACGGTAAGGTAAAAAAAAGGGACGAAATGGTAAAAAAAGAGACGGTACGGATGGAACGGTAAGGAATATTACCACTTATTTTTAAGAAAATCATGTTAAGACTAAGTGATAGCCACAATGTTCATCGATTTTTCGAAACAGTTGTTAACATTGGATTAAATTATTTTTTTTTTTTTTATTTACCTCGAAAAGTGCAGGAATAAACCTTGGGGACGGTAACACTACCAATAAAGCCACGGTGCTTGAAATTTATATTTAAATGCTGATTTATATTCTGCAGTAAATTTCCTGTCAAAGAATTTTAGATAATCTTTCTCTAGCATACTTCTGCATGAGCAAAAACTGGAAAAATATTCTGTCGCTGCATCTGAAGTGATTTTCTGTGTAATTTTAGAAGAGGGATGGTAAAAAATCTAAAACTCAGGGACAGAGTTCAAAAAATAATATCAACCCTAAAAATGTGTGCAGATTAATTTTTAGCTACATATTTATATAAAACAATAGTTCCAGTTTCAGAAAAAAATTAAATTGAATTATTTTTATTGAAACAATTTTATCCAGACTGCTCCAAACTTAAAAATCAGCATCAGGGACACGGGACGGTAGATGAGTTTTCCATGTGTTTGGACCCCCAACATCGTCCAAAACTTATTTATCTCGTTAAGATTGTTATGCAATCATGCAATGGGGTGTTTCCAAGTAGGGGAGACTAGGGAGGGTTGACCCACTTTTTACAAAATGATTTTTTTTTTTTCATTTTTTAAATATTGAACGTAGAATGAAATTTTATATATCATTTTATTCGTTATACAATCAGTTATCAAAATAAAATTGCTACATAAGTGTAATATATAAGAAATTTGAAAAATGATTGATTTTAATCATGAGAAAATAATGGGTCAAAGCTCCCCACATACGGGAGGCTTGACCCACTATAAGGGAGGCTTGACCTACTTTGTTTTATATTGAAATATTTGTGAAGCGAAATAAAATCAGATTAAAAAAAGGTAAAATAACTTTATGCTACATGATTTAATTATTATAAAAAAAATATTTTTTAAAATATGAGGCTTCAACAAACCTGTTTACGCGCAATCACATGTCAGAGGGGGAGGGGGGGTTGTTTTATGCAGGATTTGTCTGAGCGGGTATAACTGTACGACAGGAGAAATGAAATTTTAATATTTAAGACATTATTCCTTTAGAGACAGGTGTCATTTTCACAGGGTTTCATATATTATTAAGTCCGGTAGAAGCAACTGCTGCGCTTTTTATTTGTCTCCTTGCCCTACTTTATGCGACATGCGATCTGAAAACTCTAGTTGTCACTTAGTTTGGCCTCATCTCACTCTATACGATGTGTTCAAATTTGTCTACATACCTTCCAATAGTTTTTCGATTCTTGCTATGTTCTTTTGCAGCCGCATGAGTACTTAACTTACCATTGACATATTTTAACCCTTTCAGAGGCAAAGTACTTTCAGTACTAAAATGTTGAAGTAAATGACTGGCACCGGAATATACGAACAAGTTTCTTTGGAAATGTGAAAAAGGTTATATTTCACATATATATTAAACTGAAATGATTTTAGAGAAATTCTGATGCCATTCTCGAATTTGGGAATTAAAATAAAGTGGTTTCATAAACATACCACTGCCCCTGAAACGGTTAAGACTGCTGCTTTTGTACTTTCTAGTATTTTCCACTTTTTCTGTTTACCTATTGTAAGTAATATTTAAATGGAAAAAAAGTTCCTATCAATTTTCCCATTTATATTTCATTAATTTTTCTTGTGCGGTAGAAATAGCAATTTTTTACAGCTTACTTTAATCAGATTTAAACGTTTTCTTTGCCATCACCCCATTTTACTGTACCTTTGCAGAATAAATTTACATTCATTTTCATATATAACCATTAATATTTCATTATGCACAGTATATAATAAAAAGATTTCTAAAATCCATTAATTAACACATAGCCGACTGACAATTTTTATCAAATCTGAATTTTAAAACAGTATAAGCTCCTCCCTGTTTTGAAAGTCTTTTGTAAATTGGTGTTCTAGATAGGTTTCAAAGTTTATACATCTTTAAATATCTTTCGATGAACTATCTTAATAAAAAATATCTTGCAATCTAAAAAAATATAGACAACGTTATATAAATTCATTTTATGTAAGATAGAAGCCACGCCCTTAGTCAATGATGTTTTTTTTGAATGAAAACGAGAATTCTCGTTTCCCCGTCGTGAATATGTTAAAGAAACCTTGAACATGTGGTCAACCCTCCCTCACACTGACTGGGTCAAGCCTCCCCACATAGCCTTTTTCTAAACAATAGCACATTGTTATGTTAAGCCTAACTTACTGTATAATCTTTGTGCCTGGAATGAAAGCTCGATATTTCTGCATTACTTAAAACCTACTTACTTCAATTCCTGTGATATATTTTATTTGAAAAAAGCTTACAAAATATTTCTAAAAAATGCAACTTTTAGGTTGAAAACGCCTCACAATTGATTTTTTCCACACCTATCTCGATTGTCTCTATGAAACAGAGACTGTTGTTTGAGCATTCCGGTAGATTTGGTTGACACCTATTGATAAAGCTCTGAAATTCTTTTAAATACGAAAACTGATGGGTGGGTCAAGCCTCCCGTATGGTCAACTCTCCCTAGTCTCCCCTATATGAAATAAAAATAACACAAAAAATTGTATTAAATAAAAAAATTTTATTCAGGGACGTGAAAGTTAAAAGATTGTGAGAATGCCCCATATATACATATATGTGTGTGTGTGTGTGTGTGAGTGTGTGTGTGTAAATGTATATATATGTGTGTGGGATTGACTGCACTTGACCTTTGGTGATAAAGGATTCTCATTGATGACTCGGTGATTTAGAAATAACACGATTTTAATGTCTGGAGTAAGGCATAAATTCCATTTACAGGACACATACAAATTATATATAGTTTTAACCCTAGATCTACCGGGAATTTTATTCAAGTTTTAATAAAACGTTCTACACCAGAATTTTTATTTAAAACTATTTAACTTATTTATTTACCTTATTTTTGTCTGGTTTATATACTTAGTTTATTTTAAAGAAATTTCTGGTTTGAATGAATATTTTGTATGTACCTGTCGGGTCCAATGGACCCGTCTGGTAGACGGAGGGTTAAGGGGACAGTTCCTCTTTAACCGGTCAAAAATGCTAAAAAACTGATCCAATTTCTATACCTTATCACAATCTAACCAATAAAGCAAATTCAATGATTTTTTTAGATTGTTAAGTATAGTAGTACTTGTTATAATAAACAAAACAGATTGATGAAAAATATTTAAATTAATTAGAAAAAATTAATTAAGTAACCGAGTGTTTTTTTTTTGTTGTTGTTGTTGTTTTCGCAATTACTATATCTCACTGCGCGCATGATATCTCATGTTCATTTCAATTTATTAATATTAAATAGATTTTAATTTAAAGATAACGCTTTGTTTAACATAATGAACTAAAATCTTTTAATTATCTTCATTTATAATATTTATAATTAATAATAAAAATTAAAAAAAAAATCTGTAAAAATTCTCGCATATTTTTTTAATAAAATTTTTATTATTTAAGATAATTATAAGATTTTAGTTCATTTTATGCAGAATGATAATATTAATGCACTCCGAAAATTTCAAGCCATTATCTTTAATAGTTTTTGAGAAATCATGTGCGCAAAGTCAAAAAAACATATTTTGAGATAAATGCTCTTAAAGTTAAAAATGTGTATAAAACAACAAATTTTCCATAAAAGAGAAAGAATTACTTATTTTCAGGTAACTTTAGCTATTCTAATTAATATCTATAAGTTACTATAGTGATAAAGCTTAAATTAATAATGTAATAACACAAAATGCGGTACAAAATCTCAAATCTGGATGTGTCGAAATTCAGAATTTTCAAAATACAGATGATATCAAATAATTGTGCGCATGATATCTCATGTTCATTTTAATTTATTAACATTAAATACATTTTAATTTAAAGATAACACTTGGCTTAAGATAATGAACTAAAATCTTTTAATTATATTATTTATAAATAATAATTTAAAAAAAATCTATAAAAATTCTTGCATGTTTTTTAAATAAAATTTTTATTAATTTAGATAATTCTGAGATTTTAGTTCATTTTATGAGAGATGATAATATTAATATATTCAAAAAATTTCAAGCCATTATCTTCAATAGTTTTTGAGAAATCATGCGCGTAAAGTCAAAAAATCATAATCTATATAAATGCTCATAAAGTTAAAAATTTCTAATAAAGCAATAAATTTTCTATAAAAGAAATAAGCTTACTTATTTTCAGGTAACTTTAGCTATTCTAATTAATAGCTATAGGTAGCTATAGTGATAAAGCTTAAATTAGTAATGTAATAGTAGAAAATGTCAAATCTCGAGGTTCGAAATTTGGATTTCTCAAAATCCAAACTTTTCGGTCATTTTCTTTTTTTACATGCACAGCTCACAATGGGTCACTTTTCTTTCATACATCTTTTAGTCTATATATATCAGATTTTGTCTCTTTTTTGCTTCTTTCTGACCACTGAGACAGTTAATGTTTATTGGCAACTTGAAACTTTTACGTATAAAGCGAGCGGCCGAAGTTTAGAATATTTATGAAACTTTTTTATGGAACAGGAGTTGATATTTATTTGTTTCCGTTAATATTCTGCTAATGAGTATTGAAATTTTTGAGAAAAATGTTTTATACAGTATAAAGTCTTAAATCCGGAATCCTCCAAATCGCTAGGATTCTGAATTTTGGATCATTTGCACTTTTCTTTGTATAAAAAGAAAAAAAAAGAAAGAAAGAAACACAACCCCCCCCCCTCCCATGAAATATTTATGTCAGAAAGGCATTTGCGACACTAAAAAAAGATAATGATAAATCCGATATTGTAATAGCAGAGTAATAATGGATGTAAACAAATATCAACTCGAATCACGCAAAGTTTCGTAAATATTCGAAACTTCAGTCGCTCGCTTTATACATAAAATTTTCAAGTCGCCAATAAAGACAGATTATTTTTTTCAATAGGCAGAAAAAAACGAGAAAGAATTTTTAATTTTGGATAGTTTCAGTCAGTTTTATTTGTAAAAAAAAAAAGACCCCCCCCCCCCCTTCCATGAAATGTCAGAAATACAATTGCAATACTAAAAAAAGATAATACAAAATCTGGTACTGTAATAGCAGAGTAATAACAGATGTAAATAAATATCAACTCGAGTCACGCGAAGTTTCGTAAATATTCGAAACTTCGGCCGCTCGCTTTATGCATAAAATTTTCAAGTCACCAATAAAGACAGATTTTTGTCTCAATAGGCAGAAAAAAGCGAAAAAGAATTCTGAATTTTGGATCATTTGCAGTTTTATTTGAAAAAAAAGACCCTCCCCCCCCCCCCACCTTCAATGAAATACTTATGTCAGAAATACATTTGCAATACTAAAAAAAGGTAATACAAAATCCGGTACTGTAATAGCAGAGTAATAACAGATGTAAATAAATATCAACTCGAGTCACGCAAAGTTTCGTAAATATTCGAAACTTCAGCCGCTCGCTTTATGCATAAAATTTTCAAGTCGCCAATAAAGACAGATTATTTTTTTCAATAGGCAGAAAAAAGCGAGAAAGAATTTTTAATTTTGGATAGTTGCAGTCAGTTTTATTTGTAAAAAAAAAAAAAAAAAAAAAAAAAAAAAAGACCCCCCCCCCCACCTTTCCATGAAATACTTATGTCAGAAACACATTTGCAATACTAAAAAAAGATAATACAAAATCCGGTACTGTAATAGCAGAGTAATAACAGATGTAAATAAATATCAAATCGAGTCACGCGAAGTTTCGTAAATATTCGAAACTTCGGCCGCTCGCTTTATGCATAAAATTTTCAGGTCACCAATAAAGACAGGTTATTTGTCTCAATAGGCAGAAAAAAGCGAGAAAGAATTCTGAATTTTGGATCATTTGCAGTTTTATTTGAAAAAAGAAAAAAGACCCTCCCCCCCCCCCTTCCATGAAATACTTATGTCAGAAATACATTTGCAATACTAAAAAAAGATAATACAAAATCCGGTACTGTAATAGCAGAGTAATAACAGATGTAAATAAATATCAACTCGAGTCACGCGAAGTTTCGTAAATATTCGAAACTTCGGCCGCTCGCTTTATGCATAAAATTTTCAAGTCGCCAATAAAGACAGATTATTTGTCTCAATAGGCAGAAAAAAGCGAGAAAGAATTCTGAATTTTGGATCATTTGCAGTTCTATTAGTAAAAAAAAAAAAAAAAAAAAAAAAAAAAAAAAAAAAAAAAAAAAAAAAACGACCACCCCCTTCCATGAAATATTTATGTCAGAAATACATTTGCATTACCTTGTTATAAATCTCAAAAATTTCCTGGTTCATAAACAGCACCTTCCTGTTCTTTCAGCTCTTCTAATTTGGAGCTGTTCAGCATATGACGAGCACGTCGAATTTTTTAATTTAATTCCGTAGATTTTTTTTCGGCTTCCTGTAATCTTTTTGTATCAATTTTTTTTGCTGCATCGAAGGCATAACGACAAACTTGAAAGCCGAGAAAGTTCATGACTGTCAATCGCCCTTTTCTGCCGTTGTTAAATGCTACAACAGCTTCATTTGCAGCAATTTCTGCAACAATTCTGCTGCATCCACTTGTTTTGGGGCAAAATTTCCATACCAGGGAATTGTATGACTCATTCGGATTTTGAGTTCGACCCCTAAACACCGTCTAAGAAGATCGGGGTGAGATAAATCTCTAAAAATCGGTTTTATGCAGTCCATCACTGCGGATGGCAACACATTTTTGTGACGATAACTTCCTTCTTTCCCTTCAGCTTTAAATCGTTGATATTCACACCATGATGTTAAACCTATAGGGCAGAAATCATGGAGAACTTCATCATCAGTAGAGCGTTTGTGATAATATATAGCCCATATGGCTTTTCGCATGTCCATAAGGGATGATTTGTTGGCTCTAATAGCAATTCCATAATAGACTGTAATTTGTTTTATCAAATTGTCTGTTACACGTCCTTTACCACTCAATGGCTTATTATCGTTTAATTTTTTACCCCGCATATTTGATTTCAATTTCCTTAGTCTCCATCCATTCCAATACTCCCCATCCTCTTTTGCACATGGCCCATACATTCAACTTTACATAACTTGACATCTGGCCCATACGAATGATTTTTCTGCAATTCTAGAAAAGTATGAGCGTCACCGTCTACTATATAGTTCAAATATTGTGCCTTCTGCTTCGTTTCTGAGTGTTGAAAAATTCTCAACATTCCGTCAACTTCCATTTTTCCGGCTGAGCCAGAATGATTTTTTAGGCACACTTTTTTATGCTCATTTTCCCAAACAGCATATTCAGAACCAGGTTTCAGTGTTTTCCCCTTCTCACACCCCTTGCAAAATGATGACATTACTTCAATATCAATAACATTTCCGGATTCTGCACCTATAACGCTTACTATGCCGATCTACGAAGAATGTCCACGAGTCTTCCAAGAACCGTCACCACTAACTGTGATTTTGGCATGCCCCGTTTCTCGAATTTCCTGCTCTGCAGCTTCTCTCATTGAAGAATTGGCAGATCTTGAAACGTCATGCGATATATCTTTCAGTAGCCTAGTATAAGCTGTATTCTGAAGAGGCGGGGGCATATCCATTATGCTAAAGAATGTATTCATGCCTGACCACCCTTGGCCGAGACATCTCATGGCATATGTAAATCTTCTGTTTACCTCTGGACAATCTCTTTTATCATTCAGACTTTTTGTACTATAAAAGGATGAAAGTTTATCACAGTTTGTACAGGAAATTGAAAAATTTGATGCTAGGCCATTTGTAAGTGTCTCTAAAATCTCTATGACACCACCACAAATTTTGCAGCACAAATTATTTGACAGTTCATTAAATAATATACTTAAATATATCAACCTATATCCAAGAAATTCATTATTGATTATGACATCATCCAAAGAGGTATTTTCTAATTTCGTTCTAGAAGCACTTTCAGGTGTTGAAACAGGAAAATTCCTTTTTTAGAATCAGGTATTGACACATTACTGGCTTGGTACAGATTTCCCTGAAACTTTCGCTTTTTAGCACGTTGACCAGATCCACGTTTATTTTCAACTTTCATAACAGAAGTTGACATCTTGATAAAATAATCTAATAATTAGATATAAATAAAATCTAGTTCTGGAGAGGACTTTTTTTTTTCAATCAAGTGATGATTAAAGAAAACGCTAACAAAAATAAACTCACGCTATTGAAAAGCAACAAACACGTATAAATAAAAACGAACTAGCAGATGAGTTGAGTAGTTCTTAGCCTACTTAATATCCTCTGTGAAAATCATAGTATTAAATCCATGGAGTAAACATATTACAGTCTGTTGACTGCATCATCAGAGCCTCAGAATCGCCAAGGACATTTAAACCGTATGTAAACAAACGGTATGATATGGTGGTTGTAGGGCATTTAATAAAATTCACTGCTTGGATGTTCACAATTACTTTAATAAATTCTGATCTAATTATCGTAGAATAAAAAGAGTGGTATCAAATTGTTCAGAATAAAATTTACTTTCAATTAATATATTAAGAAAAACATTTTTGACCATTTTTAAAGGAACTGTTCCCTTAAGGGGATAAAGGGGTTTTTGCGGCAATCTACCGGCCTTCAATACTTCGGCGCGCTCTCGGAGTCTGACTATGGATGTCTTCCCAAGTCAGCACGCAACCGAACTCTGAAATTAGATCAAACCTTCGCTCTCTAAGTCATCAGGTTTATTGTCTTTTAGAAATTGCAAGCTTTTTCAGTTCTCATGAGAATCAGCTGCACCCTCTTACTGCGGTCAGGAAGTTTTGGAAAGCGCAAGCCATATCATCACTCGGGAATCTTGACATGTGTGCACCCCTGCACACATAAGACCAAAAGCAGCAAGAAAAGGGCAAACTAAAACTTAACCAAAAAAAAGACACTTTAGAAAAACTTTTCCAAACTTTTTAAAGTTAAAGAAATTTTTTTTTTTTTTTTAATTTAGAAACCAAAAGGTAGAGAACTAACAAAACAAAAAAAATTAAAATTAAATTTAGACTTTTCGATTACAATGCATAAACTGAACTGCACTAACACTACGTGAAGAAGAAAAAAAAAACGTCTCCGAAGAAAGAAAAAGACATGAAAGTTAAAAACCGATCTGTGTGCCATGTGTATGTAACATGCACCGTCTTTCGTCTTTAAGAAGATCCGCCTATGGAACTTCACGTCTATAAAATACTTTTTCCTCAGATTTATTCGTCTTAAAATATCTAAGCATAAGAAGAGAAAAAAAAAAATTCGTCTGACGTAGTGCAGCAATCAGGTACTATACAGCGAAAGAGAGAAAAAAAAATAAATGCAGGTGTTGGGGTAGAGGGTGAGTACATATTAATATGTTAAAAAATTATTTGAATCAAACATTTCAAAATATATCAAAAAATTACTAAATATATACAAATACAGATGCATAATAACAAGACTTGTTCATATCATTGAAGTTTAACCAGTAAACAAAAAGATGATAAAATAAATATTCTCTTGAAGTAATCAGTAAAAGAAAAAATATATCTTGTAAAATCCGTGCATATTTCACAACATACGATGGAATAAAAATATAAAAACACTTATTCCATCTGAATTTAATTGCTGGCAGTTATTTATTTTGAAAAAAAAATAGATCTTGATGAAACTGTTCTTATCTGGCAAAGTTCGGTAATACAGTCATCTGTTAAAATATAAGTTCTTGCCACACCGGAAAAAAAATATAAAAAAATAAAGATGAAGAAAAACAAGAAGGTTTCAATTCTCTTTACGGTGATAACGATCAGTCACTGATAAGAAAATACAGTCTTGGGATGGGTATGAATAGTGGAATCCAGATAAATAAAAATAATAATATACATACAGGTGATACAGTCTTGTAGTAAACAGCTGTTTGACATCACACACAGAAAATTAACACTTAATGATGGCGAAAACAAAAAAAAAACGCACTTTCGCAACGCGAATGCTTATTTGAAACAACAGGAGAGCACAGTGAAAGAACAACACAAAAAGAAGCACACTTAAAAAAAAAACACTTTTCTTCTCTTTCTTTTTCGTAGCTATATTGTGCGTAAATGGAGTTTGTGTCTTTTCCACTTTCGGTGGCGTGTTTTTGCTTTCCTAATATTGGGAAAAGCTGGTACTCGTGAGATGTAAAAATATTCCGTTATACACAGTAGGAAATATGCTTCAAGAAAATGGGCGACACTTTCTACATCAGTAACACAGTAGCGTGGTGCACTTGAGTTAAATAGCAAGATGAGTAAAAAGCACAATACAGGCACTAAGAAATTGTGAGTAGCGAACATCTTATGTACAGGTGTGTAGTTACGAGGGCAATTAGAAGATTGTAGGATCTGAGAAGTCCCGTCCTAACTCTGTACTGGGATACTGGAGACTATGTTCTGTAACACGACATTCTCTTTTCTGTGGTCTAAGTCTACGTTGTTTATACCTTCACAAACGATGATACAATTGACAGATATTTTGGGTGGAGGTGGTTTTCAGAGTGAGATGCCGTTCTGATCACACGTGAGTATTCCCTGGGAAATTATATCTCTTCCGATGATGAGAGGAATGTTCATGCGAGAAAATTCTATGACATAAGCTGTGGGGGTACACGCATTGTCATCCATGTAGATGGTTGTGCTGAACGACCCGATTGGTGTGACATTGCCGTTGCCGAATCCTGCGATTTGTAAGCTTGCGTCGTTGAGGGTGGGGGAACCGAGTAAGCGGTTCAAATCTTTTCTTACACACGTAATGTGCGAACCGGTATCCATCAACCCATCTATCGCTAAATCTGCAATTTTCACTAATTTTGTCATATTTTGACGCGGTTTATCTAATTCTACTACGCGAATTGCAGGGGGGGGGGGGGGGGGTACCTGAGTTTGAAACTTTACGGCAGGTGGTCTGAGTGCATTCGTAACTTTTGTGTCCAAATTGATTGCACGCGAAACATTTAATTCCTCCGTTTTTATGTACACAATCTTTTGCAAGGTGTCCGGCTTGTCCTCAAGAAAAACAAATCATTTTCGGCGCTTTTTCGGTCTGTAAGGGTTTACTACGAACATGTGTAGGCCGCGGCTGTGACTGGCGATGGTGGGGGCTTTGATCGCAAACGGCATAGCCGGATAAGCATTGGAAACATGCCTTTCAATCAAATTTCCTGATTTTTTTCCCAGATGTTGCTACATATCTGACAATATATATCCCTTATTATCACCCTATAAATTTTTATATTTAATGAGATAAAAATGTTTTCTCGATTTTTAAAAAAACGGATTTTCTCAAAAACTGCTGCACGGAATTTCATGCCATTAATTGAGGATATATAGATACCAAAGATGCATAACTGGTAATTTTGTATAATTTTCTGTTTATAAAAACTGTGTGAAATAGCGAAATAAAAATTAAAAAAAATAAAAATCATGTCTTATGGTTATCCGAAAATTACCATTTTCTTGTAAAAAATTCTCCATATGTGCCCGTATATTCTATGTAAATGCCGAAAGTTTGCGTTGGGTACTACATATAAATATTTACAAAATTGCATATTAAAATTATTCAAATTCCTTTTAGGGCGGAGCCACTCAACTTCCACACCCGAAGAACTTTTGGAATAAGCAGTTACAAAATTGCTGTATTTTAAATTTTAATGAACACATGAGCAACATTCTCAACGCTGTCGATATCAAAATGAACATGAAGTTGAAAAACATAGCTTATATGCTTAACGGAATCTAAAATACATCAGTTGACATACTGTCTTTTGACTTTGTTCCAAAAATTCTTCGGATATCAAAGTTAAGTAGCTCCGCCCCAAATAACGCCTTAAAATGAATTTCAATAATTTCAATATACATTTTTGTAAATATTTATATGTAGTACCCAAAGCAAACTTTCGGCATTTACATAGAATGAACGGACACATGTGGAGAATTTTTACAAGAAAATCGTAATTTTTGGATAACCATAAGATATGATTTTTATTTTTTTGAATTTTTATTTCGCTATTTCACACAACTTTTATAAACGGAAAATTATACAAAAAATACCAGTTATGCATCTCTGGTATCTATATATCCTCAGGTAATGGCATGAAATTCCGCGCAGAAGTTCTTGAGAAAATCCGTTTTTTAACAAATTTAAAAAACATTTTTGTCTCATTAAATATCAATATTTATAGGGTGATAATAGGGCAAATATATTGTCATATATGTAGCCACATCTGGGAAAAAAATCAGGAAATTTGATTAAAACCCATGTTTCCAATGCTTATCCGGCTATGGCCTTTGCTGATAAATTTGAAGTTTGCTTTTAAATTCGGTGAGAGTGTGACAGCCAAAAAGAATCGCTTTATCATTAGGTGTATCTCTAATACCGGTGATAACATAATGCATGAGTGATGCGTCGTCTATTTTCGCTCGTTGGGCTATTTCTTTCATTACTAAACAATATTCACTCATTTTTTCGTTGGACTTACAAGTACGTGAAGCTAGCATTTCATGTATTTGGGCGGAAGAGGAAATATGCGCGAATTCTTGTATTAAAGCTTGTTTTAATGTCGCGTAGGATGTTAATTCTGGCTCACTGCGGACGAATAATAATGTGGTACTTTTAAGAGCTCTTTCGACGAAAAGAAATTTTTGTAACTCGTTCAGGTGAAATGTTATAGCCAAACTTTCAAATCTTTCCAACCATTGTAAGATATTTTCCACTGGCTTGCCAAAAAAAGGTGTAATTAAATTTCCGAAATCCGTAAAGGAAATCGATTGACGCGGTGCAGAATGGCGAGAAATTACGGCAGTGTGTTGCAAAGTAGTATCAGAAAAATTTGATAATGAATTGGATTGCAAAGTATTGCGAGAATCATTGACTTCGGGAATTTCAGGTTCTGAATCGGTTAGTTGTGTTTATGACGGCCGGTTATCAACACGAGGGATATAGGTCCTAAAGGGGGGGGGGAGTGCCCTTCGTGGGGGTCTTTCTAAGGGAACCCAATCCGTATTAACGCTTGGAAGTCCAAGGTCCGAAGAAAACCACGAAAACTCCGAACGATTAGGCCGACGGGCACGATTGGGATCGAACCCAACACTTCCCGTCTACCAGCTTCCAGAGAAGAGCCTCTCGGCCACTGGTGGGGCGGTTCTGAATCGGACTGTGGTGAAATGGGGGACTGAAATTTTGCTAGATTTGAAAGCGCGTCAATAATACGTCGGGAGATATCAGCTTCATTACCATCAATGTCTAGGCATAATAAATTTTCCAATGAAATGAGTTGAGCTAAGGGGAAGTTTTTAGCTGTGTCCGTTATTTTTTCGTCAAATTCTGTATCCCCAATTTTAAATTTAAATCCCTCAAATTTCATTAATTTTTTCCGATTATTTCTATTTTAATCAGAACCTAATACCAGGGTATGTAAGAGTTTAATTCGTTCGGTACGTGCGGATTAATTTGAGCCAAAACTGGACGTATCTCTTGCAAAAACATGTCTAATCAAAAATAATCAAATGCTTACTTCTATTGTGGTATCCTTTTTTAAAAAAGAACGCTGCATGAATCAATGATATCCATTTGAGAGGAGAAAAGCAAATGCAGAGGTTCTTCTCGCACTTAGAAAAAATACAGACGGCCCGATAACACAGAAGTAGGTCAGTATCAACCGTGACGTCGTCTTTTTTTCTCTTATTTATCGGATAGAATCTTCGTAGATCTTCTATATTTCACTAGCAAGATTTCACTGATGTCTAGGGCTTGAAAAAAAATGGTTGGATTTGACTCGGCTGGGCTCCCACGTGGAATTGACTGCACTTGAACTTTGGTGATAAAGGCTTCTCATTGATGATTCGATGGTGTAAAAATAACACGATTTTAATGTCTGGAGTAAGGCAGGAATTATATTTACAGGACACATACAAATTATATACAGTTTTAAGAGGATAAAGGGGGGGGTTGCGGCAATCTACTGGCTTTCAATGCTTCGGCGCACTCTCGGAGTCTGACTATGGACGTCTTCCCAAGGTAGCCCGCAACCGAATTCTGAAGTTAAATCAAAACTTCGCTCTCAGGCTGGATATTCAAAATCACTAAGTCGTCAGGTTTATTGTCTTTTAGAAATTGCCAGTTCTCGTGAGAATTAGCTGCACCTCTTAGTGCGGTCAGGATGTGGTCAAGATGTTTTGAAAAGCGCAAGTCACATCCACACACACATATATATATATATATATATGTGTGTGTGTGTGTGGAATTGGTGGAATTGGCTATACTTGACCTTTGGTGATAAATGCTTCTGATTGAACACTCGCAGGTGTAGAAATAATAGGATTTTAATGTCTGGAGTAAAGCATAGATTCTATATACAGAGCACATTACCTATGTACAAGGATTAGGAGGATGAGAGGGGCTTTCTTACGGCAGTCTAACCGCTTTCAAGATACTCCGGCGCGCTCTCGGAAGCCTGACTGGAACGTCTTTCCAAGTCAGCTCGAAGAACAACTCTGAAGTTACATCGAACCTTCGCTCTTATCAGGTTTATTGTATTTTAGAATTTGCCCACTCTGTCAGTTCTCATGGGATTTAGCTGCACCCTCTTACTGCGGTCAGGATGTGGTTTAGAAAGTTTTGGGAAGCGCAGGCCACATCCACACACACACACATATATATATACATTATATGCGTGTGTTCAGAAACCTGCAAGCTTTTAACAGTGGAGGTGGAGTTAGGTCTGTCTGTCCTCCCACTGATGAAGAACAGACAGTTTTTTGCCTGTGTTTTGTTTTTTACCTGTGTTTTTGAGTTTCTGGGATTTTTATAGTCAATTATTGCTGATATACACCTTCTTTCCAGCGTTATGGTGTTTTTGCATTTTTTTTTTATTGATGAAATATATATATATAGAGAGAGAGAGAGATGGGCGACAAAATAATACGAACACCCATGAAAAAGGCATGGTCCATTTTAAAAAAGCAGAACGCGCATGTCCATTTGCACTCCATTCTGCCACCTAGTGATTATGAATGGTGAGGTATCAGTCACGCAACATCAGTCATATGTGTTGCATGCGCTTACCATACGCTCTAAAAAACTCAATAATGACTGACCTGTCAGAGTTCGAAAAATGAATGATTGTTAGAACGCAGTGCGCTGGTTGCTCCGTGATGGAAAAAGCCAATTATTTGGGGCGTGCAAGGAGTACTGTATCAGCCGTTATTACAGCGTATACGAAATGCAATAAAGTGTCTTCTGTGAAGTACAACAGTGGACAGAAAAGAAAGCTTTTTGAGAGGGATAAAAGAGAGTTGACCCGCATAGCGGTCCGAAAGCGCAGACAATCTTTATCCCAGATGACGTGAGAGATAAATAGTCATCTCCAGAATACCGTTTCAGCAAGAACTGTCCAAAGGGAACTTCATGCTTCGAATATTTTGGAAGAGTTGCAATTTGAAAGCCATTGGTGACATCCCGTCATGCTTTTCAGCGACGCCAATGGTGTAAAACACACAAAAGCTGGGCTCCTCAACAGTAGCAACAAATCATTTGGTCTGATGAATCAATCTTCACCAAATTTCAGACAACTTGACGCGTTTATGTGTGGAGAAAGCCCACAGAATCATTTTCTCCTGACAGCCTCTTGCCGACTGTGAAGCATGGATGTGATTCCCCTATGGTATGGAGTGCGATATCTTGGCGTCGCCTTGTGCCGCCTGTTACTCTGCATGGGAAGGTTACAGCTGCTCACTACGTCGATATTCTAGGGGATTAGGTTCATCCTTTTGTCCAGATTTTATTTCCAGGAGAATGCCCGCTGTATTAGACGGCAATGTTCCAATCCACACTGCTAAAATCGTTCAAAAATTGTTTCAAGTGCATGAGGAGGAAGTAGGGCATCATGCTTGGCACCCTCAACATTATTGAACATATGTGGGGATATTTGGAGTCAAAACTTCGTGCTCAATTTCCTCCACCATCTACGCTTTTTGAATTAGAGACAGTTCTCCAGGAAGAATGGCTTCATATTCCTTTAAATGCTGTTCATGACCTCAATGAATCCATCATACGTCGCATGCAATCTGTAATTAAGTGAAAGGTTGGTCCAACCCCCCTATTAATAAAGCTTTTCTCTTATTTCATAGGGGTTCGTATTATTCTGTCACCCATCTGTATATATATATATATATATATATATATATATATATATGGGACATTCTCACAATCTTTTGACTGTCATGTCCCTGAATAATAATTTTTTATTTAATACACTTTTTGTGTTTTTTTAATTTTATATACTGAGCAACACCCCATTGCATGATTGCATAACAATATTAACGAGATAAATAAGTTTTGGACGATGTTGGGGGTCCAAATACGAGAAAAACTCGTCTACCGTCCTGTGTCCCTTATGCTGATTTTTAAGTTTGGAGCTGTCTGGATAAAATTGTTTCAATAAAAATAATTCAATGTCACTTTTTTCTGAAACTGGAAATATTGCTTTATATAAATATGTAGCTAAAAATTAACCTGCACAAATTTTTAGGGTTTTTATTATTTTTTAAACTCTGTCCCTGGGTTTTAGATTACTTACCACCCCTCTTCTAAAATTATACAGAAAATCATTTCAGATGCAGCCACAGAATTTTTTTCAAGTTTTTTCTCATGCAAAAATATGCTAGAGAAAGAATGTCTAAAATTCTTTTGCAGGAAATTTACTGTAGAATTTAAATCAGCATTTAAATATCAATTTCAAGCGTCGTGGCTTTATTGGTAGTCTCACCGTCCACAAGGTTTATTCCTGAACTTTTCGAAGTAAATTTAAAAGAAAAAATTTAATTTAATCCAATGTTAACAACTGTTTCCAAAAATCAATGAACATTGTGGCTATCACTTAGTCTTAACATGATTTTCCTAAAAATAGGTGGTAATTTTCCTTACCCGTTCCAACCTTACCGTCCATTTTTTCCAATACCATCCCCTTTTTTTACCTTAACGTCTCTTCTTTAACACCCCTTTAAGACAATGTTATACAAACATTCTGTATTAAAAGTACTACATTGTTATTATTTCTTATTTGAATGCCCTGTGGGTGCTATGCAAATTCATTATAAGTAAAAATTTAGAAGAAAATAAAAAGTTATAGGGGTAAAATGGTAAGGAAAATTAATCTCGCAAGTTTCACTTAAACCTCAGTTAAATGAAAAATATTTCGCTGCTGATCATTTTTTCCTTATTTTGAATCATTACGGCATTCGTCTATCAGATTAAAATGTTATTTTAGCAAGTTTAATTTTGTCAGATTTTTTTTTCCCAAAAGTCAAAAGATTGTGAGAATGCCCCATATATATATATATATATATATATACTAGCGGGCATGACCGAGCTAAGCTCGGTCAAAATTTGCCTTGTGTTCAATTCGATATTTCATTCTCTTGTATAAATTTTGCTGTTTAGATAAAATTGGCATGTTCCTAAGCCATAGGGATCCTCTAATGGAAATTTTTCGAACACACGACCTAACCAAGGCTCTTCTCGAACCCGAAAACGATAGAATACAAAATTTAGTCAAAATCGCTAACGTCATTTTATAGATAAAATTACCTTGACCCACTGTAACCCAAAAAGGACCTACTAATCTAAATTTATCAAACATCTGACCTATCCCAATAGCCTTCTCCTGCTAGGAAACGGTGTAAAAGAAATTTTGTCAAAATCGTTTGGGCTATTTTTTAGATAAAATTAGCTAAACCTTTACCCATAGTGACCCAAAATGACTGGTTAATCGAATTTTCTTGAGCATGCGACCTAGACCAATGGTCTTCTGGAACCCGAAAACGATAGAAAACAAAATTTAATCAAAATCGTTAAAGCAGTTTTCTATATAAAATGAACTTGACCCACAGTGACACATAAATGACCCATTAATCAAATTTTCTCAAACATGTGACCTAACCCAATGATCTTCTAGTGTCCGGAAACAGTGTAATACAAAATTTTGTCAAAATCGTTTGAGCCTTTTTTTAATATACAATTAGCTTGACCCACAGTGACCCAAAAATGACCCACTAATCGAATTTTCCCGAACATGTGACTTAGCCCAATGGTCTTCTCATGCCCCAAAACTGTATAATACAAAATTTTGACAAAATCGTTTGAGTCTTTTTTTAGTTACAAATAGCCTGGCCCACAGTGACCCAAAAATGACCCACTAATCGATTTTTCTCGAACATGTGACTTAGCCCAATGGTCATCCATGCCCGGAAACGGTATATTGCAGAATTTTGTCATAATGTTTTGGGCCTTTTTTTAGATTCCATTAGCTTGACCAGGACCCATTGTGACCCAAAATGACCCGCTAATAAAATTTTATTGAACATGCGACCAAGCCCAATCGTATTCTCGCGCCCGAAAACGATAAAATGCAAAATTTCGTCAAAATCGTTAGAGCCGTTTTCTAGATAAACTTTGCTTGACTCACAGTGACCCAAAAAATGACCCACTAATCGAATTTTCTCTAATATGTGACTTAACCCACTGGTCTTCTCGTAATCCAAAACGACAAAATACAAAATTTAGTCAAAATCGTTAGAGCCAATTTTTAGATTAAATGGCTTGACCCATAGGGACCAAATTGGCCCACTAATCGAAATTTCTCGATCATGTGAACCAGCCCAATAGTTTTCTTCTACGAAAGAACGATTGGATATAAAATTTAGTCAAAATCGATTGAGCTGTTTTCTATACATAATTAGCTTGACCTTGACCCATTTGACCCAAAATGACCTACTAATCCATTTTTCTCATACATGTGACTTAGTCCAATGGTCATTTCATGCCCGGAAACGGTATATTACAAAATTTTGTCGAAAGGTTTTGAGCCTTTTTTGGATTCAATTAACTTGACCCTGACCCATTGTGACCCAAAATGACCCACTAATCGAATATTCTTGGACATGCGATCAAGCCCAATGGTATTCTCGTGCCCGAAAACGATAGAATACAAAATTTCGTCAAAATCGTTAGAGCCGTTTTCTAGATAAACTTTGACCCGCAGTGACCAAAAATGACCCCCTAATCGAATTTTCTCTAATATGTGACTTATCCCATTGGTCTTCTCGTAATGGAAAACGACAAAATACAAAATTTAGTCAAAATCGTTAGAGCCGTTTTTTAGATAAAATTGACTTGACCCGTTGTGAACCAAAAATGACCCACTAATCGAATTTTTTCCAACAAATGACATAGCCCAATAGTTTTCTCGTGCCGAAAAACGGTTGGATATAAAATTTTGTCAAAATCGATTGAGCCGTTTTTGAGATATATTTACCTTTACCTTGACCCATTATGACCCAAAATGACCCACTAATCGAATTTTCTCGATTACGTGACCTAGCCCAATGGTATTCTCGTGCCCGAAACTGGTAAAGTACAAAATTTCGTCAAAATCGATTGAGCAGTTTTCTAGATAAACTTTGCTTGACTCACAGTGACCCAAAAATGACCCACTAATCGAATTTTCTCTAATATGTGAATTAGCCTATTAGTCTTCTCGTAATCCAAAACGACTGAATACAAAATTTAGTCAAAATCGTTAGAGCCGTTTTTTAGATAAAATTGGCTTGACCCATAGTGACCCCAAAATGACCCACTAATCGAAATTTCTCGAACATGTGACCTATCCCAATAGTTCCCTCGTGCCGAAAAACGGTTGGATATAAAATTTAGTCAAAATCGATTGAGCCATTTTTTAGATATAATTAGCTTGACCTGGACCCATTACGACCCAAAACTACCCACTAATCGAATTTTCTCGAACACGTGACCTAGCCCAATGGTCTTATCATGCCCGAAAATGGTAAATTACAAAATTTCGTCAAAATCGTTGGAGCCGTTTTTAAGAAAAAATTTACATACACACACACATACATACACACACAATTTTTGCTCGCCTTATAGTATAAGATATATATTATATGCGTGTGTACAGAAACCTGCAAGCTTTTAACTGTGGGGGTGGAGTTAGGGCTGTCTGTCCTCCCACTGATGAAGAACAGACAGTTTTTTGCCTGTGTCTTGTTTTTTACCTGTATTTTTGAGTTTCTGGTATTTTTAAGTTAATTATTGCTGATATACACCTTCTTTCGAGAGTTATGGTGTTTTTGCATTTTCATTATTGATGAAATACATATATATACATATACATATATATACATATATGGGGCATTCTCACAATCTTTTGACTTCTGGGGAAAAAAATCTGGTGAAATGAAACTTGCTAAAATAACATTTTAATCTGATAGACGAATGCCTTAATGATTCAAAATAAAGAAAAAATGGTCAGCAGCGAAAATTTTTTTATTTAACTGAGGTTTAGGTTAAGCTTGCGAGTTTAATTTTCCTTACCATTTTACCCCTATAACTTTTTATTTTATTCCAAATTTTTACTTATAATGAATTTGGATAGTACCCATAGGACATTCAGAAAAGAAATAATACAAATGTAGTACTTTTAATACAGAATTTTTGTATAACATTTTCTTAAAGGGGTGTTAAAGAAGGGACGGTAAGGTAAAAAAAGGGACGAAATGGTAAAAAAAGAGACGGTACGGATGGAACGGTAAGGAATATTACCACCTATTTTTGGAAAATCATGTTAACACTAAGTGATAGCCACAATGTTCATTGATTTTTCGAAACAGTTGTTAACATTGGATTAAATTAAATTTTTTTTTTAATTTACCTCGAAAAGTGCAGGAATAAACCTTGGGGACGGTAACACTACCAATAAAGCCACGGTGCTTGAAATTTATATTTAAATGCTGATTTATATTCTGCAGTAAATTTCCTGTCAAAGAATTTTAGATATTCTTTCTCTAGCATACTTCTGCATGAGCAAAAACTGGAAAAATATTCTGTCGCTGCATCTGAAGTGATTTTCTGTGTAATTTTAGAAGAGGGATGGTAAAAAATCTAAAACTCAGGGACAGAGTTCAAAAAATAATATCAACCCTAAAAATGTGTGCAGATTAATTTTTAGCTACATATTTATATAAAACAATAGTTCCAGTTTCAGAAAAAAATTAAATTGAATTATTTTTATTGAAACAATTTTATCCAAACTGCTCCAAACTACAAAATCAGCATGAGGGACACAGGACGGTACATGAGTTTTCCATGTATTTTGACCCCCAACATCGTCCAAAGCTTATTTATCTCGTTAATATTGTTATGCAATCATGCAATGGGGTGTTCCCAAGTATATGAAATAAAAAAAAACACAAAAAGTGTATTAAATAAAAAATTATTATTCAGGGACATGAAAGTTAAAAGATTGTGAGAATGCCCCATATACATATGTGTACAGCCGTGGAAAAAAAAGTAAACACCCCCTACTAACTCCTCAACAAATGATCGTAGACGAAAGTTACTGGTACCAAACGAGTGGAAATAAAGTCTACTTTTAAATGATGTATGTAAAATTTTCTTAAGGGGTCGTCTACATATTAAAACGAATCCAAACTTCATTTTCTTCAATGGCAATACCCAATTTTAACAAGATATTTCAAATCTTCTGTTCAACCTATGCCTAGACACCAAATTTCAAGTCATTTGAATGATAAGTTTTTGCATTAAAAACATTGAAAATTTAGTGCTTCTAATGTTAAATTACATTTTCATATTTTTATTTATATCTCCTGAAATTATGCTCCTAATGTTTTTTTTTTTTTTTTGTTTTTGTTTTTTTGTTTTGTTTTGTTTTTTTTTGTACAAATAATACTAATATACCCAAACATAAATACGCTGAATTTTCAATTTTTATAATTTTATGATATGAATTACGAATTATGAAATTAATATTTGAAATAATTATGAATTGCAACCTACAAATTTTTTGATGGATTTAGATTTATTAAGTCCTGATTTATGGAAAACCAAAATTTCACATTTTTCTTCCAAGTAGTTTTCAAATTATGCTTAAAAAACGGCAAAATGATGGTTTAAGGGGCCGTCTATGATGGAAGTGAGTAGACATTTAAAAATATATTCTGCTGTACTGTAATCTAACAGGCTTCATTGACTGTTTCAGTGACGCTTAAGGTGCCTTGATCAAGAAAGGGCCTCCAATCGAGTACGGAACTTCAATTTGGATACAGCCCTTAAAATACGCTGGTTTTAAAATAGTTAATTTCTCGGAAACTTATAGTACGAATTGCATAAAAATTCGTTTTTAGGCTAATTGAAGGGTATAGAGTTCATTTATGCTGTCAGAATTGTGTACGGCCATTGAAAAAAACAAAGTTATGGTTCGTTTTAATATGTAGATGGCCCACTAAGCAAATTTTATATACATCAGTCAAAAGTAGACTTTATTTTCAATCGTTCGGTACTAGTAACTTTCTTCTAGGATAATTTGTTGAAGAGTTAGTAGGGGGTGTTTACTTTTTTTTTTCCACGACTGTGTATATATATATATATATATATATATACATATATATACATATGTATACATACATCTACTAAAAAATAACTTTTCAAAAGTATTAAAAAAAAAAAAAAAAAAAAAAAAAAAGGGGGGGGTGAAAGTTGTGGCTAAAAAATAGTGTGGTATCAAATTTCCAAGCTTATATTATGGTACTTATTTAACATTTTTTATTAAAAATTTACCATATGTAAGTCGAGTACCTAAGTATGCGTTGATAGAAAGCCTTTTCGCCTTTACTAAATACATGATAACGTGTTTCTGAAAATTAATTTTTTTTAAATTATGCTACAGTTTAACAGTTTTTCGCTAATTAAGAATAGAAAATTTGTGTTTTTAAAGCTGAATTTTATAAAAGCACGTAGATTGAGTAAATATATGTCCAAAAATGCAATCCTTACTTTTTTCTGTCCATTATTCAAACCTTTTCCTCGATTTAAACATAAGGTGTGACGAAGAAAAATATCGGTCAGTTTCAGTATCTCGACGATATTTTAAAAAATCTATATCCCTGTTTATAATTAATTTATGAAGATGGATTTGGTCTCAAATTGAAGATCTTTTTCATTAGGTCCTTCTGGTTTTGGTTTTATTTTTCTGCGATGATTGATTCTTTTGATATAGGAAATTTTACGCTGCCATGTTTGGTCGATTTAACATGGAGTAGTTGTCTTCAGTATAATAAGCAGTTACGGTGTCTTGCGTTTTATTCTTGACGTTTGTTTGTTTGGCGGGGTTAGCATTTTTTCTCAGCTTGGCTTGGCAGCACGACCGTCCTGCTTGATATATATATACACATATATACATAAATATATATACACATATATACATATATATATATACACATATATACATACATACATATATATATATATATAGATAGATAGATAGATAGATAGATAGACAGACAGATATATATATATATATATATATGCTATATATGCATATATATATATATATTACAATAAAAGACAACAAAACAATAACAGATTTATATGATAAACGTAAAAAATTTAAATTCAAAGTTAATACATTTACAAATTTTAAATCTTGTTTTCATCATTCTGTATATCGAAATATAATACTTAATCATTTATATAGAATAAAATGTTTATGTTCTTCTCATCTAATTAACAATAAAATTAAAAAACTAATTTATGATGCATTAAATCATGGTTTTCAAAAAAAAATCATATATTCATTAATATACAATTAGTATTTACATGAACTTAAAAAAAAAAAAAAAATTAACACATGCGTAAACAAAATTACAAAAAAAATTGTAAAATCAAAAAATATTTATATAAAAAATTAAAAATTAAAAATTGTAAAATAATAATAAACAATTACTATAGGACGGTTGGGTGGGTAGATGTTAGAGTACGGAGGAGGGTGGAGTTGTCTGGATAATACGCAATGGGTAACTAAAAAAAATGTTGGGGTTTTTGTATTTTAACTACATTTCTAATACGTATTTTATATGGATGTTGATTTGATGTTTTATATGTAATTGGTGACATTTTTTTTTCTTTTCATATTAAATTTAGCTTATTTAATCAAATTCAAATTAACTTGTTTTTAAATTTTAGTTTACTCAGAACAATATCATATTAATTAATAATAGTATACCATCTTTATAGTGGTTAATATGCATATAAGTTTATTTGATATAGCTAATGTTATACTGTATGTATTAAAATTGGTTATTTAGTTTTTATTATTATTCCTCTATACTTTTTAATATTGTTTTATTTTCAACTTTGTATTCCATGATTAATTATGGGTTTAATGTGTTTGATTGTCACAATAATATTTTTTAGCTTTTTTATGGCTAATATGAAGATAATTCACACACTGTATTTGTGATCTTTAGGCTATTGGGAATTTTAGAATCTGACAATCTTCTATTAACATCCATTTTTCTTCCTTTCCATTTTATTAATTTATTATTTTTTATTTTAATAGAAATTATTAAAGTTTTTTATATTTTTATTATATATAATTTATTTTATGTTATAGCATATAGCTATATTCTATATATTATCAATGTTATAATTTTTTTTTAAGTTCTCAGTGTAGATTAAATGGGTTAGGTAATAGAATATATTGAAAGCATTTTATTAACATTTAATTTATTTAATTTTTTTTAATAATGAAATATAGTATATTATTATTTATATATTAGGATTTGTGTTAATGCAGTTGATATATTTTAATTTCATTAACTTTTATTAGGATCTTCTTGTGACATTTGAATAATAATGGATACCATGTGCGGGAGGATATATAAATCAACTGGGATTTTATTCGGTATGTTGTGTAATATTTCTATTTTTTATGCTATAAATTAAATATTTAAAGGGTTGTATTGTTTTTTCCATTTCATGCCATTTGATAATGTTCTGTTTTCATCTTGAAACTATTCTCTTGGTCATATTGGTTGTTTGAGTACAGGAGAAAAAAAAAGCTTTTAGCTTTTTTTCTCACAGAAAACGACCAACTTGCTTATATCATTTAATTCTGTACTCTTGAAAACGTAATTCAATATATAAGTCTTTCAATTTTTTTTCGATATCCATATTCTTGTTTTTTTCTTCCATATTAATTCTTGTAATTAAGTATAAGGCACTTTATTTTATACATACAGTTCTATATTATAGGTTTGTGGCATCCGCTTTTATTGTCATTTCATACACAATATTGCGGTTTTTTATGATTGTCGGTAATGTTTGATTAATGGTTATATATTCATATATATATATATATACATATAGATGAATGCTAAAAAAAGTTTAAAACCTTATATGTTTTTATGTGTGTGAGCGTGTATAAGTGTATGTATATATGCTTGTATATTGTATGGACATATAATTATAAAAAAAAATACGGGGTATCATGCATTTAACATAATAAATTTTCACGTATTGCATCATCATTTAAGGATATATTTTACTATCTCAATATTCCTCATTGCTTTTTAAATTTTCTCATTTATTTATATAATACAAGGCTAAATTTTACTATCTCAAATATTCCTCATCTTTTTAAATGTTATTTATGTTCTCATTTTTTATATTACAATTTTTTGTCTTTAAAACGTTAATTTAATCAATTGCCCTTTTATTTATTTTGATATAATTCTTAATTTCTTTCTTTCTTTATTTATTTATTTGCATTAATTTATTCCTTTTCTTTATTTTATTTTGTATTCACTCAGTACTTATTAAGTTTATTCCTATTTTATCATTCTAGTTTAACTAAAAGTTAATCTATGTTTCTTCTTGATTTGTTCAATCATCTTCAATCCTTTTATTTTTTGGGGAGGGGGGCTTAAGATGGCAACACTAAACATTATTGTTATTAATCCAGATCCAATTTACATTTTTCCTTTCTCACACCAGATGGCAGCACAGTTATGGGTTTCACTCAGATGCTCAACTATAGATCACATGTTAAAATAGTCTTAACTTTCTTTTCCATGCTGATATGCAGTAGTTTTGACTCTTAGTATGTCATTCAGATATTGTGCTCTAATAATTTTTAATATCCTGTATGAGGTGTATCTTTCTTTGGATCTCTTAGCTTTTTATTATCTATTTTCTGTAATGTTTGCGTTATAAGGAGCTAAATTTTGTCATTTTAGGCTTAATGCCGACAAAATTGGATGAAATAATGCAACTTCTATGAATAAACTCACAAGCTCCTCTGACGATTCTGTGAGTCATTCATAGTTTCTTATTTTACATACTGGTTTCTTATGTTCATTTCTAAATCATCTTCAGAAATTTATCAATTTCATCATATATTTGTGATTTCAAATTTATTATACATATATATATATTTACACATAGATATATATATACATATAGATATATATACATATTATGTATACACATACACACATATATATATATACATATATATATACATATAGATATATATACATATATATATATATATATACATATATATATATATATATATATATATATATATATATATATATATATATATATATATATACCGTGTGTATCTAAACTCTTGGGCAAAACTTTAAGGGGTGATAGTACACATCAAGACAAACAATATTAAATAGGAAACTAAGGTTCCCAAACGTCTTCCGAAGGAGATAGGTGCCTTTAAAGTTTAGGGTCCAAAATTTCAAATGATCCTCACACATTTCTTCTATGCTTAGGACACCACATGTTGCACTTGATCAATAGAAATATAATTGCTAAATTTCACGCCAGATACATCTTCTACTACACGAAACCATTCATCATCTGCATTATCGTCACCATGGTCATTATTTTCTGTCCCTTCTGTTGAGCATTCATCATCAATTTTTCGCCGTAAACCGCATTTCACGAAACATTTACATCTAATATAATTCTAAATGGCTGAAGAGGTTACTTTATACCATGCTGAAAGGACAAAATGAATAGCCTGCAAAAGGTCCGTTTTTAGAGTAGGTTTTTTTGCTAGTTCCATGACACATAAATATCTTTTCACTAGCTTTCTCCTGTAAAATTGCTTAAAACAGTTGATTATCCCGGCATCAAGAGGTTGTACGACAAATGTACAATTAGCTGGGAAAAATCTGACTTCTATATTTTTCAAAGACGACGTATCTGGTGGGTGAGCTGATTAATTGTCAATAAATATAATGATTTTGCTTTTTTGAGCGCCGCTTGATCTATCAAAGTTATGAAGAAATTTTGTAAAAATATCAATTTTCATCCATGCCTTGGTATTCGAATGATAGACTACTGGTACTTTCTTTACATTCTTGAAGCATCGGGCTCTAGCAGATTTACCAATAACGAGGGGTACTCGTTTATCAAAACCGTTTTTATTTGTGCATAGTAGCACTGTAAGTCTTTCTTTGGAATGTTTACCACCATGACAAGATTCTCCTTTGAACGCTAGCGTTCTTTCTGGCAAGCATTTATAAAACAGACCTGTTTCGTCTGTATTGTAGATTTCACAATCCTTGTATCCTTCTAGTAACTTCGGAAGTTTTTCGAACAGCATTTCTATTTCATCAGTATTTACTACTGCAGCACTTTCGCCGCATAATTTTCTGGATACCAATCCATGGCGAATTTTAAAACGTGAAATCCACCCATTTGATGCAGAAAAAGTATCCATGCCATATGAGGCAGCTATTTCAAGTGCCTTCTCTCGAAAAATATTCCTATCCACAGGAATATTTGACGCACGAGCCTGCTCGTACCAAGCGAAGAGAAGTCTTTCCAACTCACTGTAAGTAGACATTTTGCTAGTTTTTCTCTTTTTTGCCGAAGTTCCATACTTATCAGCCTGATCTCTAATTTCTTTCTTTTTCAAAATTATCGAATTCAGGGTTGACGGCGGTATACCTAAACGCTTAGCGATGCTAATTTTTTTCTCAAAAGGATTCTTTTCCACCTCATCTATGATTTGAAGTCATTCTTCTAAGGTTCGGATTTGTTTTGCCATTCTTGAAATTCAAAGAATGCATAAAATGTAGGGCAGAACGCATTAAATTGAAAGCTCACACTCTTCAAATTAAACACCTGCACTGCACACAACAGATTAGCTAGGATTTAAGCAGCTGGCCGAAGTGGGTACATCCAACCTCCCCTTTACACAGAATAGAATAACCCATTCTCCAAACAAGAACACCTGTTACGCATTCAATTATTTAAATGTACATACATGTCGCAATATCAGAGCTAATCACTGCCCCCCCCCCCACCTCTAAAACACCACAAATGAGTCATTTTAAGAGAAAAGAAGTAATTCAAGTTTGGATCTGCTTGACTTTCTATTTCATTTCGGTGATGAGAAAATTTTTAGAACGATGAATGCGGGAAAACGACTTTTTGAAGAACGATGCACGCGGGTTTCGTTAACATTATTTAAATATAATTTGTGCAGGGACATAGAAATAAAACGATCAATGCGGGAAAACGATGGATGCGGGAACGATAGATCGGGGTTTCACTGTATATGCCTATACTGTTAAAAAGTAGAAAAAAATAGAAAAAAATGAATATTAAGATTTAAGTCATGCAGATATAAAAGAGTTGGGATAATTATAAGACAATGCTAATTGCTTTAATTTAAAAATGTTAGGCTGTAAGAATTGGGAGGAACATAAACGCTTGATACGAAGACAATGATTAAGTAGAATATTTCTATATACTAAAATATGTAAGCAGGAATTGAAGTTCGTAAAATTAATTACATTAAATAAAAATTCATTGCGTTTATCATAAACATTGAATGTTAGGGTGTTATTAGGGAGAATATTAATTTTAACATCCATAAAATTGGTACTAGAATTATGTGGAAAAGTAGTACTAAGTTCTAGAATAGAAGGGTACTTTACAGGAAGAGATATAGAATTATTATCTTTAACAGAAACAATAATTATATCATCTATGTATCTGTATAGCAATATATTATTGTTAATAAATTTACGTTCATAAAATTAAAAATATAAATCAGATAACATACTTGATGAAGCAGCTCCTTGAGGTACGCCCTGTATTTGAATAAAAAAAGCATTGTCTTGGAAAATAAAATTATGAAATAGTAGAAAGTTAGTCAAAGATGTGACGTAGTCAGTATCAATGTTATCAGGTAAATATAATAAAGAAAAATATTCTATAAATAATGTATTGATAATAGAATGCAAGTCTTTTAGAATGATATTATTAAATAGGTCTTTGAAATCTAAAGTAATAATATTATTGACATTTGTTAATGGCTTTATTTTATCCGTCAATTCAAAACTGTTTTTAATCCAGTGAGTGTTGTCTTTATTGACTGATAACTCATAAATTTGGGTAAGAATTTTTAAAAATAATGTATTAGCACGAGTATTTTATGTATTACAACCTACAGTGACAGTGCGGAATTTAAGAGGATTTTTTTGAAATTTTGGAATCATGACTACATAAGGATAATTTAGGTTGTTATTTTTTATGCCTAGTAATTTATCATAGCTTAATATATGATTATTATTTTCCTTTAAAGTAACATGATGAAGTTTGAAAATATTATTAGAAGTAACTGCTTTAGTTAGAAGGTTATGATAGTAATATTTGCAGATGAAAGCACAGTGGTTAGCAGCCTTATCTACACATGTAATGATGAAATTATTTTGAAGTGCTGCAATATGTGGTTTAAGGGTGGGGAAAGAAACGGAATTTTTGGCAATATTCAGTTTTAGTAATTGTTGTTTCAAAAGAAAGATGACATGATGCTTCCAATCTTCAAAATATTCAGTAGGTTTATTATAATTAACAGCAATTTTATAAATGAAGAAATCTAAATCATATGTGACTTGTTTAATGATGGACTATATATTACAGTGTGAAGGAATACGATATTTAGTGCCATGACGCATCAAAGATCTTAAATGATTATTATTGACAATGTCTAAATTACCAGTTATAACATGTCCATGATGGGCATTAATATATGTATCTAGATGGGGATCATTGCATTTACATGTAAAAGTATCAGTGTGTTTGAAATTTTTAGAAAACTTATTATAATTGAAAATTTTACGACCTAAACTAATAAGATATTTAAAAGAGCTTTTTAGATTAACACTTTGAAGTGGGAATTTACACTGCTCGTTGTGAAATAATTGATTAAGTTTAATTTTATTAAAAATAGGATTGATAAAGGTAACGATTAAATGTGAATTACTTTTATTTAATTTTTGTGGTTTTTTTGTTAATATTGACATTAAGAGCAGTTAGTCTATAATGGAGTAAATCAAAAAATGTATCACTAAAGTGAGTATTGAATGTGTTTGAAGTAAAAACTTTATGATATTGATTAATATGAAATTTAGGAATTGCAAATATAAATTTACGAAGAGACATCCAGTTGTAATTACTACTGAAAGAAGATTGTAGGCGTATTAATAATTTTTTTTTTTTGTATGGATATTAGTTAATTTAGATGATGAATGTTTAGTAGTGGATGATTTCCCTCTTTTTGTACTTGTGGTTTGCTTATATAATTTATGATTAAGAGATTGATAGTTAATTGTATTAGATGATGTAGAATATACGGCATGAGGTTTATTGTATGAGAGTTGATTTGGTCCATACGGATAACGTGTGTTATAATGTTTGATATATGCTGATTCCAGAAAAAGACGTTCATGGAATTTATTTTGTATATTAAGGATATGAATAGTAATATTACTAAATTTGTGCTTTTTAAAGTGCCTATACTCACCATTGCAGTTTAAAGGATTGCGAGAGCATTTATAATTACTGATGGCAGATCTATGTCCATTGATACGTTTATGAATTGGGCCACTAGTTTGACCAATATATTGCATGTTACATGAATTGCATTTAATACGATAAATAACATTAAAAGCTTTAAAAAATTAATATGGGAATTGTTATGAACAATTTGTGATGGATCTGCATGAGGGCATGTCAAGCAGCGAGGAGATGAGCATTTGATAAATTGTAAATGTGGTGAGGGAGAAGAAAATAGATAGCTGGATGACGATCCATGGTCAAGCCTATAATTAACCATGTGCCGGGCATTACGCTGAGAGTTATCAAAGCCCAATTTGCCAGTCGCTAAACATTTACTAAGAATTGCCATGAAGGATTAGGAGACATAATATTAAACACGTAATGAATAAGATGAAAAAAGTAAGATAAATAATTGAGAAAGATACAATCTAGATTATAAATATATAAAATAAAAATAGTAATAAGAAGTAATAATGTATCTAAACTTTTTATTTTGTTTTTGTTTTAATATTTTTATTAGTTTTTGTAAGTTTTTAATTATTTTTTTAATTAAAATAGATTTATATTTATTTTAAATAATATGAACTGTTGTAAATATCATTAAAATAAAGAATTAAAAATTTAATGAAGAAAGTAATTAATATAAAAAAAAGATTTAACTGGAATAATATAAAAACCATGTCCCAGAACAAAATTATAAATAATAATGTTGCTTGCATGAAAACTAGATTAAATGTAAATTAATATACAAA
>OZ010787.1:80306271-80323771 GCA_963932465.1 Maratus speciosus
GGGACATTCAAAAACATTAAACCGATAATAAATATTAAAAAGAATAGAGGAATAATAATAAAAATAATTACCCAATTTTAATGCATACAGTATAACTATATTTATATTAAACATACTTATATGTATATTATTCACTATAAGAATGGCATACTATTAGTAATTAATATGATATTGTCCTTAGTAAATTAAAATTTAATAACAAATAATTGTAAATTAGATTAATCAATAATTAAGCTAATTATAATATTAATGAAATTCTCCAATTTCATATAAAATATCAAATCAACATCCATATAAAATACGTAACAAAAATATAGTAATAATACAAGAGCCCACATTTTTTTTTTATATATACATAAATATATATATACATATATATATACATACATATATATATACATATATATATATACATACATATATATACATACATATATATACATATATATATACATACATATATATACATATATATATACATACATATATATATATATATACATACATATATATATATATATATACATATATATATACATACATATATATATATACATATATATATATACATACATATATATATGTACATATATATATACATACATATATATATATACATATATATATACATACATATATATATACATATACATATATATATACATACATATATATATATATATGTATATATACATACATATATATATATATATATATATATATATATATATATATAGCTCTATTAAAAGCAAATGATTTATGAAAATCATGAAAAGAGGGTGCAAAACAACAATAAAAATCTATGAAATTTTATGAAAATTTATAACGAAAAAACAATAAACAAACCACTCCCTGCTCATCAGAAAGTGGGAGGAGTGAAAAAAGCAGGTACCAAAAACAGAAATTGGATCCTCACGGGTTTCGCAAGATATGGCCAACCCACATACTCCAAAAGTATAAAAATAGATTTAAACTTTCAAAAACACAACATAACAAAGCTATTTTAAAAAATATTAACGAATCAAAACTGCTTTAGAAACAAATATAACCAACCAATTCAAAATCCAAAAAAACCGATTTAGCTTATAAAACGTAAATAAAAATTAATAAAAATTCTAATATGACTAAATCATTAAGCAATTAAAAGTATTGAACATGTGAGAAGGCCATACCCCCCACCCTTACCCATGAAGACCTGAAAAAAAAAAAAACTTGCTACCTTTAAAACAATCACTACGCTCCACTTCTTTCCATCAGCAGGAGTTGCAAGCAAGGCCATAACCAAGTTAGACCAGCGTCCTGAAGACTTGTCTCTCCATTATCCTCATAATCATTAATTTTCTCTCCAAGTCACCGCAGTTTCCACTTGAAGCACATCAACATGCAGACGTTCTTAAAAAGACTTTAATCCACACCCTTCATATATTCAAGCAGCTACCTTGGCATCCATTACGGTATTTGGCCGCTTAGCTGTTGCCACTTTAGAAATCTCTTCTCAAGCTGATTTACATAATGAAAAATAAACTGGTATGGAAGTAAATTATTATAAAAAAGTCCTTCCGGCCAGTGCCGGGAGGAAGAGGTAGCTTTCAAATACCTTATTTTAAAAAAGCCAACTTATATTATTCAAACACACGAAGCTCAATTTAGTGGAAACCGAATATAAGAGATTCAATACTAATTTTTATCAATACTAAATCATTATGAATGAGAATTTCACGAAATTAGTCAGCTTTATCCAAGCTGCTTTTATTTAAAGTAACATATATTTGGCTGAGATGTTGATGTATACTATCCACATGCTTTCTCACATGGAAATAGGCGAATACGTGTGTTATCGCGTGACAAATACAAGATCGTTTCAAAATGTTAGTCATACTAGAAATTCAAAGTGCTATAATTCAATCATTTTTTTAAGATATAAACAAAAGAACAAATTTGCAGAAACAAAATCTGCTCCGGAATCTTTGTATCAAGGTCAAACACATAAAAAAATCTTTCTCATTTTCCAATTTTTTAATACCTCATTTTAAATTTTAAATTTAATTTTTTTAAATGGCAACCCTTTTGAAACAAGATGGCGAATGAAGCTGGCCAACGAACTCGGTCGAGAAATTGGTATGTACTATGTATAGACCAAGTAACATCCAAATCGGTTCATAAATACGCTTGTTATCGCGTGACAAATATCAGGTCGTTTTAAAATGTCAGCCACAATAGAAATTCAAAACGCTATAACTCAGCCATTTTTTTAGATATAGATGAAACAAAAACTGTTCCGGGATCTTTGTATTAAGGTCAAACACATACAAAAAAAATCTTTTTCATTTTCCAATATTTTGGTATCTCATTTAAAATTTTAATTTTTTCAAATTTTTTTAAATGGCCGCCATTTTGAAACAAGATGGCGAATGAAGCTGGCCAACGAACTCGGTCGAGATATTTGTATGTACTATGTACACACCAAAGTACATCCAAATCGGTTCATAAACACGCCTGTTATCACGTGACAAATATCAGGACGTTTCAAAATGTCAGCCACGCTAAAAATTCAAAATACTATAACTCAGCCATTTTTTGAGATATAGACGAAACAAAAACTGCTCCCGAATCTTTGTATCAAGTTCAAATACATAAGAGAAAAATATTTTTTCAATTTTCAATTTTTTGGTACCAGATTTCAAATTTAAATTTTTCTTAAAAATTTAAATGGCGGCCATTTTTAAACAAGATGGCGGATGAAGCTGGCCAACAAACTCGGTCGAGACATTGGTATGTTCTATGTACAAACGAAGTTACATCCAAATCGGTTCATAAATACGCCTTTTATCGCGTGACAAAATTCAGGACGTTTCAAAATGTCAGCCACGCTAGAAATTCAAAATGCTATAACTCAGCCATTTTTTAAGATATAGACGAAACAAAAACTGCTCCGGAATCTTTGTATAAAAGTCAACTACATAAGAAAAAAATATTTTTCCATTTTCAATTATTTGGTACCACATTTCAAATTTAAAATTTTTAAGAAAATTTTAAATGGCCGCCATTTTGAAACAAAATGGCGGATGAAGCTGGCCAACGAACTCGGTCGAGACATTGGTATGTACTATGTACATACCGAATTACATCCAAATCGGTTCATAAATTCGAGAGTTACAGTATGACAAAGTTCAGATATATATATATATATATGGATATATATATATATATATATATATATATATATATATATATATATATATATATATATATATCAACTTTTGAACGGAGGGTGGTTTCGGGGTCTGGGGGTCATGATCGATGAAAATATACCAAAATTTTTTGAAATCGCTTTCCTCCGAACGGCTGCAATAGGTAGCTTTTTGTAATGAAAGCTACCTAAAAGATAACAGTAAATTTAAAAATCTGTGAACTCAAAAATTCTCTATTACTACAAATTCTATAAAATCTATTAACTTGTCCCACAATAATGTTAATAAAAACCTTTTTACTTAAATTTGAATACCAGTGTGGCATGGATTGAGTATTAAAATTAAAAAAATCCCGTTTATCAAAAAGCTTAATTAATATATTGCTATCTTTAATTAAAATGTCTAAATCCAAAAAAATTAACATGTAAACTATCAACAGAAGCCTTATTTAATTTTAAACATGGAGGATAGATATCGTTAATCGATACCAAAAGTTTGTCATCGAATATTATTAAATCATCGATATACCTTAAAACTGAATAACTCTTATTACTGTTTAAAACATAATTAAATTCATAATAAAAAAGAAACAGATTTGCAGCAGAACTCGAAAAATTAGTACCCATACCGATGCCACATACCTGGTAGAAAAGTAGGTATAATTTGAGTATTTAATTTTAATACTCAATCGATGCCACACTGGTATTCAAATTTAAGTAAAAAGGTTTTTATTAACATTATTGTGGGACAAGTTAATAGATTTTATAGAATTTGTAGTAATAGAGAATTTTTGAGTTCACAGATTTTTAAATTTACTGCTAATCTTTTTTATAATAATTTATTTCCATACCAGTTTATTTTTTATTATGCAAATCAGCTTGAGAAGAGATTTCTAAAGTGGCAACAGCTAAGCGGCCAAACACCGTAATGGATGCCAAGATAGCTGCTTGAATATATGAAGGGTGTGGATTAAAGTCTTTTTAAGAGCGTCTGCAAGTTGATGTGCTTCAAGTAGAAACTGCGGTGACTTGGAGAGAAAATTAATGATTATGAGGATAATGGAGAGACAAGTCTTCAGGACGCTGGTCTAACTTGGATTATGGCCTTGCTTGCAACTCCTGCTGATGGAAAGAAGTGGAGCGTAGTGATTGTTTTAAAGGTAGCAAGTTTTTTTTTCAGGTCTTCATGGGTAAAGGTGGGGGGTATGGCCTTCTCACATGTTCAATAATTTTAATTGCTTAATGATTTAGTCATGTTAGAATTTTTATTAATTTTTATTTACGTTTTACAAGCTAAATCGTTTTTTTTTTTGGATTTTGAATTGGTTGGTTATATTTGTTTTTAAAGCAGTTTTGATTCTTTAATATTTTTTAAAGTAGCTTTGTTATGTTGTGTTTTTGAAAGTTTAAATCTATTTTTATACTTTTGGAGTATGTGGGTTGGCCATATCTTGCGAAACCCGTGAGGATCCAAATTCTGTTTTTGGTACCTGCTTTTTTCACTCCTCCCACTTTCTGATGAGCAGGGAGTGGTTTGTTTATTGTTTGTTCGTTATAAAATTTCATAGATTTTTATTGTTGTTTTGCACCCTCTTTTCATGATTTTCATAAATCATTTACTTTTAATAGAGCTATATTCACTTAGTGCATATAAGAAGCTGCGTTGCGCCTGATGCACTGGGTTGTTTGTTAAAAAAAAAAAAAAAAAAAAAAAAAAAAAAAAAATTAGAGGCATTATATGTATATATATATATATACATACATACATATATATATATATATACATACAGGGTCAATCCATTTCAAGTGGTCCAGCACTGGTTGCTGGACCATTTTTAAAAAATCTGAAAGTTTTTGTACAACAACCCTAACATGATGGAAGTTCAAAATGACTATTATTTTAATTTTATTAATTTTTGTTTGTGCATGGCGGCCATCTTTGTTTCATCGACTGGAGCAATTTTCTCACAAGAAGGGTTTGCGGAATTGTAAATAATCCATCGTTTATTTATCCAATTCAACTGCGGATTAACGCAATTTGTACAGAATACATTGGGCAAAAAATTTGGTAATGGAGTAGTTTCCGAAACTAACTGCTTATTGGTAAAAATTAAGCATAAAGTTTCAGTTTTTTTCCAAAATTTGTCCGTTTACAAGAGGAAATTTTTTAGGAAGGAAAACTGTCAACATGACATAATTTGTTTTACAAATAGGCCGAAAGTACTTGTACTCACACTCCGAATTCCAGATCTGGGACTTGCTTTCTCTTTGCTAAAAAAAATCCCAATTTTTTCAAAAATGACAAAAATCGCACTTTTCAGGCTTTGATATCTCTGGTGGGGCACGAGATAAAAATCTGGATTTTTTTTAATAAGAGTATTGTATGGTAGTGTTATGCACAAGAAATTTCAGGATGGAGATTTGACAACAAGCTGAGATATGGCAAGGGCAACATGTCAAAACAATACTGCCAAACTATTGTTTTGTTCTAGTCACCGCTAAGTATTTATCTCAGAGTATCATTTAAATTTATGTTTTTGATTATCTTTAAATAATAGTAACATAAAATAAAGCCCTTTGCAAAGCTTAGCAATTAATAAAAAAAATAATTATGCCTAAAGCCATACATTTTGTATGGTTTCAGTAATTTTTGTTGTAATTTTAGTAACTAAAAGAAACCTCATCACTTTTACATAAAAATGTGTATATATATATATATATATATATACAAGACCTGAGACAAAAACAGAATAGGGAAAGAGAAAAGCTGTTAATGTTGACATACTTGTTGAGACATGATCAAACGTGTCAAAACACATTCCTGCTTGTTGGTTTAAAAACTACAATTTTAATGCTGCCTGTCAGTCCCTGAAACTTGTTCCTACCATAAGTATGTTCCTGTAAATGAAACATTATGCGATGTTAGCATGCATCAGCCTCAAGTAATTTTCAGAAAGTAAAGATACCCAAACCCGTTTCAAAATTTATACCGCAGAAAAATCACATTTTTGCATAAGAATTAAGCTAGGAATTATTATTGAATTGAGACTTGCACATAGTGATTTCAAAGTATATTTCTATGAGCCTGCAGGGCCAAGATCTTTCAATCAAATTATCAAGAGATGGCAAGACTTGGTCCCTACAAATAAATTTTTGAGTAAGATCAAAATTGTGGTTTTTGAACCCACAAGCAAGAATGTGTTTTGACACATTTGATCATGTCTGAACAAGTATGACAACATTAACAGCTTTTCTTTTTCCCTATGATGTTTTTGTCTCAGGTCTTGTATAAAAATATTTTTTTTCTTTATGTAAAAGTGCTGCGGTTTCTTTTAGTTACTAAAATTACTTACAACAAAAATAACTGAAACGATACAAAATGTATGGCTTTAGGCATAATTTTTTTATTATTATTATTAATTGCTAAGCTTTGAAAAGGGCTTTATTTTCTGTTACTATTATTTAAAGATAATCAAAAACATAAATTTAAATGACACTCTGAGATAAATACTTAGCTGTGACTACAACAAAACAATAGTTTGGCAGTAGTGTTTTGACATGTTGACCTTGCCATATCTCAGCTTGCAGTCAAATCTCCATCCTGAAATTTCTTGTGCATAACACTACCATACAATACTCTTATTTAAAAAAAAATTCAAATTTTTATCTCGTGCCCCACCAGAGATATCAAAGCCTGAAAAGTGCGATTTTTGACATTTCTGAAAAATTTAGGATTTTTTTTAGCGAAGAGAAAGCAAGTCCCAGATCTGGCACTCGGCGTGTGAGTACAAGTGCTTTCGGCCTATCTGTAAAAAAAATTATGTCATGTTGACAGTATTCCTTGCTAGAAAAAATTCCTCTTGTAAACGGACAAATTTTGGAAAAAACTGAAAATTTTTGCTTAAATTTTACCAATAAGCAGTTAGTTTCGGAAACTACTCCATTACCAAATTTTTAGCCCATTGTATTCTGTACAAATTGCTTTAATCCGCAGTTGAATTGGATAAATAAACGATGAATTATTTACAATTCCGTAAACCCTTCTTGTGATAAAATTGCTGCAGACGATGAAACAAAGATGGCAGCTATGCACAAACAAAAATTAATAAAATTAAAATAATAGTCATTTTGAACTTCAATCATGTTAGGGTTGTTGTACAAAAAATTTCAGAGTTTTTAAAAATGGTCAAGCAACGAATTGATGATTTTCTGGACCACTTGAAATGGACTATGACCCTACATATATATATGCATACATATATATATATATATATATATATATATATATATATATACATACATACATATATATACATACATACATCTATATATATACATATTTATATATATATACATACATATATATATATATATATATATATATATATATATATATATATATATATATATATATATATGTATATACATACATACAAATATACATACATACATAGATATATACATACATACACATACATATATATATATATACATACATATGTATACATACATACATACATATATACGCAATGCAAGTTTTTTCAAGTCTTCACGAGTCAAGGCGGGAATAATGCCTCCTCACATGTTCAATGTTTTTAGGTTACTTAATGATTCACTTATACAAGAATTTTTAATTTGTTTATGTTTTAAAATTAGTTCTATTGATTTTGAATTGGGTCGCCCGGTGGCGTGATCAGTAAGCGGAGGCTGTTGTCACGCTGAGGGTCCGGGTTCGAGTCCCTGGGTACGACATGGATGTAATTGTGATTGTGTTTTCAAAGTAATATATATATGTAATGTGGAGAAATAAAAAAATTGCTATGCCTGGTTTGTGTTACAATTTCTGTGTATAAATAAGGACCATTCGAGGCGACAGCCATTGTTGCTATAGGCCTCAAAGCAATCTCCACTACGGTGGATTTCAAAATCAAAATCAAATCAAATTTTGAATTGGTTAGTTGTTTATGTATTTAATGCAGTTTTGTTTCGTTAAGTTTTTCAAAGTTTAAGTTTATTTGGATTTTTTTTTTTTTTTTTTTTTTTTTTTTTTTTTTTTTTTACACGTTTGGAGTATGGGGGATGGCCATATCTTGCGAAACCTGTGAGGATTCAATTTCTATTTTTTGGTACCTGATTTTTAACTCCTCCCACTTTCCGAAGAGCAAGGAGTTGTTTGTTTGTTTTTTTAGTTATAAATATTCATTTATTTCTATTGTTGTTTTGCACCCTCTTTTTCATGGATTTCATAAATAATTTACTTTTGATAGAGCTATATTTACTTAGTGCATATAAGAAGCTGCGTTGCGCCTGGTGCACTGGGTTGTTTGTTTTACACCTTTTTAAAAGCATTATATACTTTGGCAATATGATAAGGTGCTTTGCGCTTCTTTTTCTATGTATTCAACTAGTCATTTCATCTTTCATATTTTGAATTGGGTGTATTTTATTATGCAATTAGGTGTAAGGACCTACAAAAAGTTATGATAAAAATTAAAAAAAAATTTTATGGAATTTTGTATAAATTCCTTATTTAAATTATGAAATATATTAAATGAAAAGATAAGCGTTGTAAAACTTGATTGGTGAGTCGGGCCGAGGCTGTTGTTATACCATCGGGTTATTGTACATTTTGCAAATTTAATAATGTTGTTTATAAAATTACATGATTGATTTGTTCTCAGGCTTATGTGGGTGAAACTTCCGGTTCTCTAAATGTTCGCATTAACAATCATAGATCAAATGTCAATAATGATGATTTACAATACCCTTCTTTTGAAACTTTGCATTTTAAATTGCATACATTTAGTAACATTTTGATTAAAATTCTGGCACATGTTGAAAATCAAAATGAACGTTTGAAAATAAAAAATGTCTTCATTTTGAAGCATAGGACTTTGTATCCTTATGGCCTAAATACAGTGTTAAATGCTTATAATTTAAAAAGTATTGAAAATGTATATAGTTTTTACAATTTGTTTGGCAATTTAAAAATAATTAAAAGAGATGCAAGAGGTTCGCATATGTTATCCAGTAAATTAAATTGTTTAGTGCCAGATGAGTGGATTTGTAATATTGAAAAAGATTTTGTTGTAAATTGAAGTATTAAAACTGTAAATAAAGTGGTTTTCACTCTTAAGCTTAAAACTTTAAATAGGATTAGAAAAGCTTGTAAAATTTTTAAATTTTCTAATTTGCATTTTAAGGACCTGCTTTGTGACTTTATTAATTTTTGATTAAAGAATTTTTCAGATTCTAAGACTGACAGTGTTTTCTTTACTTTGAATTTTCAGCAAAAGTCTTTCGATAATTTTAAAATTAAAGATTTTTTCAAATACTATGACACTTTTTTCCCTCTTAGTGACATTTATATTGCTGTTGCTTATAAATATAGCATTCCTCTTAGTAAAAAATTGTTCAATTATAGATCTCATGCTTTTTCTGATGATATTCCTGAAACATGTAAATGTGATACAGATTTCTTGGATTTTATAGATGATTTCCATAAACATGTTATTACTGGAAACTTAAATATTATACAGAGCAAAAATTTACATTTTATGATGGGATTGGGTGCTAAGTTTAGATTGAATAAAACAATTAGTAAGAAAACAGCTATTCAGATTTTTGAGAGGGACTTGGAAAAATTCATCACGCAATTATGTTACAAATTTAACACCCCCTTTGAAGCTTTTTCTGAATGGGAGTGGCATAGGGGAGGTGGGGGATGAATGGGACATTTTCACAAAAATATTTTTTTTTATTTTTTTATTTAAGTTACTATCAATATTATATATCACATTTCATACATTAGGTATTTGCCAACATATATGAACAATATTTATTCTAGATTATGATTTATTCATAAAAATATTATGAAATCAAAAAAACGTTCCTCCCTGTCCCAATCATCCCCACAGCAGGGATGAATGGGACACTAATAGGGATGGATGAGGCACAAAGATTTTTCTCCCTGTATTCAATTTTACCAAATTAAAATTTATAATTTTAACCTTATATGAAAATTATATTTGTAATAGATGATTTTACAACACGAATTGATATGGGGTTTTTTTTTCAATAACTTCTTTTATTGCAGTTTTAACTTTTAATGCGGACTTCGGCTATCAATCTGTTCTTTTTTTCCACTTATGAGGCATTTTAGATTTGAAATGAAAGTGCAAAATGTCTTTTAAATATAGCATAGCTAATAATTTTCAATCATAACTTATTAATTAATATTAATTAAATGTATCGTAGAAACATGCAGAACGGAAATTTTTGTGTCGATAGGAAAATCATGTCGTGTTGGGAAATCAATTCGTACCGGAAAATTCTGACCGATAATTATTAGACATTAGATATCGGAATCAATGTCTAATAATTAAATGATTGAATTTTCCGGTACGAATTGATTTTCCCAACAAAACCCGACTTTCCTATTGACCCAATATGTTAGGGGTGGGGATTTATTTATGCAACATTTCAAAATTCAATATAATTTCCCCCATTTTATCAATACACATATACTATTTTTATCAATTTTATCTATTTTGATTAAGTTTTAGTACCAATTTTTTGATAATCCATTAATAATTATTACAATACAATAAGTAACACTCAGAAATTTTAAACAATAACAACTCATATAATACTATTTAATATTATTAATTGACGTGAATTATTGATTTATCATCCTATATAATACTATTTAGTTAATAAATAAAATTTTCAACATCTCTAGGGAGGAGTGAGAATGTCCCATTCATCCCCATTTGAAATGTCCCAATCATCCCCATTATGCATAATATCCCTTCTCAGCCATTTTACCTCAAAAATAATTTTGTCACAATGGTTACTATTCATTCATTTTAATTATTGATATTGAACCTTAAAATAAATAACTACAACATAGCTTAATTTTTTATATTGTATAAGATATTTCACATCTTCAAATGTAAAAAAAAACTTACTTTTAAGCAGAGATTTCAGAAAATGCAACTTTGAAGGAAAATGAAAACAGCAATGTGGTCCTACTTTTAGTTCTGAAGCACACTGTGGTAGAGGTATATGGGGTTAGGAAGCAATTTAAAATAAATGTTTATTGCCTGAAATATTGAGAATGTCCCATCCATCCCCTAGCTCCCCTATATTGAAGGAATTTGATTTTTTTGTTAATAATGATTTGAATATTAAGGATTATGTTTATCATAGTCTCAGTAAAGAAGATATAAATTATATTCAATTTTTACATATGAATTTTGTAATAGTACCTGTAGACAAAGCCGCTTCAAATTATGCAATAATATGAAAGATCTTTTATATTGACAAAGTTGAAATTAGTTAAATAATAGTAAATTTTATAAGGAATGTAAATTAAGTCACACTGTTATTGTTAACAAATTTAATGCTTACACCAAAAAGGCTAGAAAGACGTATTTATATAATTTTGCTATTAATAATTATCGTACTTTTCCATTTTTGTTTTGACTCCTAAATTTCAAAAACCCCTATTAAATTCAGATTCATATGTTGTAATTCGAGAGGCATTTGTAAAAGTTTAAATGTTAAGTTACAGGAGTTTTTGAAGCGTATTTACGGTTTTTTGAAGTTTAAGTATAGAAATACTAGTTATTTTTGGTGTATTGACAATAGTAATGAGGTTTTAAATAAAATTAATAAAACGCCCATAACGCCTACTAATTTGTATACCTTTGATTTTGAAAATCTTTTTCTAATATACCTATAGATTTACTTTATGATACATTGAAAAATATATTTGATTTGTTTTGCATTGAGGAGGAATTAGGAATTAAAAGAGATTTTTTCTTGAGTTTATGTAATTTCTGTTTTCTTAATAATTTTATTACATTCAATGGTTTGCTTTTTTACCATATATGTGGCATTGGCATGGGTACTAATTTTTCGAGTTCTGCTGCTAATCTTTTTCTTGTTTATTATGAATTCCACTATGTTTTAAACAGTAATAAGAGTTTTGCAGTTTTAAGGTATTTTGTATTATAAGGATGACAAACTTTTAGTATCGATTAACGATATCTATCCTCCATGTTTAAAGTTAAATAAGTCTTCTATTGATAGTTTACATGTTAGTATTTTTGGATTTATATTTATTAATTAAAGATAACAATATATTGGTTAAACTTTTTGATAAACGGGATTTTTTTAATTTTGATACTCAGTCAATGCCACACTGGTTTTCAAATTTAAGTAAAGGGGTTTTCATCAACATTATTTTGGGGCAAGTTAATAGATTTTATAGGATTTGCAGCAACAAACAATTTTTGAGTTCACAGATTTTTAAATTTATGCTAATCTTTTTTACAATAATTTATTTCCATATCAGTTTATTTTTCATTATGTAAATCAGCTTGAAAAGAGTTTTATTAAGTGTCAACAGCAAAATGGCCAAACACCGTAATGGATTCCGATGGAACTGCTTGAATATATGAAAAGTGTGGATTAAAGTCTTTATACGAACGTCTACATTTTGATGAATGTCAAGTTGGAACTGAGGTGATTTGGAATGAAATTTATGTTTATGAAGATAACGGAAAGTCAAGTCTAGATAACGCTGGTCTAACTTGGATTATGGCCCTGCTAGCAACTCCTGCTTTTGGAGAGATGTGGAGCGTAGTGGATATTTTAAAGGTATCAAGTTTTTTCAAGTCTTCACGGGTCAAGGTTAGGGTATGGCCTTCTCACATGTTCAATGTTTTTAATTACTTAATGATTCACTTATACAAGAATTTTTAATTTGTTTAAGTTTTAAAATTAGTTCTATTGATTTTGAATTGGTTGGTTGTTTATGTTTATAAAGCAGTTTTATTTCGTTAAGTTTTTGAAAGTTTAAGTTTATTTGATGATATTTTTTTACACTTTTGGTGTATGGGGGATGGCCATATCTTGCGAAACCTGTGAGGATTGAATTTCTATTTTTTGGAACCTGTTTTTTAACCCCTCCACTTTCCGAAGAGCAAGTAGTTGTTTGTTTGTTTTTTCAGTTATAAATATTCATTGTTCTATTGTTGTTTTGCACCCTCTTTGTCATGGATTTCATAAATAATTTACTTTTGATAGAGCTATATTTACTTAGTGCATATAAGAAGCTGCGTTGCGCCTGATGCACTTTGTTGTTTGTTTTACACCTTTTTAAAAGCATTACATACCTACATATATGTATATAAATACATACATACATACACAACATACATATATATATATATATATATATAACCATTAATTAAACAACCGACCATCATCAAAAACCGCAATATTGTGAATGCGCCACAAACCATCAATATAGAACTGTATGTATAAAATAAAGTACCTTATACCTAATTACAAGAATTAACATGGAAGAAAAAAAAGAAGAATATGGATTCAAAAAAAAATTGAAAAACTTATATATTGAATTACGTTTTCAAGAGTACAGATTTCAATGATATAAGCAAATCGGCTGTTTTCTGTGAGAAAAAAGGTATAAGCTGAAATTTTTTCCCCTGTACTCAAACAACCAATATAACCAAAAGAATAGCCCCAAGATGAAAACAGAACATAATCAAATGACATGAAATGAAAAAAAAACTACAAACCATTTAATATTCAATCTATAGCAATAGATATCTTACAATACGTACCGAATAATTCGCAGCAGATTTTCAAAATATATTCCCGCACATGGAATCCAAAAGACATGATAAGATTAAGGTGAATAAAACAGTTAAGTTAACACAGAAATTAAAACCCATGGAGTCAGTTAATCCATGTTGAAACACCGCGATATATATAATTAATATAATATAAATAAAAAATAATTACATTCTTTATAATGCCTAAAAACAATTTTAAATTGTTTAATAACAATTTTACAACAATGCCAGTATCCAGCGTTAATTACCACCTGGTGTAAAAAATTAAAATTATTACTTTATTAGAAGCTTTAAAAATACAAAATTTATGGTGCTGCCATCTATTATTTTATTTTAAAAAACAATTATTATTATACAAATGTCACAAAAAGAAGAACCTAATATATGCTAATGAAATTAAAATATATGAACTACATTCCTACACACATCCTAATATAAACAATACCATACTGTATATCATTATTAAAAAAATTTAAATAAATTAAATGTTAATAAAATGCTTGCAATATATTCTATTACCATACCATTAAATCTACACTGAGAAATTAAAAAAAAAATTAAACTTGATAATATATAGAATATAGCTATATGCTATAAATTAAAATAAATTATATATTATAAAAATATATAAAAGTCTTAATATTTACCATTACATATAAGAAATGAACAGGAAAGAAAAAAAAATTAATTAATTAATTAATTAATTATAAAATAAATAAATAAAAAATGGATGTTTATAGAAGATTGTCAGATTCTAAAATTCCCAATAACCTAAAGATCACAAATATAGTGTGTGAATTATCCTTATATTAGCCATAAAAAAGCTAAAAAAAAATATGATTGTGACAATCAAACATATAAACCGATAATTAATAATGGAACACAAAGTTGAAAATAAAAGAATATTAAATAGTATAGAGGAATAATAATATAAACTATTTACCCAATTTTAATGCATACAGTATAACATTAGTTATATCAAATAAACTTATATGCATAATAATCACTAAAAAGATGGTATAATATTATTAATTAATATGATATTGTCCTGAGTAGAGTAAATTAAAAATAAGTTAATATCGAATTTCATTAAATAAGTTAAATTTGATATGAAATAAAAAAAAGAGGAAAAGTCACCAATTACTTATAAAACATCAAATCAACATCCATATCAAATACGTAATAGAAATGTAGTTATAATACAAAAGCCCCATTATTTTTATAAATTAACCATTGCGTATTACCCAGAAAACATCACCCTCCGTACTCTAACATCTACCCACCCAACTATCCTATAATATATATATATATATATATATATACATACATACATACATACATACATACATACATACATATATACACATACATACATATATATATATATACATCTATATAAATGTTGTCCCTAAACTCATGGTACATACGCTAGGGGTGATAGAACACATCAAGACGAGTAATAGTAAATAGGAAACCAAGCGTCCCAAAACGTATTCCGAAGGAGATAGGCGCCTTTAAAGTTTAGGGTCCAAAATTTCAAATGATTATAAAAAACGGAAAAATTCATCGACTCTTTTGCGGATTTCTCTAAAACTATTCTTTATGTCAGTAGTTTCTTGAAAATAAATTTTAAAGATACAGTTCAAAAAATGCCGATAGAGGGCGCTTTAGACTTTGGAGTAACCAACAATTATTTTTTACCGTTATTTTTTGTATCTCATTACATGCTTTCAAAAGTTTAGACTTAAACTTAAATTTTGAGCTCAAAATCTGAATCGTTGGGAGTGGTTAAGTAGCACAAACTGAACTGTGTTTAGCAGTTAAAATTTCAAATGATTATAAAAAACGTAAAAATTGGTCTATTCGTTTGCGGTTTTCACTAAAACTATTCTTTATGTCAGTATTGTCTTTAAAATAAATTTTAAAGATAAAGTTTTAAAAAATGCCGATAGAGGGCGCTTTAGACTTTGGAGTAACCAACAACTATTTTTTACCGTTATTTTTTGTATCTCATTACTTGCTTTCAAAAGTTTAGACTTAAATTTTGAGCTCAAAATCTGAATCGTTGCGCGTGGTTAAGTAGCGCAAACTGAATTGTGTCCATGTGTTGAAATTTGACCCCCCCCCCCCCATTCTGAACACAGTTCAGTATACGCTACTTAACCACTCCCAATGATACATATTTTGAGCTCAAAATTTAAGTTTAAGTCTAAACTTTTGAAAGCATGTAATGAGATACAAAAAATAAGGGTAAAAAATAGTTGTTCGTTACTCCAAAGTCTAAAGCGCCCTCTATCGGTATTTTTTAAACTTTATCTTTAAAATTTATTCTCAAGACAATACTGATATAAAGAATTTTAGTGAAAACCGCAAACGAATCGACCAATATTTCTGTTTTTTATAATCATTTGAAATTTTAAATCCTGAACATAGTTCAGTTTGCGCTACTTAACCACTCCCAACGATTCAGATTTTGAGCTCAAAATTTAAGTTTAAGTCTAATCTTTTGAAAGCATGTAATGAGATACAAAAAATAACGGTAAAAAATAGTTGTTGGTTACTCCAAAGTCTAAAGCACCCTCTATTGGCATTTTTGAACTGTATCTTTAAAATTTATTTTCAAGAAAATACTGACATAAAGAATAGTTTTAGTGAAAACCGCAAAAGAATCGACCAATTTTTCCGTTTTTTATAATCATTTGAAATTTTGGACCCTAAATTTTAAAGGCGCCTATCTCCTTCGGAATACGTTTGGCACCCTTGGTTTCCTATTTACTATTACTCGTCTTGATGTGTTCTATCACCCCTAGCGTATGTACCATGAGTTTAACGACACCCTGTATATATATATATATATATATATATATATATATATATATAAACTTCTATTAAAAATTCTTAATCAAATATATATACTTACTACAAACAATGATAATACACATTGTATAAAAAATAGCTATCAACTGCTCAATATTTTAAAAAATCTTAACTGTGTATATAATATAACGACATACGACTTCAAAGATCTTTTTAATAATATAGATTTATTAGATTTACATAATATTATAAATGCATTATTTAAAAAGTATTATAAAAAACTGGAATTACTATCTAATATTGATATCGCTTATTTTAAATCATTAACAAACTTCATTATCTATAATAATTATATATTGCAAGATAACATGTTATATTTACAGCACGTCGGTATACCACAAGGTGGTTGTACATCCAGTTTATTATCAGGCTTATACTTATATCACTATGAACGTACTTTTATTAATAATAATCTCCATTTATATCGTTATATTGATGACATAATTTTAATTGACACTGATCAATCTAAAATTTCTCAATTTCCAGTTGATTATCCCACTAATTTGGAATTAACGTAAAACCTCTTATCTAACAATAGAATTAACTTCTTAGATCTTAAAATTACAATAAAAGACAACAAAACAATAAATGATTTATATGATAAACGTAAAGAATTTAAATTCAAAGTTAATATATTTACAAATTTTAAATCTTGTCTTCATCATTCTGTAAATCGAAATATACTACTTAATCATTTATATAGAATAAAATGTTTATATACTTCTAATCTAATTAACAATAATATTAAAAAACTAATTTATGATAC